>CM053409.1:46384307-46398805 GCA_028644305.1 Xerus rutilus | reverse complement strand
ATAACATGTATTAAAATGCAACTTTTGAGGAAAAAAAATAAAGTATATAAAAAAAAAAAAAACTGTTAGGATGGCGGCCAGACAGACACGGACACCTCATGCAGCCAGGAGATCCTTTTATTCAGGGGATGGGCGCCCAGGCGAAGGGAGGAGGGAAAAAAAGGGGACAGAAAGGATGTGAGGCAGGAAATTTGTAGAGCCCTCTACAAACCACGCTGCGAGCTTTGGATTGGTCAGTTCAAAACTGGCAAGATAGATACACAGGGGTGATCTTCTTTGAAGTGGCTGGAAAGGTAACCGGAGAGGCCAGGCTTTGTTCTCCCCAGGTGGAATATTCAGGAGAGGAACTGCCTGGGGCAGGGGCTGCCTTAGGCTTTTGGAGAAGGAATGTGAAAATTAAATAACAAAAGAGTTGCTTTTTACCTTACAAAAATGATCTGTCTTCCAACTATAAAAGCTAAATATGTTTATTCTATAAAACTGAAAGTGTTAAAACAAACAGGAAAACAGAAAAAAGGACAGAGGAAATTGCCCACAAATTCATTACTTCAATAACTCCAACAGTTGGTAGTTTTTTGTTTTGTTTTTTCTACCTTTTAAAGATCATGTCTGACTTTATATACATAGTATTTTATGCTTTGCCTTTCACTTCCTATAATGGTAGTTTTTCCCTATAAACAGAAAACCCTTCATAAAATATAATTTATAATGGCTGCATAATAAACCATGTAGGTATATCAGTGAAGAATTTCTGACCATACAAACTAGATATTGCAACCCAGTATAATACTTTATAATTGCCAAAATATGTTTGCTTCTCTTAATCCTTGAGATAAACAAGCAACACATTATTTGTCTCATTTTATACAAAAGTTAACTTTTTTTTTTTAAAGATTTTTTTTTTTATTTGTAGATGAACACAATGTCTTTATTTTATTGCTTTGTACGTGGTGCTGAGGATCGAATCCAGGGCCTCACGCGTGCGAGAGGCAAGTGCTCTACCGCTGAGCTACAATCCCAGCCCCCAAAAGTTAACATTTAAAAGAAAAAGATTTCAGTTATTTAGTCCCAAGTAACATATCAATGGTGAGATTTGATAAAAATTCAAGTCTTCACATTATCGGAACAATTAGTTCATCTTTTCAAAGAATACACATTGTGCTGAAAAGCAACCATCTCCCCAACCTTCAGAGGACAAAGAAGTGTTGCAGCAGTAAGCACAGCAGCAAGCTCAAACGATCATCCTGCTTCCACTGTCCAGGACCACCTCCCTCAGAAGGCCTAACACTGCCATATGAAATAGCTGATGGGGGGGAAATTCATCTCTGGGGAGCAATGCTTTGTCACAATACCTTCAGATTATGTATGATATCTATCCGCTTGTTCTGGCTGTCCTTAAAGTGAACTTGAACTCTGACAGGAAACTCACCCCAGCCTCTTCTGGTCAGGTGAAAAGGAGGCTCTCTAGAGAAAAGCAGATATTTATACATTCACCCATGTTCATGCTCTCATCCTAGAGAGAAGTTTTCTTATAATGAGTAAATCAGAAATTCACATCCTTCTGAGAATCACTTATGTTTCCTCATGTGAAGCTAAAGCAACATGCTGAATTTTGTTAAAATGCTGTTATGAAAATTCAATTCAAACCTACAATAAATATTCCGTATTGAATGCTTAGAGTTAATAGGCTCAGACCTTAATCCAAAGCTATTTTCACAGATAAAAGACCTAAGGTGATTGAGGAATGTCACGCTACAGAGCCAGAACCTTTGACTGGCATATGACAGGCATAGGCTGTGAGGTCTGTGCAGAATCTACCCCAGGTCCTCAATGGCAAAAATAAAATAAATCATGAAAATGCTCAATCCGAAAGTGAAAATTTATTTGAAACTGTCTGCTAAAAGGACTTGATCTTCCCCATACAGTAGCTGTGATTTTAGTGGGTAGAGGAGAATGTGTGTGACTATTAATTGGACTGAACAATTCATAGTCACAGTGTAAACCGTTAAGGTGGAAAAATGGAAATTAGCCAGGAGTCGCGGGACACGCCTAAAATCTCAACTACTTGGAAGGCTGAGGCAGGAGAATCAGAAATTCAAATACAGCCTGAGCAACTTAGCAAGACCCTATCTCAAAATAAAATGTAAAAAGGGCTAGTGGATATAGCTTAGGGGTAAAATGCTTGCATAGCATGTACAAATCCGTGGGTTCAATCCTCAGCACTGCCAAAAAAAGGATGCTGGGCGCAGTGGCACACCCTTATAATGCCAGCACTTTGGGAGGCTGAGACAGGAGAATCGCAAGTTCAAAGCCAGCCTCAGCAACAACAAGGCACTAAGCAACTCAGTGAGACCCTGTCTCTACATAAAACACAAAATAGGTCTGGGGATGTGGCTAGTGGTTGGGTGCCCCTGAGTTCAATCCCCAGTACCAAAAAAAAAAAAAAAAAAATTTAGAAATTTAATTGAGATCTTTAAGTATTCAAAACAATACGGCTAAGTTAATTGGAAAGAGAGGAATACCTGTAAAATGAAAATGTTTATAAATCCCTGGCTTGGAATTATTGTAATGAGATAAAATGCTAAGCTTGCAGAGGAAAAGGCACTTTCAGTAGAATGTGCTTTCAAAAAACTAAGAGACAGGAATTCTGGAAGTGGAGAGTCCAAGGACAACAGACATTTGAAAAAATGTTCAACATCTCTAGCAATTAGAGAAATGCAAATCAAAACTACCCTAAGATTTCATCTCATGACAGTCAGAATGCCAATTATCAAGAATACAAATAACAGTAAGTGTTGGCGAGGTTGTGGGGGAAAAGGCACGCTCATACATTGCTGGTGGAACTGCAACTTGGTACAACCAATCTGGAAAGCAGTATGGAGATTCCTTAGAAAACTTGGAATGGAACCACCATTTGACCCAGCTATCCCACTCCTTGGTCTATACTCAGAAGACCTAAAAACAGCACACTACAGTGAGGTAGCCACTTCAATGTTTATAGTAGCACAATTCACAATAGCTAAACTGTGGAACCAACTTAGATGACCTTCGATAGATGAATGGATAAGGAAACTGTGGTATATATACACAATGGAATATTACTCAGCAATAAAAGAGAACAAAATTATGGCATTTGCAGGTAAATGGATGGAGTTGGAGAATATCATGCTAAGTGAAGTAAGCCAATCTCAGAAAACGAAATGCCAAATGTTCTCTTTGATAAGTGGATGCTGATCCATAATGTGGGGGAAGACACAGGAAGAATGGAGGAACTCTGGTCACAGAAGGGGGAGGTGGGAGGGGGCAGGAGACAGTAAAGATGGTGGAATATGATGGACATCATAGCCCTAGCTTTATGTATGACTGCATGTATGCTGTGATTTTACATCACATACAACCAGAGAAATGAAAAGTTGTGCTCCATCTGTGTACAATGAATCAAAATGCACTCTGCTATCACGTAAACCTAAATAGAATAAATAAAATTAATTTAAAAAAAAAGATTCAGAAATCAAAAACAACAACAACAACAACAACAAAAAACCCTAAGAGGATTCTTAACAGATCTGAATTAACAAGCACAAAGCCAGGAGCTACCAGAATGGTATATTCTAGATATGCCATTTGGAATCACTAAGAATAAATTTTTCCTTCACATTAAAGACTTTCAAAAACAGGAGAAATCTGAGTAGCAGTCTAGAAAGTGGACAAAGCAATGCCCATGTTATAAAACTGAGAGAAAAGAAAGCAAAAGAGTTAAAAATTGTATAAAAATAAAAGAAAAAAGTAAAAGCAAAGTACCATGCCCCGGATGGAAGAAGTCAGGCGAACACAAGACAAGGTAACAGAAATAGCCGGGATGATGACAGAGGAACAGGCTTGGGGTAAATGAGAAAGTAGTCTTGAGAGAGCATGGAAAGACATCCAAGGCCGAAGGTACAGTGAGGCCTAGAGGAATGGTGCACTTAAGAATAATCATCACTAGAAATTTTATGAATGGTAAATTTGGTAATTTAAATTACAGTAAAGTTGAGAGGGTAGTCTAAATTCATTTTGCAATATGTCTCAATTATACTGTTTGCACAGTCAATTGCTCTCACAATGGAGATCAGGTATGTTCTTAATTTATGTATGCAGGCTAACCTTCAGTGAACAGACAAGAAGGACTGTGGTCAGGAAAGACAGACAAATAGCACAAGTCAGGAAAAAGGAACAATGGTTTTTAACAGGAAATTCCTCCTTAATCATATTTTTGGAAGCAAAAAAGGAATCTCTGAACTACCAACAAAGAAAACATTACTATGGAAATTCTATAATTTAAAAAAATATGCTATTTCACACAAGAAACAACTGCATCCCCTGAACAGAATTATATATTTCTAGATTCCTAATACAGGTGGGAGAAAAAAAAGAAAGAAAAAGAAGAAAGGGTCTACTGGAAACAGAATGGAATACAACTTCTTGCTCAATGTCAAATGATCATCTAGTCTTTCAGGATTACTCCCAGTGCCCCAGAATTTACCACTTACCAAATTCCCTGTTACGTTTCAGAACAGCTATCATAAAAATATTTGCTCTACCTCCTGTATGATAATTCTAGATATGCCACTTGGAATCAGAAAGAATAAATTTTTCTTTCACACAGAAGACTTTCAAAAGAATTAAAACATCCCCATCAATATTTTTTCTTCAGGATGACCACCTCTGTTTCTTAGAACAGCAGCAGCAAATATTCAGTGTTTCCTTGATCCACACTATTCTAAGTCCTTTGCATCTACTAACTTACCTAATCTTTACGACCACACTAAAGCTATCTCCTCTGAGACACAGTGAGGGTGCGTAACTAACTTGCCTAGGTCACACAGCAAATAAGTACTAGAACCAGGATTCAAACTCAAGCAATAGGTTGTAGAAATCATGTTTTCACCACTGTGGTAGTCCAGGTTCCTCGGTGACAGAACTCTTCACTGCCCAGACCATTCTCCTCCAGATGGACAACAGTACAGCTAGCTCTTTTCAGACCGGTGTAGCGCACAGCAAGTGTACCTGACTTCTAATAAAGCAGCCTAAAACTGCATTATCATGCGAAGTAATTTGTTTTTACTTTTTGGTTTTTAGAAAATCTAGTTATATATGTGGATTATAATATTCTATTGAACAGTGCTACTCTAGAGAGTTTCTACATTCAACCTACATAAAACAGACACAAACATTCTAAAGACCATCACTAAAATCTGCTGTGGGGGCCTGGTCCACTCTAGTCTCACATGCACCAAGGGCAGGAGTACTATGCTCAATTTCTCCAAGGCAGGGACCATGTGGTCTTCATCTCTGCAATCTGCCAAAAGGCCCTGAGTTTAGCATACATTTAGCAACTGTCTTGTGCCTAAAAGCAAAGTTAACATGCACAATTTTTAGGAAGCTGTCTAAAGGTGGTCATGACAATTGAACCAAATGAAAAAGATGCTTCTATAGGAGCACGATCTTTCCACGTTCTTCCTACATAATGTGCTGGGATGAGGAGGCACAGCATGCATGAGAAACACATTTGTACTCTGACCCCAAAGTAAGATTAACCCCAAGTTTCAAGACAAATGCAGAACCCTTCCATATTCATCAAATTAATTTCAACACTAGACAAAAGAAACAACTTTGAAGTCCTGAAAAGAACACAGAATTATAATTAAACCTAGGACACAAGTTAATAACAGCAAGAATACAACTGATATAAAGAAAAAAAATCAATAAACCATATGCTAAAATTATTTTGATAGAGGAAAATAGTAGATAACTGCAGTGGGAAGTTAGTGGATGACTGCAATGAGGGAGGAGAAGCAATTCACATGGCTCTACAGTGGAAGGAAGGGTTTTTTTAGGTAGAAAGGGGAAAGGCGATCTGGGAATCATAAATACGACAAGGGAGACACCAATCCCATTTCCAGACCTAACAGTACAATGTGCATGGGAGAAAAAGAACAGCCACCACTTAAAAGAGTTCTCAAGAGAGCTATGTTTTGTTTAGGAATTGGGAGTAAAAGGAATATTCTGGTCAGAGCAGAAGGTACAGGAAATTTCACTGATAATAAGCCACTACCACTTCCACAGTGCATTCAGTGAAGGTGTATGTGGTATGAATCATCACATAGAGATGGAAGAATACATCTAAATGACAAGAGCGATTTCACAATAGTACACACGTTATCATTCCATCTTTGTGAGGGAACAACAAACAACTATACTGGTATAAGCACAGGAAAAGTATCATTAGGGATTGTTTTGGAGAGGGTGGAATCATTTCAACATTAAATTTTTGTGTAACATCAGAATTGTTTTTACTTCTATTATACATTTAAAAAATTAGTAACATTTTATATACATCTATATACACACAAATATAGCTGTTTTCAGAGGAGAGCAATTAAATACAATTAGTATAGTAACAATCTGACATGCAGTGACAATGCCTGTTTAGTGAGACAGTAATCTGCAAAAGGAAAGAAACCACAGCTAAAACCACATAGTGACTAAGAGCCAACTCTGAGTACATCACCAATAATACAAGAATTTCCAGGGAATGTTCTAAAGTTAAATCACATTAACTGCACTTCAATACATCTGTTCTTAGGCAAAAGAACTTAAATATGCTCACCTAACTTCCACAAGGTCATTTGGTTTGTAGCTGGGATGAAGGAAGAACCAAACTTTCTTTACAAAATGATTAATGCTCGGTTCTCTACGAGACCCTCGGACATATACCATCCACTTATGAGTTGACTGGTCATTTTCTTCCCTTTTATCTGGAGGTATATACCTAGAGAAGAAAAAGAAATCTGAATTTTTCTTTCCTTCAAAGACCTAACAAAACAATTTCTTTTTAAAACAAGATTAATGTTCCAGCAATATTTACCAGCTACTTCACCTAGTCAAAGTCTTTGTAGTGAGTTATTTTATTTTTTTCTTTCTAAAACATTTCTTTGGTCTAAGAGTTATTCCCTTAAAAAGTTTGTTTTTTTTTTTTTCTGATTAGCAGTCTGAGATTTAAAAATAAATAAAACTTGTTTTTCCTATCAAGTGAGTACCTGAAGTGAAAATAAACTGGCATATTTATTCCTGGGCTAGGAAGTCTCATCTTTGGGGTTTTGACTCAGATTTCAGGGTGCCAGAACTTCAGGACCTTGAAGTCAATCACTGCTGCCAAGGTTCATTTTCCTATCTCTGAAAGCTCAAACAAGCCACTCTGTCTTTCTTATGCTGGGGGTTGAACCAAGGGGTGCTATATCCCCAGCCCTTTTTATTTTGAGATAGGGTCTTACTAAGTTGCTGAGGCTGGCCTCAGATTTGCAATCCTCCAACTCTTGATCATAGTAAAACTACCATCTGAAGCCCTCCCCTTTATGGGCCCTATTTTCATTTCAATGTACTGAGTTCTCCTTCTTATATCCTGGAGGAAAATGTGGACATGGCCTTCTATGTTATCCTAAGTAATGCAGGGGGCCAACCTGTCTAACAGTTCTTCAGAATTCTTGTCCAGTCTTGGCACTTTGCTTTTCCATGTATAAGAACTAACCTGTGAATTTCATGAACCTTATTGAGAATTTAATTGAAATATCTACAGATCAATCTGGAGAGAAGTAACATCTTTATAATACTGAGCTTTCTTATCATGGACTAATTAGTTCTTCATGTCAAAAAGTTTTTATATCTTCATGAAGGGTTAGCTTGTCTTTTAAGTATGTTACATTTTTATTGCTAAAATAAACATCTTTTTAAATGTTTTCTCAGTGTATAGCTGTCACAAAGAAACTGTCTTCTGTATATTAACACTATAATCACTGTCCTTGCTAAACTCTCCTTAATCCTAGATTATGAAAAATCCATGTTTTAGATTTTTTCTGTGAATCATATCATTTATTAATCCCATCAACAAATTTTAGTAACATTTGGTTTCTTCCTTTCTAGTCTTATGCTTTTCTTTTTTTAATCTGATTACATTATTTACTATCTCCAAGTGCTATGTTGAATAACAACAGTAATACCAGGCATCTTGTTTTATTCCTGATCCTATAGGAAAAGCTTTTAACAGTTTACCACTAAGTCGTATATTCTGACGTACTTCTTTTTTTTTTTGGAGATTGAACTCAGGGGCACTCGACCACTGAGCCACATCCCCAGCCCTATTTTGTGTTTTATGCAGAGAAAGGGTCTCACTGAGTTGCTTAGTGCCTCACTGTTGCTGAGGCTGGCTTTGAAGTCCTGATTCTCCTGTCTCAGCCTCCCAAAGTGCTGGAATTACAGGCTTGCACCACCGCACCTGGCTCTGATGTACATTTTTAAAGATGTACATTTACTGATCTGAGTTTAAAATGTACTTTTAAAGATGTACATTTACTTTATCTGAGTTAACTACATTCCCAGTTTGCCAAGTGGCAACATCCTAAGTAGATGTTGAGTTTTGTCAAATGTTGTTTCTGAATCCTTTGAGGTAATTGTTTTTCCTACTTTAATCTGCTAATGTGGATAATTATACCTATCAATTTTCTAACGTTGACTCAAATTTCTGTTTCTTGGACATAAAGTATTATCATTTCTACACAGTTACTCAATTTAGTATGTTAATTATTTTTACAACTATGAGTATGATTATCCTATAATTTTCCCTTTCTTGTGAACTCCCTGTCTGGTTTTACTAACTCTGACTTTGAGACTTGCTCTGCAATCTTGTTACACCTTAAAAACGTTTCAGTTTGGGCAAACACAACACTTTTAGGAATTAGCTAAGGTGCCCAAGGACAGAACTAGGTTAGAAGTCAAAAGTTCCTCAAAACTTACACATACTTACACACTTGATTAAATATATTTATGTAAGACCTCCTGTCCTAGAAATGTTTACCAAGTATAATTTTATTATAAACCAAAGATTGACAGATATATTAAGGCAGAATCTCAAGTCTCTGGTTTACATTTTTTTAAAAATATTTTCTAGATGTTGATGAACATTTATTTTATTCATTTATTTATATGCAGTGCTGAGAATCAAACCCAGTGCCTCACATATGCTAGGCAACTGCTCTACCACTAAGCCATAACTCCAGCCCCATCTGATTTACTTTTGAAATGACTAAGAGTTTAAGAAAACCATTCCCTAAGTCTTCTTCCTGCTGTAGCACTAGGATAAGAGTATTTATGCCAAAGTATTCGTGTATCTGGATGACTAAAAATGAGACTTTATCTACTTTGATTCTCATGCCTCAATGACCTACAGGATTCAAACCTCTTTGGCTTGCTAACAGAGTCACTAAGACCTTATGTCAGGTTTTGAAGAAGAGGAAGAAGAAAAAAGTCCAAGAAACTTATCACACATAAATCTTTCCATTTAAAAACGAAAGCAAAAAAATAGCAAATGTGTTCCCAAGGAAGTAGAATCTGGTTTCAGCTTCAGTAGTGCCAATCACAAATAAATGGCAAATGCTAAGATTGTAAATGTAGAGAAAAAAATGCAGATTTGAAGGTAAGAGTTGAAGGCAGTGCCTGAGAATCAACCATTCCCAATGGCTTTCAAATACCTCCCAATGTGCATCTTTTACAAACTTCACACCAAAGTTCAAGGGCTTGCTATACTGCCTCTTCTCTAGTGACTTTTTGGAGAGAATGTCTTCTTGCTTATCATCTCTGGGTATTAGTGGATATGGTACAAGGCAGATGGCACTGTAAGGAGAGGCAGTACATAGAAAAAACAGCATCCAACTGATACACAGGAGGCCTACAGTCAAATATGACGATGCTTACTAATGAGCAAGATTACCCTAAGAGTGTTTTTGGACAATGGTAAATTTTTGAAACAACTAAGAGCTTGGAAAAAAGAATCCCTGAGGCTTAATCCTACTGTACTATTACAGTAATGGAGTATTAGTGCCAAAGTATTAATATACATGACGACCAAAAATGAGAAAAATCAACTAGTACTCACTTGGACACGTTGCCCACTACTATTGTTTTCTTTACAAAAAGTCGTGAAGTCTCATCTCCTGTGAGATCAGTATTTCGCTGTTCTGTTTTATGAGAGCCAGTAACACCAGAAGTGTCCTGAAAATAATCATAATCAACATTCATTTTCATTTTGAACAATTTATATTAGGACAAAACCCACAAAATCAAAAAGTATGAATAGAGTAGCTCAAATATTTTCTTTTTAATTATAAAATTCTATGGCTTTGTGGCATCTTTCAAAATATGAAAAAATAATTATAAATACTGCACTAACTTATCTTAAGCGTTTGTATAACTATACTTCCATGTGTTTTTAATATTCACATACATCTACTTTATATATGCAAATAAGATGTGGAAGGATACATAAGAAACTATTATAGAGTGGTTATCTCTGGAAAATGGCAATGGAAAAAATTTCTTTCTTTTTCATCTTCTGTCATATTCAAAAATTTTCAATGAGAAATAATACAAATACAATGATCAGTTCAAAGTTGGGACTACAGTGACAGAAAGTCAGAGTTCAAATTCTTGTCCTTCCAGGCATTAATGTGTAATCTTGGGTAATTACTGTCTCTCTTCCACTTTTCTCAAAGTATGTTAATAGTACCACTTTATAATTGTTTTGTATAGTCCTTACAAAAGCATCTGATTCATAAGTACTAAGTGTTATATATGAACACATATAAATGTATATGTATAAAAATATATATGTGTGTTATGTTATATATAAATCACATTATATAAAAGATGTTAAGTTTCTAAATTAAGACTAATATGACCTAAATTCTTATTTTTTTTTTAATATTTTTTAGTTGTCAGTGGACCTTTATTTTATTTATTTATATGTGGTGCTGAGAATCGAACCCAGTGCCTCACACATGCTAGGCAAGTGCTCAACCTCGGAGCCACAACCCCAGCCCCTAAATTCTTATTCTTAAAAAAGAAAGAAAGAAAGAAATAGAATGGTACAGTGGCATATGCCTATAATCAGCTATTTGGGAGGCTGTGGCAGAAGGATCTCAAGTTCAAGGTTAGCCTGGGAAACTTAGTGAGTTCCTGTCTCAAATAACAAAAACCAAACAAACAAAAAATACTAAGGCTACAGCTCACTGGTCAAATGCACCTGGGTTTAATCTCCAGTACTTGAAAATCAATCAATCAAATATTTGATGTCTTAACTATAGAAAGCAACTTGGAGACGTATGCCTATAATCCAGTGGCTCGGGAGGCTAAGGCAAGAGGATTGTGAGGTCAAAGCCAGCCTCAGTAACTCAGCGAGATCTTATCTCTAAATCAAATATAAAAAAGGGCTGGGGATGTGCCTTAGTGTTTAAATACCCCTGGGTTCAATCCTCAGGACCAAAAAAAACAGAAAGAAAGAAAGCTACTTGAAATTTCCTCTATCACAGGACACCTGGCTGAGAAAAACCACTGGTCTAAACCAATAACGACTCTACAGCCAAATATTATACCAAATTTAGAGTATCTTGAGTTGGGAATTCATACAAGTTGGCAGGACCAAATATTAATAAATAGCTTTCAAATCTATTTACTAATTGTCAAATTTCCTCCAGCTAGTACAGCATCTTTGAACATAAAACCTCATAGAGGAAAGTGCTTAAAGAGTCACTTGAGAGGTTTAAACACAACAGTGGACTTTGGCAAGGTCACTGAACCACCAACTTGTAAAGGTTTCTTTCATATCTACATGAATGACATCCATCAATTGTGCAACACCCTAGATCCTAATCTCTAAAATTAAAAAGACACAGATTTAACCCATGCAAGGTGGCGCATGTCTGTAATCCCAGCACTTTGGGAGGCTGAGACAGGAGAATCCCGAGTTCAAAGCCAGCCTCAGCAATGGCGAGGCACTAAGCAACTCAGTGAGACCCTGTCTCTACATAAAACACAAAATAGGGCTGGGGATATAGCTCAGTGTTGACTGCCCCTGAGTTCAATCCCCAGTACCAAAAAAAAAAAAAGACATAGGTTTAATTCTCAGTTCTGATACTTTTGGGCAAATACAAGTTCAACCTCATCAAGGTTCAGTTATCCTACTTTAAGAGGAAAACAGGTTATTTCCTGGAGTATCTGTAGAAGTTAAATGGGATAATATGTGCATAGTTTATTAATAAATACTAGTTCCCTATGCTCTAGCTCCCTCCCATCCATCCAACTCTACCCTTCCAGTATTTCGGCTTGATCTCTGCTCCATGTTGTTTGAAAGCCTTTCTTCCATGTCCATATTGCTGTTATTATCTTTGTCAGATAAGAAGTCATTGTGTTGAGATAAAGAATCACTTTCTGAATGATTAGCTGATGGCGTTTCTGATCTCTGATTGGTAGGAGATGATGACCTGGATGGTGATTCCAAAAATTTCTTGATAGCAGGATGATTAAAGACCATTGGATCACAAGTCTTTGATCCCTAGAAAAGAATGACAACAAGCAAACTTTTAATCCAATCCACTGAAAGAAAAAATGTGATCCCTTCAAACCTCTTAGCTATGACAAGATTATGTTTAAAATTCTTCAAAATCTCCACTTATAAAACTAAGTCCAAACTCCTCAACAAAGTCTGCATCAAAAGAACAAAAACCTGAGGCTGGGATTGTAGCTCAGTGGTAGAACGCTTGCCCCGCATATGTGAGGCACTGAGTTCAATCCTTAGCACCACATAAAAATAAATAAATAAAATAAAGATATTTTGTCTATCTACAATTTAAAAATTTTTTTTTAAAAAGAACAAAAACTAGAGCAACAACTATGCAAAAGTTGCAACACTAAAAGCTTAAGATAGAAAGTCTTCTAAAGATATATTATCTTATTTAGAATATCTTCTCCAAGGAGAAATAAAGGTACATAACAATACACAAAAAATAAGATTTGACTTTAAAAAAGTTCTCAGACTAGAGATGTGGCTCAGTAGAAGAACACTTGCCTGGCATATATGAGGCCCTGGGTTCAACTGCCCCACACAGCAAAAAATAAATAAATAGATAAGCAGCAATAAAGGGCATATAACTTTACACAAACACATCAAAGATTCTAAATAAAATATCCCTAAAAGAAATTTTAAAATTAAAAAAGCATATGGTGAGCCAGGCGCAGTGGTGCAAGCCTATAATCCCAGCACTTAGGGAGGCTGAGACAGGAGAATCGCGAGTTCAAAGCCAGCCTCAGCAAGGGCGAGGCGCTAAGCAACGCAGTGAGACCCTGTCTCTACATAAAACACAAAATAGGGCTGGGGATGTGGCTTAGTGGTCGAGTGCCCCTGAATTCAATCTCCAGTACCAAAACAAACAAACAAACAAAAAAGTGGTGTAAAAGTTACACCCACAGGGCTGGGGTTGTGGCTCAGTGGTGGAGTGCTTACCTAGCACATGTGAGGCACTGGGTTCAATCCTCAGCACCACATAAAAATAAATAAAGGCACTATGTCCATCTATAACAACAACAAAAAATTAAAAAAAAAAAATTACACCCACATAGGAGTAAATGTAATTTTAAATGTTTTAAAATGATTAATGCTAATTGATAAAGTTCACCCTCAGTGCATCTATCTTAGTTACCTGCATACAAAATGGTATGTTCCATCATAATGTCATACACTGTAATTATGTTCCTAAGAAGCTCAACTTTTAAAATGTATTATTAATTTAAAAAAAGAACCTGTTATTAAAATAATTACTTTGGTGGTAGGAAATGAGCCAGAGAGTGTTTCTAAGTCCAAACAATAAAGTCACTGAATCTTGGTAATAAAGGTTTGTCAGAGCTAAGAATGTATTTTGTTACCACTCACTAAAAAAAATTAAATGGCTGATCATAACAGACAAAAGAGTATCCAAATAATTTTGAACAAATCCTAATCAGAACATAACTGCATAAAACCCATGAATTTCTAGACCATTTCATGTCCACCTGGAATCTGTGAATGTGACTTCATTCAGAAATACACTCAGTGCTGTGGTGCTAAGAGGCTTAACATGTATGAGGCCCTGGGTCCAATTCCCAGTACAAAAAAAGGGGGTTAAGGGTCCTTACAGATGTAATCAAGTTAAAATGAAGTCATGCTACACTGGGGTAAACTCTAATCCAAGACTAAATCCTTAAATGAAGAGGGAAACTCAGACACACAGATTCAGAGGAGCCATACATAGATGGAAAATGTCCAAGCGAAGTTACAGGAAAAAACTGAAGCAGCACAGCTGCAAGCCAAGAGACGCTGAGGACTGAGAGCAACCATCAGAATGAGGAAGAAGTAAGGAAAGATTCTTCTCTGGAACCTTGAGAGGAACACTGCTCTGTTGACACCTTGATTTTGGACCATCAGCCTCCATAACTGTGAGGTATAAATCCCTATTGTTTTAAGCCACCAAGCTGTGGTAATTCGTTATGGGAGCCCTACAAAATGAATATAGATTCTAATGTACATTACGGAGACTCCAGCAATAAATGAAACCTATCTACTATGTAGGATTAAACTCAAACAATGTTCTAGTTTC
>CM053409.1:46371489-46384207 GCA_028644305.1 Xerus rutilus | reverse complement strand
TGGGGATTGAACTCAGGGGCACTCGACCACTGAGCCACATCCCCAGCCCTATTTTGTGTTTTATGTAGAGACAGGGTCTCACTGAGTTGCTCGCTTAGCGCCTCGCCATTGCTGAGGCTGGCTTTGAACTCGCGATTCTCCTGTCTCAGCCTCCCTAAGTGCTGGGATTACAGGCTTGAGCCACCGCGCCCGGCTCAATGTTCTAGTTTCTATAAGATAACATCAGAGGCAGCACCAATAGCAAGCACTCTAAAGCTCTGTGTGATAACACGAAAGCCTAAACATGAAATAGACCTCCCACTGTCACCCTAGAATCTAGCCCTCCTCATTCCAATGGAGCCAGTAACGTACAAGAAGAGAATTACCTAAGACTAATTCTAACAGACAAAATTTTAAAAAAAGAAATTTAAAAAAGAACAAACACCAGCCAGCATGGTGGCTCATGACTGTAATCCCAACTATTCAGGTTGAGGCTGCAGGATCTCAAGTTCAAGCTTGGCCTGGGCAACACAGCAAGACTCCATTTCAAAACAAAACAAACCAAACCGCCACAAAAGTCATGCTGAAATTAATAAAATTTAGTTTTATTAAAGAAACAAGAAATATTTCTATTTTAATTCAGTCCTATTCCCTATGCCCAAATTCGGACAGATTACTAGAATAAAAGAGCTAGATAGTGGGGTGTAGTTGAGTGGTAGAATGTGTGCTTAGCACATATGAGGTCCTGGGTTGGACCCCCCGCACGGCCACCAAATAAAAGAAAGAAAGAAAAAGACTTTTCTTTATAACTGGAGCAACTGAAGGATTATCACATTAATCAGTAATCAGACTTAAACTCTGATATTTTGCTCCTAAACATACAGCATCACTTATAAGTTATTCTTGCCAAAATATTTAACCTGTATATAACTGCAACTTTAGACTTGACTGCCATTTATAGGAAGATAAAGGGAATAAAGAAACCCACCGGAGGGATAAAATTCAAAATACAGAAAACTCTATAAAATAAGTGGCCTGATCTCTTCAAAATATCAATTATCTTGGGAGGAAAACAGTAAAATTGTTCTAGAAGGAACCAAAGGTAGCCAGTACACCTTGATGAAGGCTAGTCTAAAAAATCCAGCTTAAGAGGTTTTGGGGACACCTGAAGAAATCTGAAATTAGATTAGTTATCAGATAATATTAGGGAATCATATGCTTGGCTATCACATTGATAAAGAAAGAGTTATCTTTCAAGAAATAAATGCTTCAAGCCAGGTGTGTTGGCACACACCTGTAATCCCAGCAGCTCAGGAGGCCAAGTCATAAGGATCACAAGTTCAAAGGCAGTGTTAGCAACTTAGTGAGACCCTGTCTCAAAATAAAGTAAAAAGGGCTGGAAATGTGGCTCGGTGGTTTTATGCACCTGGGTTCAATCCCAGGAAGGAAGGGAGGGAGGGAGGGAGACAGAGAGAGACAGACAGAGAAAGAGAGAGAGAAAGAGAGAAAGAAAAGAAAAGAAAAGAAAAGAAAAGAAAAGAAAAGAAAGCAAGCTAGCTTAAGTATTTAGGTGTGAAACACTATGATACCTGGAACTTACTTTCAAATGTTTTAGAGAAAAATAAGACGGAGCAAATATGCATAAATATTAAAATTGCTGAATCCAAATGGTGTATCAATAGGTGCTTATTTTCCCCTCTATATGTCTGCAATTGGCATAAAAAAGTGGGGGGGGGGGGACAGAGTTTGCTGAATACAGTAAATCTTCCGAAACTAAAAACTGCCATCATTAGAGTAAAAGTTCAGAAAAAATTCAGTCTATAATTTGCTCCAAAGCAAAACATAATCAAATGAGGAAGAACTAGCGCATCTTTGGATGTCAAAGCATAGTACAATGCTAACAATTATCAGGAAAAAGATTAAGCGAAAAGGAGAAGCCACTCAGGATTACTAACAATGCAAACAGCGATGACTAAAGGACTGTGGTTGAACACAATGATTGCTAAAGTCTATGTGTTTCCCCAAAAAGTCTCAGATCCTAAAAGATTTGACATGTTTCCCTAAGACAACTACAGTGGCTGGAAAATAACTGAATACAATAAATACTTACCTCAGAAACTTTTAGAAGACCTGCAGAAGCATAATAGTTTGCTACAATGCAGGCACGAAGTTTATCCATCATCCTTCTTGCTTCAATCAGTCGCTAAAAACAAGTGTTAACTCATTACTTTAAAGTATGGCAATCATAAGAGAAAACATAATACACAAAAGAAATGCAAATGAAAAAAGAGCTTGATTTTCCTAATAACCAAAGAAAAATACATAAAGGTGACATTTCTCACCTGTCAGATTGGCAAAGATCTAAAGAATGACACCCCCCTCAAATGCAAGGTATGCAGATATATTTAAATACATATTTATGAGTATATTCATTGTCACAAAGACACTGAATACAAGAACAAAGAGGGATTATCTTTGGGGATGGAATTTCAGGCATTATATTTTTATTTATCTTTTCTGCAATTTCATTTTTTAAAAAATAGTATTTTCCCCAAAACAAGAAAAATATTTTTCAAAAAAACATCAAAGGCAAACACTGACTCTATATCAATATAGATTTTTCCCCAATTCATCCTATAGACTTTTTTCCATAGCTTTTGTGATTTTTTTAAAAATGTATCATCATTATACCTGGTCAATGACTTCAATTTCATGTTCCTTATTCTTCATTTCAAGAGCAAACTGCTCCTTGATAATAGTCTCAATCTTTTGCACAGCAGCGTCTCGAGCTACACAAAGAACACAAAATACATTAAGGCCTAATTAATCAGGAGCAGTCTTAAGTCAGTAAACAACAGAAACTCAATCACTTTTTTTTTTATTTTTTTTTTAGTTGTAGTTGGACATAACTTTATTTATTTTTACGTGGTGCCGAGGATCGAACCCAGTGCCTCACGCATGCGAGGCAGGCGCTCTACCACTGAGCCACAATCCCAGCCCCAGAAACCCAATCATTTTAACCAAGTGATGAAAAGTTAAGATCACTCATTTTGCGGCAAAATGACCAAAATGACTTTGTGACACGATGCGCCAGAAAACCACTACATCCTTCTGAGATAATCCTGCCAAAAATATTGACTCTGCTCACCATGAAACATCAGACAAAAACCATCCAAACAAAAACTGAAAGATATTCTACAAAACAATTGGCTTGTACCATTTATTTATTTTTTTTATTTTTATTTTATTTTTTTTTAAATATTTATTTTTTAGTTGTAGGTGGACAGAATATCTTTATTTTATTTTTTTTTATGTGGTGCTGAGGATCGAACCCAGTGTCTCACGCGTGCTAGGCGAGCACACTACCACTGCGCCATAACCCCAGCCCTGGCTTGTACCATTTAAATATTAAAGTTAGTAAAGGCTGAAGAGACTGAAAGAGACTAGAGATGGGACAACTAAATTCCCTGCATACTCTAGACTGGGTCTGGAAGGGGGAGAAATAGCTGTAAAATACAATCAACTGAAAAAACCAGAAATGGACTACAGATTGGAGTAACATAATGTAACAATATTCAAATTTCCTGCTTTTGGTAAGTTTACTATGGTTATATAAGAGAGCTGTCCTTTAAAAATACACAGTCGGGCTGGGGCTGTAGCTCAGTGGTAGAGCGCTTGCCTAGCATGTGTGAGGCACTGGGTTCGATCCTCAGCACCACATATGAATAATAAATGAATAAAATAAAGATCTATCAACAACTAAAAAAATATTTAAAAAAAAAATACACAGAAGTGTTTCCAATTTATTCTCCAATGGTTTTGAAAAAAAATGTGCTTATCTACCTGCATGCATGCATGTACCTGTAAGTGTGTGTGGAAACAGGGAAAAGAATACATATCAACACATCACATAATATCTCAGAAATGTAAACAATAATGTGTTAATTAAAAATAAAAAAGAGAATGATTGCTGGGCAGTAACACACACCTGTAACCCCAGTGACTAGTAAGGCTGAGGCAGGAGGAATCCAAGGTTGAGGCTAGCCTCAGCAACTCAGTGAGACCCTGTCTCAAAATAAAATATTAAAAGGGCTGGGAAACTTAAAAAAAAAAAAAAAAAGGGCTGGGGATGTGTCAAAGAATCCCTTGGTTCAATCCTCAGTACCTAAAAATAAAGTCAAGTCATATAAGGCAAAATGTAAATACTTGGTAAATTAATCTGGATAAGACGTAAGTGTTCCTTGCAATTTTTCTGTTTGAAATTATATTAAGAGATGAAGGGAAAGAATGAAGAAATATTGGGAAATGATACTGATCAAATTATACTGTTATGCTGTGTGTATATGAATATACAGCAATGAATCCCACTATCATGTGTAACTATAATGCACCAATAAAAATATAAATTAATTATATCCTAATGAAATTACCAAAAAAGGAAGAATGAAAACAAAAAAGAAAATAATGGAATTCTGAAATATTTGTTGTCTCTGAAAAACCAGAGGTCTAAAGAGAAAGACAGTAAAGAGCTAAGGAGAAAGTAGTCTGTGATACTACAGCAATATATCAAGGTAAAAGTTTCCTTCTGCAGAGAACAACAGGCTAGCTGGCAATTCAGCAGTTTCTTATCACAATGAGCAAAGAAAAAATTCAAAAGAAAGAAAATCCTCTGAAGGCACTAGAACTCAAGATGATGACTACTCAAACCAATACACAACTGAGTTAAACATATCAAAATACAGAGTGTGACTAGATAGAAGAGAATAAAAGAGCAGTGAAATGAGTGCTTGAAAAACAAATCCAAGATTTAGTAAAAAAAATCCTTGTGTTTGTAACATAAAAAATTCAAGACCCATGCTTTTGAGTGCAGCATATGAAAAAATTACAAAAGAATGTTTGACCCTTTGCTAATCTGTGTCATTTTTCTCCACATAAAATATGGATTGGCAATTTAGAAATCAGTAATGGGTGAAGGTTTAGCTTAGTGGTAGACTCTGTGCTTATCATGCTCCAGGTCCTCGGTTCAATCTCTACCACCATCAAAAAAGTGCTCCCGAGTGACTCGAGGCGGTGGTAAGCGGGTACTTGTGTCCTAGGTAAGCTGCTCTGACCGAAAGGAGAAAAATCCTGCAAAAATGTCTCTGTATCCATCTCTTGAAGATTTGAAGGTAGACAAAGTAATTCAGGCTCAAACTGCCTTTTCTGCAAACCCTGCCAACCCAGCAATTTTGTCAGAAGCTTCTGCTCCCATTTCTCAAGATGCAAATCTCTATCCTAAACTGTATCCGGAGCTCTCTCAATACATGGGTCTGAGTTTAAATGATGAAGAAATATGCGCAAATATGGCCATGATCCCTGGAGCACCAGTTCAGGGGTTGGTGGCAAGACCTTCCAGTATGAATTATATGGCGGCACCTGTAACAGGTAATGATGTTGGAATTTGTAGAGCAGAGATTAAGCAAGGGATTCGTGAAGTCATTTTGTGTAAGGATCAAGATGGAAAAATTGGGCTTAGGCTTAAATCAATAGATAATGGTTTATTTGTTCAGCTAGTCCAGGCTAATTTTCCAGCCTCATTAGTTGGTCTGAGATTTGGGGACCAGGTGCTGCAGATCAATGGTGAAAACTGTGCAGGCTGGAGCTCTGATAAGGCACATAAGGTGTTCAAACAGGCTTTTGGAGAGAAGATTACTATGACCATTCGTGACAGGCCCTTTGAACGTACAATTACCATGCACAAGGATAGTACTGGACATGTTGGTTTTATCTTTAAAAATGGAAAAATAACATCCATAGTGAAAGATAGTTCTGCAGCCAGAAATGGTCTTCTCACTGAACATAATATCTGTGAAATCAATGGGCAGAACGTCATTGGATTGAAGGACTCTCAAATTGCAGACATACTGTCAACATCAGGGACTGTGGTTACTATCACAATCATGCCTGCTTTTATCTTTGAGCACATTATTAAACGGATGGCACCAAGCATTATGAAAAGCCTGATGGATCACACCATTCCTGAGGTTTAAGTCATAGCACAGTGTAAACACAGCTGAGCTGCTTCAGTTTCCTTCTTCGGCAACTTCTTTCCTTCTTCTGCATTATGCACACGAAGCTTTCCCGGAGCCAGGGAGCATATGCTGCATGAGGACCTTTCTATACATCATGGCTGGGAACCTTACTGTTGCATCTGATACTTTCTTCAGATTTCAAGATAGTTGTAGCCTTATCCCGGTTTTACAGATGTGAAACTTTCAAAAGATTTACTGACTTTCCTAGAATAGTTTCTCTACTGGGAACCTGATGCTTTTATAAGCCATTGTGATTAGGATGACTGATACAGGTTTAGTTGTGTGTGAGAAGCAGTCACTTTTCTTCTAAGTAATGCATAGTGCTGTTCATATTACTTTAGTTGTATGTTCTATTTACATTTTTAACATGTTACCATAGTACATTTAGGATGATCACCTTTGATAGTTTAAGGTAGGTGTGTGTGTGTGTGTACTGCATCATTTAAGTAACACTGATTTCATTCCATGTAAGCATTACAATGTATGTAGGTTGCAATAGATTGTAATGATTGTTATTAAATTTTAACTACCTTCACTTAATAATGCTTGAACTGTCGCCTTAATTGTGTTAAGCATCTAGAATAAAAGCCAAAATATAATTATTGCTGCCTTTCTAAAACCCAAAATGTAGTTGTATATTAAACTGAAATGTATACTAGCCCATAACAGTTTAATGATACTTACTGAGTTATGGCATAGCTGCTTAGTTGTCTTTGAGATTTTCTAGTCATTGCATAATGGAAATTTCTTTCTTCTAAAATTTGCCAGTATCACTTTCTAAAAATCAAATTGCTATATATTTAATGTAAAGATTCTTATACTAAACAGGATAAACTTTGGACGCTTTTTTTAATTTGTGGATTAAGTGAGATAATAATTTTGGCATTTGAATCTTAATTTTATGTAACCTGGCTACTTCAGAATGCTCTTAGAATGTTTTCATAATAATGTGTTATCCCCCGACTCCTCCCTTAAAACAAAGTGGCAGTGACACTTATCCTTTTTTCTTTTTGATTTGTGCCTATCCTATTTTAATTAAATATGTATAACGTTTAAAAAAAAAAAAAAAGTGCTCCCGTAGCAGGCCATAGTGGTGCGTGCTTGTAGTCCCAGCTACTTGGGAAACTGAGCATGAAGCTCAGTTAACCCCAGAAATTAGAGGCCAGCCTGGGCACCTAGTGAGTTCCCTTCAAAACAAAACAAATGAACAAAAAACAAAAATAAATAAATAAAAGTAATTAGACCAACACCAAGTTTGGTTAACAGAGCACCACAAAAACAATTTGGGGGCTGGGGTTGTGACTCAGTGGTAGAGTGCTCATCTTGCAAGTGTGAGGCACTGGGTTCGATCCTCAGCACCACATAAAAATAAATAAAATAAAGGTATCATGTCCATCTACAACTAAAAAAAAATTAAAGAAAAAAACAATTTGGTTTAAATTACTAACATTATGTATGTCTGCACAGAGACATACAACTAGTATATTTCTCATATTTGATGGACATTTTCCAGG
Source organism: Xerus rutilus (assembly GCA_028644305.1). NCBI lineage: Eukaryota > Metazoa > Chordata > Mammalia > Rodentia > Sciuridae > Xerus > Xerus rutilus. The sequence continues at coordinate 46,376,643 of CM053409.1, read as the reverse complement.
ATCATTGGGTATTTTATATATATATATAAAACATAAAATAATGTTATATATTATTGAATAACATGAATATATTATTAAATATATACATTATATATATAAAATTTATGTATCTAATACTTATATATATATAAAGGTACACATAACTCTTGTATATCTAAACCAAGAGATACTCTCAATAGATGCTGAGAGTCAGATACCATGTTCAGTGTGTTTTACTACAAATTACTGACAAGCACTTTTATATTATCTCTTTCGCAAAAGATTAAAAAACAAGAAAAGACAAAACAAAATAATGTAAGCAAAGGGAAATATACAACACAAATCTACACTTCAAAACATTCTGAGAAAAAAAAAAAGATTAGGATTAGGTAGATGGAATTCAAGAGAAAGAACAGCAAATGGTCCTCAGTAACAAAAAAAAAAAACCTGCCCTTTCTTGAATGGGGTATTTGGGAAGTCACACTAGATTTAAACCAAAGTTACAGGGCTACAGTGTTACAATCACTTTTTTCTCTATTCTTTTTAAGAGGGGGAGGAGTTATGAATATGAAATGTTTGAGCAATAGATGTATGTTACATGATACCTCCATATTTATCTGGCTTATTATTAAAAGAAAATGACATTTCCACATAAAATTACAGTTGAATGAGGGGGAAGTTGAAGTGAAATGTTTTCATTATTTAGGATTGAATTTTACTATTTTCCTTCCCAAAAGTACGTATAACTTGACTGCACTTTCAGTGACAGGAATTTTTTCACCATGTAAACTCTAGGGATCTTAATCTTTGTGGAACTGCAACACATGAGCTATGACTTTGATGCTTTCTTTATACTGCTGAATGTATTAACTTAGGTATTTAAATAAACATAAATTTTGGCAATAATTTAATGCACAAATTTGCAATTTTTTTGGATAGCTTAGGATATTCTTGATTACTATAGACACACAATTGATGACTTGCTTTTCAACAAATTATATAATGTTGGGCAAATAATTTAATGCCTCCGATGGGCTGGGGCGGTGGCTCAGTGGCAGAGTGCTTGCCTGGCATGTGCAAGGCACTGGGTTAGATTCTCGGCACCACATACAAATAAATTTTTAAAAAAAAGGTCCATTAAAGGTCCTTTATTATTATTAAAATAAAGGTCCATTTCTTTTAGTTAAAAAAATTTTTTTAAAAATTTAATGTTTCTGCATTAAATTTAAATTAAAAAAAAATTTTTAAAAAAATTTAATACCCACTAAAAAGCAGCCAAGTAAGTATAGGGGTTAAACTAGACAGATGTTCCCCAAATTTCCATTCATTCATATATCACTTTTTTTAAAAAATATCTTTTTTTGTAGATGGACACAATACCTTTGTTTTATTTATTTGTTCTTATGTGGTGCTGAGAACTTAACCCAGTGCCTTACATGTGCTAGGCAACCACTCCACCACTAAGCCACAAACCCAGCCCCTATATATTACTTTTCAGATAACTACCACATCTGAAAATCATGTGAAATGTTTAACACAATTAACTGATAGTTTTAAATAATTTTAATTTTATCCTGAGAAATAGTAGCCATGAAACTATAAGTTTGATGAGTTCATTCTTCTCTATACATATTAAAAGCTCAATCTATGTATCAACTAAATCAATCATCTCATCTGAGACCATACTATATAGAGTACACATAGACTTTATGATTACAACTAATATACTATGATAGCTAAAACTTGTAGCCTGTCTCATATTGCCACTTTCACCATCTACTTGATCATGTTACTGCCAGATCTTCTGCCTTTTATGCAACAAATGGTGTATTACTATTATAGGGAACACTTGGCTAATACCTCTTACAAACCCCTTCAAATTATAAATAAATTGGAAATTCATTTCATTTCAGCTCTTATACATTTTTGAGCGGAGGCAAAATACCAACAACATAGTAATATTTTCCTAAGGTAGCCAATTTCTACCTGAATTCTCAATTGCTTTATGTCGCTTATTTGGAAGGGCCACAGATATATCCTCATAATCAGGGTCAGTTTCTTTGATTGTTCGCTTGATGCCTGACATGATGACATTCAGTTCTTCACTGTAAAACAATAAAAAATTAATTAATAAACATTATAAAATACTAGCACTTACAAATGCATGTGTATACACAAAGGGAATAAATATTACATAATACTGTACTTATGAGTACCAGTATAGAAGTTCAGCATCCAAATTTATTATCCCTTATCTGAAATGCTGGGACCAGAAATGCTTCAGATTTCAGAATTCTTCAGATTATGGCATATTTGCACAAGATTTCTCAAGTTGAACATCCCTAATTCAAAAATCTGAAAGTCAGAGCATTTCAAAGTTTGGATTTTCAGGTTAGGGACACCCAAATTGGATATGTACATACCTTATTGTTTATTTATTTATTTAATTTAGAGCAGGAGTTTCAACACAGGGACCCTTTACCACTGAGCCCTTCCTATTTTTTATTTTGAGACAGGTGCTTAGGACCCCACCATGTTGCTGAGGCTGGTCTCAAATCTGTAATCCTCCTGCCTCAGATTTCTGAGCTGTTGGGATTACAGTCGTGTACCACTGTGCCTGGCTCTACATAGCCCTTGTAGAGCCAAAAGCATAAGTTTAACTTTAAAAGTTTCCATTATCAGCCATCATGTTAGAAGCATGAGTTTCCCTTTCAAGAAAAAATCCTTTAACAAGGTAGCACATTGCTTGCTTTTTAAAAGGAGCCTAGCTTTCACAAAAGGATCCATACGAGCAAAGTAAAGATACCAAACTTTGAGGAGAACCTGTTAAGCCCATAAAGTATCTTGGAATTAACAATGCATATTAAAAAATAGTGATAGTTATTTATACAATAAATAATTTGTATACAAATCCTGTCCCTTACATAGTGTCCTGTTCTTACACAGTGCTTGCAATATAAGAGAAACTCAAGGGGCTGGGGTTGTGGCTCAGCGGTAGAGCGCTTGCCTCTTATGTGTGAGGCACTGGGTTCGATCCTCAGCACCACATAAAATAAACAAAGGTATTGTGTTCATCTATAACTAAAATAAAATATTTAAAAAAAAAAAAAAAAAAAGAGAAACTCAAATAAATTACAAAATTATTACTAATCATTTACTGTTACTCATAATAAACACAAACTGTACAAATAAACTATTTGCTAAGTTTGAAATATGGTAATAAGGCCTAGGTACAAATCTTTTAACTAAAAGAATCTCATATATTCTCTAGATTTACCTTGTCCCAATACATTAATCACTAGCTATATTTAATCAATTTAATTAAAATTAAATACAATTTAAAATTCAATCCTGTTTTTCCACACTGCAATTTTTCACATTTAATGTGCTCTACAGCCACCAGTGGCTCACAGCTAGTATACTGGATGGCACAGATACAGGATATTTGTATCACTGCAGAAAGTTTCATTGGTCAGTGCTCCCCTTCTAAACTGTTTCACTGACCACATAAATATTTCATGGACTGGTTTAGAAAATACTCTCCAAACTAGCACTGTTGAAAAGAAATATGAGTCACATACAGAACTGTAAAATTTCTAGCAGCATTTTAAAAAGTAAAGCAAAATGGCTAAAATTTTAATAGTATATTTTGCCTAACCAATATATCCAAATTATCATCACAACAATGCAATCAATATAAGCAAATGAGATTCTGTATTATTACATTTTCCCCTAAGTCTTTAAAATCTGCTATGTATTTTACACATACAGCATATCTTAATTTGGACTAACCACATTTTTAAATCTCAATAATCACTGCCACTAATAGTTCCTTTATTGGGCAGCATGGATACACTGTTGCACAAATTAGAAAACAGCTGCAGGGCAGTCAGTAAATGGCTCTTCACAGTGTTAATCTATGACACAGAAAACTAGAACTTCCTGATTTGCACACTTCTTGTTCTGCCTTCTAAGGGAGATTATTTACCCAGCCAAAGGCAGAAATACACAAGAAATACTTACTGAGGTAAGAAAATGCTTGAGGATAGAATCAATAAAAAGTTAGCTCAAAAATATTTACTTAGTATTCATTTAAAGATAAAACAAAAACAATTTAAAGGTCCTTCAGACTGGGCATGGTAGAGCATGCCTTAGGCAAGAGGATCACAAATTTGAGGCCAGCTTCAGCAACAAAAGGAGACCCCATCTCAAATTAAAATAAAAAGGGTTGGAGATAAGGCTCAGTGGTAAGAGTGCTTGCCTGGCATTCTTGAGGATCTGGGTTCAAACCTTAGCACTACAAAAAAATAAAAATAAAAGCTCCTCAGCTCTTAGTTGTTTTTTTTTTTTAAACTAAGAAAGGACATAAACAAGAACTGAATCCATTCAACATCACTAGCAATTACAGAAATATAAATTAAAACTACACTGAGATTTCATCTCATTCCAGTCAGAATGGCAATTATCAAGAATACAAGAAACAATAAATGTTGGCAAGGATAAGAGGAAAAAGTTTGACTTATTCATTGCTAGTGGGACTGCAAACTGGTGCAACCACTACAGAAAGCAGTATAGAGATTCCTCAGAAAACTTGAAATGGAACCACCATTTGACCCAGTTATTCCACTCTTTGGCATATGCCCCAAAGACTTAAAATCAGAATACTACAATAATACAGTCACATAAATGTTTATAGCAACTCAATTCACAATAGCTAAGCTATGGAATCAACCTAGGTGCCCTTCAACAGATGAAGGGAAAAATAAAATGTAGAATACATATACAACAGAATATTACTAAGACATAAAGAAGAATGAAATTATGGTATTTGCCAGTAAATGGATGGAACTGGAGACTATCATGTTAAGTGAAATAAGCAAATCCCAAAAAGCCAAAGGACAAATGTTCTCTCTGATATGTAGATACTGACTTACAATTGGCAGGTGGGGAGAGGTTCAACAGATTGGACAGGGGGAAGGGAGAGAGGAACGGGAAAGACAGTAGAATGCACTGGACATAGCTTTCCTATGTTCATAAATGAATACACAACCAGTGTAACTCCACACTGCGTACAACCACAAAAATGGGAAGCTACACTCCATATATGTATGGTATGTCAAAATACATTCTACTGTCATGTATAACTAAAAAGAACAAGTAAAAAATTTTAAAACA
>CM053409.1:46290160-46354002 GCA_028644305.1 Xerus rutilus | reverse complement strand
TAAAAAAAAAATAAAAATAAAAAAAGAGCTGGAATATAGCTCAGTGGTACAGCACACTAGGGTTCAATCCCCAGTAATGCAAAAACATTTTTTTAAACTCCCTCCCCCCAATTTCTGTCTTCCGTCCTTCATCTTAATGACACCACTACCTACTCAGTTGCTCAAAAAAAAAAAAAAAACCACAACGATTCCCTTCTTTCCTCACCAATTCCCTTTCAAGTATTGTTCATTCTACCTCAAAATTATTTTTTTAATCTTTTTACTCTTTGGCATCTCCACAGCCATGAGCCTAGACCAAGCTACTGTACACAGCACTGGAACTGTGTACAGCTCTCTTTATTGACTAGTTCTTCCATATAGCAGGCAGATTATGCTAACTCCCCTTCTCAAAATCTTCTAAAATAAAACTCATCACGGCATTGTCTCTCCTTATTTTGAAAGTATACCCCATCAGTGGTTATTATCTCTAGACAAACAATGGTAATTATCTCCAGACAGTAAAACTACTTTTTCTAGTTTTGCATGCATTTTTGAATTCTTCTACAATGAATACTTGCTACTTAAGAGAATGATACTGAATACATGTAATATCACATCGCATTTTTTTACATGTTAATGAGAAAAAAAACAAAGGAAAGCATGGGTCAACTGTAACTGTTAAGAAACATGCTTAGATGAAAACACAAGAAAACATACATCTAAGAATGATGTGTCGGGGCTGCAGGATTACTGGTGATATTTTCCCTCCTCTATTACTGGTGATATTTTCCCTCCTCTACTTTCTATTTTTTAACCTAACTACACACATAATGGGGGAAGGTTATGTTAAAAGCCTCATTGTCTTCAGCAATGCAGCCACAACCCATCGAACCAGCCTTTCTTGGCAAGTCCTCACTTTCCGAGGTTCCACTCCAACCCCGCACAGTCTCACACCTCCGGTCCACGCCTGGCGTATCCCCCAGGTTTCTCAACCCTGCCCACCCTTTGGAGGCGAGGGGGCCAGCTGGGATGGCGACAGGTTGGAGGGACATTCCAGAATTCTTTCGGTAAATCCACAACTTGGCTGGTGCCAGGGCCAAATCTTGCCTCCAATACATCCGCAGGCCACCACACTGACCACACCGAAAGCTCGGCCACTGTGACTCCAGGGAGCCACCAACCCCTAGGGAGCGCAGCGCCCCTTTGAACAGGACCCCTACACACGCATGTCCGAATTCCGGGTTCCCGCGCCGGCGGCTCGCGACCTCGCTCCCCCAGCCCCCTCCCCGGTTCCCTCCTCTACGCGGCCTCCGGCTCCCCCAGCCCCGCCTCGGCCTAGCCTCCGCGCGGCCGGCGGGTGGAGGAGGGGAACGCACGTGCCCGCGCCGCCCCCGCCCAGACAATGCCCGGGAGAGCGGGGCGCGCGCCACCGTCCACCCTGCTCCCGCCACCACTCACCGTTCCTCCGGTCTGTGGCTGCAGGGCGGCCCCGCCGGGCGAGGCGAGAGGGCACGGGCAGGGGAGGGAGGTTGCGAAGCCCCGCGGAGCCGCCCCGCCACGAGGCCCAGCTACCCCGCAGCCCGCGGAAGCACACGGCTCGGCGGAGCCCGCTCGAGCCACTCCGCACCGCACGTCAGCAGCAGGGGCGGGGCGCGCGCGGCGCTGCCGGCGGGGACGCGCGGGAGGGGGCGGGGCGAGCCGGGCGGGGCGGGTCCGGGTCTGCGGGGGCTGGCCCAGGCCGTGAGCCCGACGGCTCCACCCAGCTGCTGGGACTGCGGGTGTGGGTCCTGGCAGACGCCAGCATCTGTCATTTTCCTGCCCAGAAGACGGCGACTTCTAGCCCCAAGTTTGACAGAATATTTCGTTCTGCCTGCGTTCATGAGCTTCCGTGGTACCATGATAACGGATTTCTGTGCGTGCAGTCTTGTGCCAACCTCTGTACTAGGTGATAGGGAGACACATAACAGTAGCTATAATTAACCCATTTCACAGATGAAGAAACAGAGGCTCCAGCTGGCCCGGTGGTGCAGACCTGTAGTCCGGGCTCCTTGAGATGCTGAGGCAGGAGGATCATTCGAGCCCAACAGTTGGAATCCAGCCTGGGGAGCAAAGGACGACCCCAGTGGAAAGAAAGAAAAAGGAGAAAAAGAGAAAGAAGAAAGGAAGGAAGGCTAAAAAATGTTGAGATTCAATATAAGTCACACAACTATGGGTGACTATCAAATCCATCTTTCCTCCTAAATATCTCTGAGGCGAACCATCTCATTCCATCTCCCTGGACCATCCTACCCAGCAACTCAATTCTGCCCAAGATGGCAGTAGCCCCTGTTATAAGCCTCCCAACCGATCCCCAGGGTCTACTTCTGCCCCTCTCCAGTCCTTTCTCTTCAGTATGTAGATATTTACTATTGGAGTTAGAGGATGGATTTAGAGAGTTTGATTTCTTATTTTTCGTACTTTCTTTACATATGGTATTGATTGATTATTTAATGCTTAATATGAGTGTTTTAAAAGATATACTTCTATATCATAAATAACATGTCCAGTTCATTGCACTTAGTATATACTCAAAATATATTTGTGGAACGTGTGAACAGTAGGGCCGGGAATTTACTCAAAAGCCATACATGATGAGGGAATAGAGGAATTTATGTCACCACTGGCCTCCTGATCTTAGGTTTATTAGGGGTAGAAGCAGATTAATAAACCTGGCGTAGTGGCGCACGCCTGTAATCCCAGTGACTAGGGAGGCTGAGGCAGTAGGATCGTGAGTTCAAAGCCAGCCTTAGCAACGGTAAGGTGCTAAGCAACTCAGTGAGACCCTGTCTCTAAATAAAATACAAAATAGGTCTGGGGCTGTGACTCAGTGGTTGAGTGCTCCTGAGTTCAATCCCCTGTACCCCCCCCCCAAAAAGGATTCCTTGAGCCTTAAGCTAAAACTCAAAGAGAAAATAGGAATTGGGGAGATACAAAGAAATTTGGGGGACTGGGGATATAGCTCAGTGGTAGAGTGCTTGCTTAGCATGTGCCAGACCTGGGGTTTACACCTCAGCACTCAGTAAATAAATTCCATAAGCAAAGGGGTAAAGTGAGAGGTCACAGTGAGTGTATTGGGGTTCTTTCACTCTTGAAGGAATATGCATCTAAGGGCCCAGGAAGCCTACTTTCCCTGCTTTAGCTTGGAAAGCTGCCCAGCTCTGGGAAAAGCCCCACACTGAGGAGGGCTCAGGAGCAGGAAGTGGCATTGGGAGGGAGAGGAGCCCGAGATAACGCTTCTGGTCTCTGACACTTGCAGATGGTGTACCAGAAATTCAGGCTTCTTTGTATGCTCCCTGCCAGATACATAGAAAGTAGCCTGGTTGAGAGCCATGGATGGACTCTGTGTCAGGGGCCAGTTGATCCTAACGCAAAGAAGCTTTGTGGTATGGCTGGCTGGGTGGAGGATGTGACTAAGACATCAAGGACCGGCAAAGCTGAAGGTGCTAGCAAAGCTGAAATACTGCTAAGTCAGCTGGTGAGAGGAGCAGGGATAGAATACAGGGGGTGAAAGATGAGATTTCAGATCTGAAGGTACCAAAGCAACAGGTCATGAGCTGGCTGGCCAACCACCTCAGCAGCTGATACCACAAGGCAGTGGTAACCAGGAGTGACAAGGCACATGGCAGCAGAAGCCAGTGAAGACCCAAACTACACGTCACAATTGCACACAGATCTGAGACCATTCCTGCCACAGCCTTGAGGTTTCCCCGGGATCCTATCAGGTACATTGGGAAGTCAAGGTGGAGAAGGGGAAAGTTCTGATAGAACTGAAACTTTGAATTATTTACCCAAATGTTTTCCCCCAGATGAAACTGTTTTAGACCAGGAAGGACTCAGATAACTTCCACTAGCAAGTTGAAGGTTAGCTCAAGTTGAAGGTTCTGGGAAGATCTGATGGGTGGTGTTGTCATCTGTTATCAACAGGTAGCTCATAAGAGCTGGTGAGGTTGCCATGGAAGAGTGAACATCCCTAACAGGAATGAGAGCCTATGAGAAAGCTTGTATCTTTTAAGGAGAGAGAGAGCATAGCTATAGTTTTTTACACATATGCATGCAGTGTGTACATTTCAATCACAAAGATGGGCTATGTGAAGGAAATGAGCAGAGCCCTTAGAAAGCACAACACAAGGGGAACAAATTTAGTGATAGAAAAGGGCTCTTGAAAAATATTAAGTGAAAGCAGAAGTAGCAGCTGTTGGGGAGATTAAGCCACAGACAAGGTAGATGGAAGGAACTCGGGTTGCTTAAGCAAAAGTGGAGTGCAAGACATGGGACCGAGATTTCTAGATATCCGCAGTAGCAAGATCACACAAGTAGGTGAGGGCAATATTTTCTATAAGAGCAACAGGAAATCATCAAAGGGTTTTGTTTGTCCCTACCCCCTACCCCTGCCTTACTGGAGATTTAACCCAAGGATGCCCTACCACTGAGCTATACCCCCAGCCCTTTTTTACATTTATTTTGAGACAGAGTGTCACTAAGTTCGTGAGGCTGGCCTCGAAATTCAGTTCTCCTGCCTTGGCCTCCCAAATTGCTGGGATTACAGCCATGCGCCACCTTCCCCAGAGCAAAAAGTTTTAAGCGGGAGTGATGAATCCAATTCACCTTTTTAAAAATATCACTTGCAGCAGAAAATGGATGGGGAATGACTGGAGGGTTGTGTGAACAAAGAAGCAATGAGGGTGCTGGAAAATTTTGTCCAAGTCATCTAGGTGAAAAATGAAGTTGGATTACCCTGGGCAGTGGAGATGGAGGGAGGAGGATGGATACAAAAACTGTTGACAAAATACCCAAAGACTTGGTCATGAAGAGACTGGAGAGGAGACAGGGGAGGAAAAGGAAAGGGACTGGCCCCTGCTAAGCCAAATGGCCCTTTAGAAAGTTACCCCTTCCTCTAGGCCGATTGAGCAGTTTTGGGGCTTGACTATTGGCTGGAGCCTGGATTTCAGGGCTTCTGGTTGGCCAGGCTCCCCTGCAGCACTTGCCTGCCACCCTTCTCCAGGGTGGGCCTGGAGAAGAGGATTAGGAGGAGGAGGGTGATTCCCAGTCTCTGGCTTTGGTAAATGGCGGGTAGTAGAATCCTTTACTGAGACAGGGTAGGGGAATCAAGAATTCCCTGTGTTGCGCTGGGGATGTAGCTCAGTGGTAGAGCACTTGCCTAACACGTAAAAGGCCCTGGGTTTAATCCTGAGCACCACAAAAAAAGAAAATTAAAAGATCTCTTCGGGACATTTTGGTTTGAGGTATCCATCTCAAAGTTAAGCAGATATCTGTGTGTAGTATATGGCTCTGGGGCTCAGGGAAGAACTGATGGGTGGTGCTGTCAAAAATCTGTTGATGGGCTGGGATTGTGGCTCAGTGGTAGAGGGATTGCCTCTCATGCGTGAGGCATTGGGTTCGATCCTCAGCACCACATAAAAAATAAATAAATAAAGATATTGTGTGTCCATCTACAACTAAAAAAAAATTTAAAAAAAAATCTGTTGACAACAGGTAACTCATGAGAGCCAGCAAGGTTGCCATGGAAGAGAAAACAGTGCAGAGGTTGTACCATTACCGCCTACAGTTGTCACAGTCTGCATTAAACAAGCCACATTTCAAACACTGGGAAACTTCACATAATAACCTGGGTTTGGGCTTCTGTGAAAAATTAGGAACTGTGGTAACCTGGCCCCACTGTTGCTATAATTAGGAATCAGCTAACACCGCTTCCCAGGCAGTGTTCCAAGCACTATACAAATTTAATATTCTTAACAACTTTATCATTATTATTCATACTTTAAGGAAGAGAAACGCAAGGCAGAAAGGTTGAGGAACTTGTTAAACAGCCAAGAAGTGGTATGGCTGGGTTGTGGTCCCTGGCAGTGGCCTCAGGGCCTGGGAGTTTAGCTGTTACTCCAGGAAGCAGTTAGAAACTCAATCTCATGTAGAGACCCTACTGCCCTCAGGCCATAGTTCAGCACTCCCAATGCTTTTGTGACATACTGCCCATCCCAGTCTGAGCACGAGTTGCCATTTACTGTTTTATTAGCACTGCTGTCTTCTCATACTAGGGAATTATTTCTTTATACTCATGCTAAGTAGAGAATTTAAAATATTAGTTGAGGACTGGGGATGCAGCTCAGTTGTAGAGTACTTGCCTAGCATGTACGAAGCCCTGGGTTTGATCTTTAGCACTGAAAAAACAAAACAAAACAATTGTTATTTGTTTATTTTGCAGTACTGGCTGTTGAACCCAGGGACACTCTGACACTGACCTACATCCTCAACATTTTAAAATTTTTATTCTGAGACAGAATAAAAAATTGCCCAGGCCAAGCACAGTGGTGAATGCCTGTAATCCCAGTGGCTCAGGATGCTGAGGCAAGAGGATTGCAAGTTCAAGGCCAGCTCAGCAATTTAGCAAGGCCCTAAGTAACTTAGCGAGACTGTCTCAAAATAAAAAAATAAAATAAACAAAAACAACAACAACAAAAAAGAGTTGGGGATGTGGCTCAGTGGTTAAGTGCCCCTGGATTCCATACCCTCCCTCCCAAAATTGCCCAGGCTGGCCTTGAACTTGTGATCATCCTGCCTCAGCCTAATTGTTGGTATTATAGGCATGCACCACCATAGATGGTTGCTACAAGCTGGAAAGTTAAATAATTTCCCACTCTTCCTGGTAACCAGGAGTGACCATCTGACATACTTGACTCTCAGTTCTGTGAACCTCTGCCTTCTCTGTTTAGATGGAGTTGGTTTCATTTGCATGCCAACAAGGAACTTTGGTCTTAGGCAAGCAATTTAGGAGGATTTTCTACTCAGGAGATGGTGAAGGCCTGAACTAAGGCATTGGTAGAGGGGATGAAATGATAAATTGGCAGACTGACAGATGGATAGACAGACAAATTAGATATCAAAGAGAAAGAGGTCCTGACACAAGGTAAATATTTGAATGTATGTTTAAATGACAGAAAAAAATCACTCCTATAGTTCTGCCTTTGGTAAGCAATTAATATTGTTGCTATGAATTGAAGAGACAATACAAGATAGACAGGTATTTGCAGAGAAAGAGGTTTTGGAGTTCCAGGTGCTAGTAGTCCAACATTAAGGACTCAGAAATTTATAGAAGATATTTGGACATATGGATCTTGACAGGACATTTAGATTTAGGAGGTATCAAACACAGTCCTAAGTGGTGCCATAGGAGTGAATAAAATTACTTAGGGCAAGCCGGGTGTGGTGGCACATGCCTGTAATCCCAGCACTTTGGGAGGCTGAGACAGGAGAATCATGAGTTCAAAACCAGCCTCAGCAATGGTGAGACACTAAGCTAAGCAATTCAGGGAGACCCTGTCTCTACATAAAACATAAAAAATAGGGCTGGGGATATGGATCAGTGGTCGAGTACCCCTGAATTCAATCCTCGGTACCAAAAAAAAAATTACTTAGGGCAGTTATCTGCATGGCAAGAACACCTGATGATTGAAGATTTAGGGCTGAGGCAGAAGAGCTCCTGGGGGAAAAAAAAGGAAAGAGAAAAAGAAAAAGTGGAAAAGAGTTCTGTGACTAGACCAAGACAGGAAAAATATAATCAATAGCATCTAAATTGTAGGAAGGTTAAGTGAGATAAAGAATTCAGATTTGGGAACAAAGATGAAACTGGCAGTCTTGGCAAATGTGATTTCAGTAAAGCTGTGGTCTTTTTTTAAATTTTTTTTTTTTAGTGGATGGACAAAATACCTCTATTTTATTTATTTTTATGAGGTGCTGAGGATTGAATCCAGTGCCTCACATGTGCTAGGCGAGCACTCTACCACTGAGCCACAACCCCAGCCCCAAGGCTATGGTCTTGAGTACAGGATGTGAGCCAGATTGCAGTATAGGAAGAAGTGAGGCAAAATTGAAACTTTTAAGATATTTGATTAGCCATCAAAGAAAAACTAATGTGGAATTAGAAGGGAACATAGGGTTGTAGGAAGGATTTTAAAGATGGGAGGGGCCAGAGTGTGTCTGAATGCCAGGGAAAAGTGCTTACAGAGAGGTTGAAATTGAGAGGGGGATAAGGGGACATCCCTAAGCTGAAGGAGTGAACTTCAATCCTCAATCATGAAGAAGAGAGAAGATAGGAAATATCCCATCTTTGAAAGGGCAAGATGTTGGGAGGGATTCTATCTTATGTTCTTTTATTTTCTCTTTAAAGGAGAAAGCAAAATCAACTGCTAAGAGCAAAAGTCAAGACTGTGGCTTACTCCAGGAGGATGGTGAATGAACTGCTACAGAGGGAGGGGAAGGAAGGAGAGAGTAGGCACATATTGATGGCTGGTCAAGAATATCTTGTCCAAGCCGGGTGCGGTGGCACACGCCTGTGATCCCAGCACTGGGAGGCCGAGATAGGAGTACCATGCCCCTCCGCCCCAAATACTTGAATTTATGTTTGTCACATAAAAAAATGAATAAAATCTCTAGGCTGTTAGCTACTCTTCTTGATTAAGTACCATTCCCAAGTCTTTGCTAAGAACTTTTACATTTTATTTTACTTAAACCTCATAACAAGCTTACATAGGCAGAGAAGAAACTGAGGCTCAGAAGATTAAATAAGTTGCCCAAAGGTGCACAGGTAGTATTAAAGCTGACATCTGAACACAGTTCTAATTTCAAAACCTATTTTCACCTTCCACTGCCTTCTATAACAATTAGGATTTTTAAAAAACAAGGTTTAGTGGATGGCTGCACAGTGCTAACTTTATGATTAGGGCAATGATTCCCAAGAGGCTTTTCTTGTTTGATTAGGTTGTCACATGTGCTAGTTTCATGTGAGAAGCAGATGCCAAGATGGGATTAAACCAGCAAGGATTTTAATAAAAGCATGCAAAGAAATATCCTGTGGGAGAAAACATGGAAGAGGGCCAGAAAAGGCTGGGAAAGCCATTAGATCTCAAAAGCAGGTAAAGAAGAAAGAGAAAGTGTAGAAGCATCCTACATTGTCTTGTAGTCTAAAGAAGGTTGGGCAAAGAAGAAGGTGTGCCACCCAAGCCTTTTTCAATTCACCAATAGAAGAGACTGTGTCACTGGGCCTAGGGCCACATACCTGTAATCCCCAGCAACTCAGGAAGCTGAAGCAAGAGGATCGCAAGTTCAAGGCCATCTTTGTCTCAAAAAGTTAAAAAAAAAAAAAGGGGGTGTGTGTGTAGCTCATAGTGAGAGGCTTCCTGGGTTTAACCCCTAATACTGAAAGGACAAAAAAAAAAAAAAAAAAAAAAAAAGAGGCGGTGTCTCCCAGAATACAAGTGCCTTAGAATCCCAAGTCAGTGGCTGGGAGCAGCCAGTGAGTGTGGCCTCAGCACAAACACGAGCTGGATTTCAAAGTTAACAGCTGGGGCATTTGGTCATTTATGTTGTCTGTAGCTGGAGGTCAGCCAGGCACATTCCCATGGCTGCCACACCATGCTGGAAAACTTCTTGGAGAAGGGTTGGTTGTCTCCTGTTTGTTTTGCCTTTTCTGTTCACCCACCTGCTGACACTGAATTGCTGTAAAGCCTATCTTTGGTATCATCTTACAATACAGTGTGTTAAACAACCAGATATGATCTTTGAAAATCATCTTTCCTCCTTCCATTTGGAGACAATTTATCACATTTTCTCAAAATAAAAAGATATGAATGTTCAAAGATGTGTCTCTTTGGACTAATTCTTCTTTAGTACTTGCATTATATTAAGTATGGACTATTGTATCTACCAAACTATGACTCGGGAGTTCTGTTTTGCTAGGTGTCATGGCCCATGACTGTAATTTCAGTGACTTGAGAGGCTGAGACAGGAGAATCACAAGTTGGAGGTCAGCCTCAGCAACCTAGCAAGCTATAATTGGCTGTAGAAGACCCTAAGCAACTTAAAGGAGACTCTGTCTCAAAATAAAAAATAAAAAAGAGCTGGGGGATGTAACTCAGTAGTAAAGTGCCCCAGGGTTCAATCCCTAGTATGATGGAAAAAAAAAAAAGCCAGGTGCACTGGTGCACATCTATAATCCCAGCAACTGGAGAGGCTGAGACAGGAGGATAGCAAGTTCAAAGCCAGCCTCAGCAATGGCAAGGTGCTAAGCAACTCAATGAGATCCTGTCTCTAAATAAAAGACAAACATAGGGCTGAGGGTATTGCTCAGTGGTCAGTGCCCCTGAGTTCAATCCCCAGTAGCAAAATAAAAAAAATAAAATAAAATAAAGAAAAAGTTGTGTTTTTTTAAAGTCTATTTCAGTGAAGGATTATACCCAGGGGTTTTACCTCTGAGCTACACCCAAGCCTTTTTCAAATTTGAGACAGGATCTTGATAAGTTGCTTAGGGCCTTGCTGAGTTGCTGAGACTGGCCTTGAACTTGTGATCCTCCTGTCTCAGCCTCCCAAGTGGCTGGGATTATATGGGATTATAGGCATGTGCCAGCATACCTGGCCAAAGTCAATTTATTTTTTTGGTACCGAGGATTGAATTCAGGGGTACTGAACCACTGAGCCACATCCCCAGCCCTATTTTTTATGTTTCATGTAGAGACAGGGTCTCACTGAGTTGCTTAGTGCCTTGCTGTTGCTGAGTCTGGCTTTGAACTCTCCATTCTCCTGTCTCAGCCTCCCAAAGTGCTGGGATTACAGGGATGCACCACCACACCTTTTTTTTTGTCTTTTTAACAGACTCAGGTATAGCCATAAAAACCAGAATTGGAGCCGGGCGTGGTGGCACACGCCTGTAATCCCTGCACTTTGGAAGGCTGAGACAGGAGAATCGCGAGTTCAAAGCCAGCCTCAGCAACGGTGAGGTGCTAAGCAACTCAGTGAGACCCTGTCTCTACATAAAACACAAAATAGGGCTGGGGATGTGGCTCAGTGGTCAAGTGCCCCTGAATTCAATCTCCAGTACCAAAACAAACAAACAAAAAAACCCCAGAATTGGTGCTTTTATTTACTAAGACATTAAGCACTTTTGTGCTAAGCATCATATTATAATACAAAAATGAAGTGGTTTAAACCTGCATCCTAATGTACAAAGGTCACTGTGTAGTGATATGGAGAGGTGAATGCTTTTGAAAGAAAATTTTAGTTTTTTTTTCTTTCTTTCTTTTCAGTGCTGGGGACTGAATCCAGGGCTTAGGCAAGTCTTCTGCTGAACTACACCCCCAGGCTGAAAATTTACTATTATCTGGATACAGTGGTATGCACCTGTAGTCCCAGCTATCCAGAAGGTTGAGGCAGGATCGCTTCAGCCCAGGAATTTGAGGCCAGCCTGGGCATATAGCAAGACCCCATCCCAGAAAAAGTTTTAAGGGCTTGGGCTATAGCTCAGTGATGTAGCCCAGTGCCTGCTTAGCATACCAAGGCCCTAGGTTCAATTCCCATAACTTAAAAAAAAAAAGTTATTCACACTTCCCCTAAAATGACATGAATTGACCACACAGGGCCATAGGAATAAGTACCAGTGTATCCATTAGCAGACAGAAGGACAAGGGGAAAGCAGAGGCCCTCTTTATTCGGTTTCCTCCAGAAAGGCTGATTAGGGTAAACAGTTTAGGGGTGGCTAGTTTGAATAATTATGGCAGGATCTGGGGGCTGAGAGCTGTTCCTACTTGCTTGTACCTGGCCCTATGATTAGAGCAGGGGAAATACTGACTTGGTATGTAAGAGTTAGATAAAGGAGGTGGTTGGAGGTATCTTACAATTTATTGGTTTATACATGAAACACAGCTCACTGACAAATTGATTCCTGCTGTATTGAGGAATTAGCTTGCCCTGGGAGGGGAAGACACTTCCCAGCCAGCAAGGCCCCCTAAAGATGTCAAAACACCATTTAAATGTACAAAATAAAAATTTTTTTTTTTTTTAAATTTTTTCTTAGTTGTAGATGGACACAATGTCTTTATTTTATTGCTTTGTATGTGGTGCTGAGGATCGAACCCAGGGCCTCTCGCATGCGAGGCAAGCGCTCTACCACTGAGCCACAATCCCAGCCCCCAAAATAAAAATATTAATACAAGACTTAGTACTATTCTTCCAACATAATTAGGTTGAAACACTCTCTTCTCATTTTGTCTCCAGTACCAGTTAATAAGTTGCAGAGAAGCAGAGGCAGGTATGGCCCAGTTCCCCCTCATCAGAGATAAGGTGATTTTTCAAAGAGAACATTTAAAGTACAAGTGGCTCCTATTACCCTTTGCTATGGTTTTCCAAATAAAAGCTAATGAGTACTTTTTTTTTTTTTTTTAACATTTTATATTTTTTTATATTTTAACATATTAAAGAGAATGGAAGTCGTGGTCTCCCTAATTGGACTAATGAGTACTTTTAATGCTTTCAATTCCTTCCCTGCCTTTGCACATTGCATTTTTTGTTCTGATCCAGCTGCATGGAGAAGGAGTCAACACTTATATACTGCTGTTCTGTGTCAGAACAGTTTGTCCTTCAATATATGTTGCATTATATCATTCCTTATAAGCAGCCGGCAAGTGTCATGGCTGCATTTCCTGGAATAAGGAAAGTAAAACTTAGGCGACACAGCACCAGTGGGAATCAGGTCTGATGAAGCCTGCACACCTCACAGAGGTGACTATGAAGAAGGAATTAAGTCAAATGGAAACACCTTTATCATTCTAAAAGTTGTTTGTTTATTTTTGTTTTGGTACTGGGGATTGAATCTAAGGGCGCTTCACTGAGCCACATCCCTTTTTATATTTTATTTAGAGACAGAGCCTCGCTAAATTGCTAAAGCAGGCTTTGAACTTGCGATCTTCCTGCCTATCTCCAGAGCTGCTGGGATTATAGGCATGCACCACTGTACCTGGCACAATTTTGTTACAACTCCAAAACTAAATGTAAAAAGCTAAGCATTTCTTGTAATTCCAGCTACTTGGGAGGCTGAGGCAGAGGGACAGTTTGAGGCCAGCCTTGGCAATTGAATAAGGCCCTGTCAAGAAAGAAAGAAAGAAAAACGAAAGGAAGATGGCTAGGGGGTGTAGCTCAGTAGTAGAGCACCTTTTGGTTCAATCTGCAATATTACAAAAAAAAAAAAAGCTAAGCATTATATGTGCTTCCATATTTTAATTTCAAAAATTTACTGTTGCTAATATAAATTCAGGCATTGCCTCTCTAGTAAGTAGTAACACCATAGTTCCTCTTTGACATCTGGCGCCACCTGTCTAGTAAATAACACTTGTTTTTCTTTTTTCAAATTTATTTGAAATCAAATTTCTTAAGTCCTTTACCCTTGATTTACCATAGAGGTACTTTTCAGAACCAAATCAGAAGAACACTAGAGAGCCAGGCACAGTGGCTCACACTTGTAATCCCAGCAACTCGGGAGTCTCAGACAAGTTTGAGGGCAGCCTCAGCAAATTAGGGAGGCCCTAAGCATCTTAGCAAGACTCTGTCTCAAAATAAAAATAAAAAGAGCTGAGGATGTGGCTCAGTGGTAAAGCACCCCTGGGTTAAATCTATAAAAAGAATGCTAGGGTATAAATATTACCCTCTGAATTAAAATTGTTTTTGAATAGGTAGGTAATACTTCCATGTGGTCCAGACTAAAAAATTCCATTTTATACATATCGATGTGACTACATATACTCTCTCTCTGTCACACACACACACACACACACACACACACACATGCAGTTAAGTTTCCTTTTTTACTTTAGTCTGTGTTTTACTGCTATATAGCAAAATAGACTGGGTAACATACAGAAAACAGGTCTAATTAGCTCACAGTTTTGAAGGTTCAAAAATATGGCACTGGTATCTGCTTGGCTCTTCTGAGGGCCTTCTGCCTACATCACAACATGGCAGATGGCACCATGGTGGGAATGCATGTGAGAGGGAGAGATAACAGGGCAAGTCAAAAAGCCAGAGAGAAAGAGCTGAGATGGCTGAATTTGCTTTATAACTACACGTTCTTACGAGAACTAACCCATTTAGAGTAGTATTAATCCCTTCTAAGGGCAGTGTGCCTCCATGACCTATCCATCTTCTACTAGGCTCCATCTTTCAAAAAAGTTCTACCACCTCAACACCACTACACTGAGGATCATGCTCACAACACATGAACCTTTGGGGAGGACAAAACTGTTATAACACTAGTATTTTTATTTATTTTTTTGGTACTGGGGATTGAACTCAGGGGTACTGTACCACTGAGCCACATCCCCAGCCTTATTTTGTGTTTTATTTAGAGACAGGGTCTCACTGAGTTGCTTAGCGCCTTGCCCTTGCTGAGGCTGGCTTTGAACTTGCGATTCTCCTGTCTCAGCCTCTCAAAGTGCAGGGATTACCTGTGTGCACCACCGCGCCTGGCTAATACTAGTATTTTTAATTTCTTATTTATCCTTCTGTTATTTTATGTCACACCAGTAATACACAGACATTTATATATATATAAAAATGCACAACTATTCAGATATATTTTTAAAAAACCAGAACAACATGTTTTTGGTAAACAAAATTTTAATACAACCATACAGTCAAGTTATAATGGTTAAAAGACATTTTACAACTTCTTAAAATTTAAACTATTTAAGAAGTATAAACAAAACATGTAAATATTAATGTGCTACAACTGAATTGAGAACAATGAGATACATTTATTTTTCACTGTGAAGACTCTGGAGTAGCTAATTGAAAGCAAATGACATTTGGCTGCCACAGGTCTGTACTAGTTGTAAAGCAGATTATACTTTGTTCAACTCTAAAATTGGGTTGTTTTAGATTGCTGCAGAAACTCTCAATAGAAATTTAAATAAACTGCAGGGAGGGGTGATGAGAAAAGGAAGAAATGCTTTCTCAATAAAGTTAAAGTAAAAGCCTGTAGGGGGAAAAATAGTATGAAGAATGGAACGAAAGTAATTAGATATACATTTTTGACGCTAGATGTAGATATTTCAAATGACATTTACAAGGGTTTAATCAAAGTAAGATAAATGTTTGTCTAAATATTTTAAAAAGCACCTAGGTATCAAAAAATAAAAATAAAAAATGTAATAAAACTCCAAGCACCCAACGACCTCCCTTAACATTCTCATTCTGCCAAGCAATCACACAACTGGTGCTCATTAAAACATTTAAGGGGAAGTTTATGCACGCCATAGAAAACAAATATGCAACTTATCTAAGGTAAGCTTTACTTAGATTGAAAAAAATTGAAATAGCACTGGAGAACTTAAGGCATATATACAAATTCAGATGTATTTTGAAAACATTAAAAACAAATTGTTTTCTTTGGAACAATATATAAAATAAGTTATGACTTGCTGTTCTTTAAAAAAATTATGATCATCTTTAGCACTAAGTAAATTTAATATCTAAAGCAACCACACAAATGTAAAACATTCATGTAAAACATTTAAAAATATCTAAAGTATGTTGAAAATGTCTCTGGAATTATCAGTTCACATGCCTGGCTCAAGTGGTTTCTGGTGCCTAACATTAGAAATGACAATTACCATAGCTAGCTAGTTAAACACATTGTTTTATAGGTTAACCAAATTCTCCTATTCTGGTTACTTGGTATGGTGAACTTATTTACCTAACAAGAATAATAGGGTGAGGTTATGTAAACCTGGCTTTCAACAAAAAAACCCCAAGAAATTCTAATAAGGTCAAAATTATGTTGAGGTTAACCAGTGTCTTGAGTTTACTAAAAATAAAGGCAATCCATAGGAAGCCTTTGAGAGACATTATCTTATCACTTGGCACCACATAAACAGCAATCTCTCCTCTTTGAAAATAGTGTGGAGTAGATGTCTTTTCCACATATAAAGCTCAAGACTTAAAAGGCACACACAAACAATTCAATTCCTCTCTTTTCACGTATGGGTTCTCACAGTAATTTTTAAAAATCTATTGCTATATCCAGATAACAGGAAAAAGAAACACACACCTGGTTTGCACATTGACAAAAGCAGTATAACTGAACCTTTGTCTTTCCTGAGTTTCAAAAAGGGTATTGACAGTAGAGATACAGCAACGATTCATATTCATCAAGAGAAAATGTACCAGTTCACAAAACATTTTCATTTTTTTTAAATACAAAAGAATGAATGTTCAACCACTGCCATGTGTGAAGCTCCTTTATCAAATTTAATTTACTCTAGAATCATCAACTGAAGGTTGTTTAGTTATGGCACTTTAAACACTTCAGATAGGCAAAAGTGACAAGTTAATACCCTCCCTGAGTATCTACATCATCTTTTCTTAACCTGGTTTAAATGGAATAAATATCTATATTTCAGTTATCTAGGAAAAAAAGGTTACTGAAGACCCAATAGGCTACCATTTCATGCCTGTGCAGGACAGTCAGAGGGAATATTACAATAGAAAAGGAAGTTAGATCACTATGTTACTCACTCACAGAGGAAAATATGGAAAAAGATGCAAGTTCATGAAATACACGCAACAAAACACAAAAACCAACTACTTTTCTGTTGATCCACAGAGCATACCTTCAAATTCTCTTTCCAATTGAAGTATCACAGATGGGTTTAGCAAACATCTCTACTGCCAATTTGTTTTCTAACCTGTAAAAACTGGTTATATAAATTCTGTTGGTATATAAGTCATCATTACTAATACTTATCTTGTACTTTCAAATGTAATAGAAATACCCCCCGACCCAAATCTTCTGGAATTGAATTTAACATGATCAACTAATTTTTACTTTATGTGTGTTTTTTTTTTCTGATCATCACAAACTGCAAAAATTCTTGGTGTTTGTATATATGTGTCCACAACCACACTATCTACATATATATACAGGTATACACATGCAAACTAACCCAGAGGCTCATTCAAGCATCACTTATCAAGAGAAAAATCTGCCAACTATGGGATGACAGAATGAATTATAATCTGACACCAATTTGGTTGATATATCCCTTTTGATATACTAATTGTATCCTAAAACACATTTTTTAATATTTTTTTTAGCTGTAGGTGGACAGAATATCTTTATTTTTATGTGATGCTGAGGATCGAACCCAGTGCCTCTCACGTGCTAGGCAAGCACTCTACCACTGAGCCATAACCCCAGCCTCCTAAAATAAATTTTAAAAATCAAGGCCAACACCATTATTTATCGAGAATTAGTAAAGGAATATAAATAATTAAAAGGACTTAAAATATTAGTTGTGTAACTTTAAAAAGTTACTTTAATTTTACAGGATTCAAGATAAGTACTAGGTGGCCTTCAACATAAATTGTAACTACTTAATTTATGTAGTTTAAAATTATGTAGAGAAAAATTAAACTACTGGTATGAGGTCTGTTTAAACAAATTATGGTTGTTAAGGTTTCATTTCAAATATACTACAATAAACACATGGATATGAAAAATAAATGTCAAACAAAATACAAGTAAATCATTAATACTTTTACAATAGACAAAAATACTAGAATACAAAGTTATCTTAAGAAAGTCTTTTTTATGTGAAGTCTGTACGTATGGACAAGATCTTACAAATACACATAAAAATAACTATTATTTGTATAATTCTAAGCATTTACAAAATATTTTTCATACATCATCTCATTTACTATAAAGAGTTTCTGAACTAAGTAGATTCCATTATCTACAAAAGTATAATGAAGAAGTTTTTTACTATAAAATTACAGTACAAGCATCCCAATTGTACATACAACTGTTTTTCAACTAAATTATTTTCTGAATTGCTTTGATAGTTATGACAGAAAGTTATATATCATTTAAAAACTGACTTGAAAAATAAAAATTCTCTAAAAATATTTTTTAGAGTCTTCCTCAGAATTTAGATCCTAAGCTCTAAAGTTTCTTTATCTGAAATGTCCATATCATTCTAGGATGAGGGGAAAAAAGAAGTTTACCAATGCTAGGTTTTTGATGACTACCTTGGTTTTAACAAAAAACTGGTGACACTATAATCATGTATTTGCATCATCCCTACTATGACAAGGAGTGTGCAATTCCAATGTGAGAGACAACAGTGATTGGGAAGTCAAAATACAGTAGGCTACCTGGTGCATCCCTAAAATGTAAATTATATCTGTCCATCCAGGAATTACAATAATTACTTAGGCTGTAGTTCCTGCCATATCCATTTATTTGCCTTGGAAAAAGTTTGACATTCCTCTCTGAAAACTGGTAAGGTTTATAAACTGGAATTGAGAAATCTAGACAAAATCAGTCTGTTTTAAAGAAGCTTGAAAATATTGGTCAGTATTTTATACAATTTAGATTTAGCTCAGAAGACTAGAACTACCACGGTTAGTTTTTCTCAGAGAACTAAATTTAAAAGAAAAATGGACCCACTGAGGTAAGTGGTCCCTGCTTTAGCCTATTAAAGGCACTTTAACAATAGAGATTCTCAGGATTTGTAGCTGTTCAAAAGAGGGGAGAATAACCAAGGAAGAAGTTCTAACCCAAAGCACCATACTAATGAGGTCAAACCTATTGGCTGGGGAGAAAACCTGTTCCTGTTTTTCACAGGACTGCAAAATGGATTTCAACTCCTTTGTCAGGTTAAAGGAAAGAGACTTCCCTAGAGGACTTAGAGATGATGCATAAATACTTTGAGAGCCACAGCAAGTCCCATTATCACTTCAATAGTTATTTAATTTTTTCTTAGAAATTAACTTGTAATTTTAATCCTCCTTTTATGGGCACTTATATTTGTATCTCTTACCCAACCTCTTCCCCCAAAAAACATGTTTAATATAAGATAGCAGTTCTTAAAATTGATTTTTCCTTCTCAGAATACATTCTAAGCATTCTCAGCATTAGGTGATTAAACCTAAACAAAGCCTCAGTCATGCGATTTTTCTTTACATGTATGAAAAAATAAGTAATATACAATACAGTCTTGCAGATATACATAAATGAAAAGACCATTCACAAATTTCTAAAAAAGTATTCAGGCAGACATTATTTACTACTCCACAGGGGCTTCTTATTAACAAATACAAGGGTAAACTCTCAAAGGTCAAGTAACAATCACCATAATTATCTTTAACAACTTTTTTTTTCCATTACAGCAAAGGCTTTATTATAGTTTGGAAGATTGATATATTGGGGAGAAAGGCACCAGGATTATTGGTTTTACTATTTTTTGAATATGGCACAGAGGAGATAAGTCAAGTTCCCACTCAGGAGTTTTTAAAACCTCTCATCTTGGATCAGTGTGGCTTCTTGGCTGAGGTATCCTGGCTTTAGAGCTTAAAGCATTTCTCATTGTATCTATGAATAGTCACACAGCCATGATAAGACACTGGCCTGGGCATTGCAGCTACCCCTGTGATGATACTTGTCGCAGGATCATAACAGAGAATAGTGTCTGTGGCTTCTCCATTTTCCCGTCTTCCACCCAGGATATATATTTTACCATTACACACAGACATACCACAGTTTTCCTGTTTAACCAAATACATAAAAAAAAAAAATTAACTGTAGAAGGTAAAAAATGTGGTGACAAACTTAAAAGTAAAACAAGACACTTAAACATAATCATAAAAAGGGAGACATAAGCTGAGCTCCTTTTTGCCCAATTCCCGTCCTGTGTGGGGGCGCTGGATAATTCCGCATGCATGGAGTGAGTATTTAAATAGATTATACATTAGTAATTGAGGCCAAGATGTAAAGGCAGGATGGGCATGGCAAACTGATATAGAAAGGCTTTAATTTAATGGTAATGAAACAAAACCTCTTTGAAAAGCTTGACTTGCTTCTACTACTATAGGAAGTTTTGTTTTGTTTTATTAATATCATAGAAACTACCTATTACATGACCACAGATAGGACCTTTATTCACTTTACAAAACTACCCACAAGTTGAATGAAGGAATGAGAGGAAGCCTTATAACCAAATTAGCTGGGTCTCAAATGATCCAAATATTAACCTCCTCCATAATGGTATTCTTAGCTAAATTTTACTCTTGTGTGGCAATAATATAATAAGTATATAAAATAAGTATTCCTAGCTGGGCGCGGTGGCTCATGCTTGTAATCCCAGCACTTAGGGAGGCTGAGACAGGAGAATCGCGAGTTCAAAGCCAGTCTCAGCAATGGCGAGGCGCTAAGCAACTCAGTGAGACCCTGTCTCTACATAAAACACAAAATAGGGCTGGGGATGTGGCTCAGTGGTCAAGTGCCCCTGAGTTCAATCCCTGGTACCAAAAAAAAAAAAAAAGAAAGAAAGAAAAGAAAAAAGTATTCTTGCAAAAATGAGAGTGATTCTTCAAAGAAAGAACGCTACTAAAATTTATCTCGTTTTTACATGGACCTATTTATGCTGCAAGTCAAATATTCTATTTAAATTTCATTTTACTTCAGAAAATTAATGTATCTTGTTATTGATTATTCACATAATCAACAATAAAATGGTTCTACCAGTGAGTTCAATGAACATTGTTTTTACTGGCACCAGGGATTGAACTCAGGGGTACTTGACCACCGAGTCACATCCCCAGCCCTATTTTGTGTTTTGTTTAGAGACAGGGTTCTCACTGAGTTGCTTAGCGCCTTGCTGTTGCTGAGGCTGGCTTTGAACTTGCGATTCTCCTGTCTCAGCCTCCCAAAGTGCTGGGATTACAGGTGTGTGCCACTGTGCCTGGCTCAATAAACATTTTGACTTGACCAAATTTGCTATATATAAATTTCCCTCTTGTAGAAAAAACCTAAGTCTTGGTGGACTTGCACAATCTTCAGGTCCAAAAGCATTAGTGAGTACTTAAAAATGCCTGTACTAGAATTTATATGTACCCAGAATGAATGGCTTGTTAACATTAGTGAATATTTTTATCTTTTTAAAAAAATTTTTTTTAGTTGTAGATGGACACAATATCTTTATTTATTTATTTTTATGTGGTGCTGAGGATCAAACCCAGTGCCTCACGCATGCAAGGCAAGTGCTTTATCACTGAGCTACAATCTCAGCTTTGAATATTTTTATCTTTTTTTTTTTTGGTACCGGGGATTGAACTCAGGGCACTTGGCCACTGAGCCACATCCCCAGCCCTATTTTGTGTTTTATGTAGAGACAGGGTCTCACTGAGTTGCTTAGCGCCTCGCCATTGCTGAGGCTGGCTTTGAACTCGTGATTCTCCTGTCTCAGCCTCCCAAAGTGCTGGGATTACAAGCATGAGCCACCACGCCCGGCTTGAATATTTTTATCTTAATGTAACCCATGAGCTACACAAATTATAAGCCAAACTAAAGCACAATGAGCTCTTTCTATGAATTCTAAATACAATAAAATGATGACAAAATATACTTAATTTTCAGGTATAAGCTATGCTGAATATTGAACTGTATAGTTGCTTTTATGATGATTCTAAAGCAATATATCATTACACAATCTGGTTATTAATATTTCAGATAATAATGCTTAGAATTTAAATGAAGCAAACAACCTTGAAAAAAGTATTCATTCATATTGGGAAATTATTTCTATTAGAAAAAATTGTTCCACTCTAAAATACCTATCTTTACTTTGTGTATATTTGTACTATAAGAAAAACTTATTCTTCACTCAGGAATAAGGGGAGCTAGTGGCAAAAATAATTGATCAATATATGAAGTTTTAATGTTATTTTTAAAGACTAAAATGAAATGATCCTTATATTATTAAAAAAACCTTTTCCTTAATTACTTTATATGCTTAAATGTTAAAATGTCAACCAACAATACACAACAAGAATCAGAATTCTTTGAATTGTTCTAAACTTTAATGATATTTTAAATACCTGGTCTACTGAAGAAGTAAAAGAAATCTTCATCATTGACTAAAAACAACCCTGCTGCTGGGCATGGTGGCATACCCTTGTAATCCCAGCCATTTGGCACGCAAAGTTTGAGGCCTGACTCAGCAATTTAGCAAGGCCCCCAAACAACTTAGTGAGACCCTGTCGCAAACAAAACAAACAAAAAAACCATATAAAAAGGGCAGGGGATGTGGCTCAGCGGCTAGGTGCCTCTGTGTTCAATTCCTGGTATCAAAAAAAAAAAAAAACAAAAAAAAACAAAAAAACAAACCAAAAAACCCCCCAAAACCCATAAAACAAACCAAACAAATCCAAGCCTGTAATTTTTTAACAAGAACATTTCTAATAGGAGTTAGAAAGTAAAATGTGTTTAGAATATCAAGTTGCAACCTTTAGGAATTATACAAAGTTGAAAGGCATGGAAATGTGAAGGACAAATAGAGAAATTGGTTGGGTCCATCAGGACCATAAAAAAATTTAATTTTTTTCCAGCTCTTTGTTACTTAATATTTTTTAAAAATATTTTTCTTTTTTAGCTATAGATGGACATAATATCTTTATTTTATTTATCTATTTTAATGTGGTGCTGAGGATAGAACCCAGTGCCTCACGCATGCAAGGCAAGCACTCTACCACTGAGCCACAATCCCAGGCCCTGTTACTTAATATTTTGAGCATTTTAAAAAAGAAAAATAGTTTCAGATTAATTTCTTATTTTATGGTCTACCAAAAAATTTGTTATCTTTTTCATTGATTAGCATAAAGGGCAGGCAATTAATATACTTAGTAATACTGGTAGTGAGAAGCAACCAGGGGAAAGATACCCCCAAACCCCAGCACTACATTTGAACTTCAATGGTCTTTGTAAATTTAATATACTTCTGATTCAAATGTTTCTTTCCCTTGAAATTTCTGAAATCAATGTTATTCACTGTTTAGAGAAATTGTACCATGATGTCCTGTTGTTGATTTTTTTCTGTTATGTCAATTGTCCAAATAAAAATATATTCATTGCATGCTCTGCATTATGTTGGATGCTGGTAATTATCTTCCTAAGCTCTGTTAATAATTTTATACAGTATAACCAAGTTCCAAATGAACAGTGATCTTTAGTGAAAATAAATTACTCTTTAAAATATTCATTGTAACAAGCCAATAAAAGATATCTTAGATTAAAACTTCATTTCCTCTTAAATGTAATGCGAGAAGGACATAAGATTACATTCACTCTATATCCTGAAGCTGAAGATCCGATTATGTCTCTTTTATCAGTTCAGACAATGATAGTCTAAATACATTACTAAATGGAGACCATAACTCAATATTAACAATTTTTAAAAAATTGTGTTGTCTCAAATATTATTATCTTTATAGTTCTATGCCCTCTCTCTTTTGGTACCAGGGATTGAACTTAGGGGTACTCTACCACTGAGCCACATCCCCAGCCCTATTTTTCTTTAGAGACAGGGTCTCACTGAGTTGCTTAGTGCCTTGCCTTGCTGAGGCTGGCTTTGAACTTGAGATTCTCCTGTCTCAGCCTTCCAAAGTGCTGGGATTACAGGCATGCACCACCGCACCCGGCTTATGCTGTATCCCTTGTGCATGGTTTATTTTATTTTATTTTATTATTTTAGGTACTGGGGATTGAACTCAGGGGCACTCAACCACTGAGCCACATCCCCAGCTCTTTTTTAAAATTTTATTTAGAGACAGGGTCTCACAGTTGCTTAGTGCCTCACTATTCCTGAGGCTGGCTTTGAACTCATGATCTTCCTGCCTCAGCCTCCAGAGTACTGGGATTATAGGCATGTGCCACCGCACCTAACTCTCTTGTGCATCTTGCATGTAAGATTATTTTAAGATTAGGTTCCTCATTTACTTTACTTTCTCATTTGCTTACTTATTCAATATTTACTGAACATGAATAAATCCAAAATACATTAAGAGATGAGTTAGAATAGTATTCCCAAAAAGGCTGAAGTCCAGCATGGAAAATACACATTTATACCCATTAGGGAATATGTTATTGTCATAACATAAGTGTTGGAAGTTGTAACATCGAAAGGAAAATGCAGTCAGTTCTGGACAAAGTAACATCAGTTTGTTGTAACTATGGAACAGTTCTTGAAATGAAGAATTACAAGTAGAGAAGGTGAAAAAAAAGGTTATTAGAAGCTAAGGAGGAGACAGAAAGAACCAAGACAAGATTATATATGATCTTTTTAGAGAACACAAGTAATGAGCAAGGTGCAGTGGTGCATGCCCATAATCCCAGAGACTTGGGCAGATGAGGTAGGGGAACCACGAGGTTTGAGGCCAGCCTTGGCAATTTAGTGAGATCCTGGGAAGGAAGGAAGGAAAGGAGGGAGGGAATTAGGGAGAGAGGGAGAGAGGAAGGGAGGGAGGAAGGGAGAAAGGAGAAAAGACAATCAGAGTTGGGAATGAAGCTCAGTGGTAAAGCTCCCTAGGTCCAATCCCCAGTACAAAACAAAACAAAAAAGGAATACTTATACTTAATGTAATTGGGATAATGTTGTAGAAAGTGAGGCTGAAAGGGCAAAGAAAATATCCAAAAGAGACGGTCTAGAATGAAGTGGTAAAACTTGGATTTTGTTCAAGTAGGTTTCCAATCAAGGGAGAGATGAAATTACATTTGTTGGAAAAGATCTGGTGGCAAAATGCTTTAGAAAAGCAGGATGTTAGAGAAAGGAAGACTATAATATTATTGTTTGTGTTTAGGTAAGAATATGCATAAAAGTAGGAACAATAAGAATGAAAAAAATAGAAACTCTGAGGACATATAACTGATATGCTAGATTGATTCAATTTAATAGAACGTGAAGAATAGCTAATAAATTACATTTCTAAGTTGTTTGGAGACACAGAAAAAGTGGGCTTGGGAAAGAAGGTAAATTTTAACTAAGTCTGAAGCCTTGGCACCCATGGGAAATAAACAGCTGGAAATCAGAGTCTGGAGCACAGGAGACAGGTTTTGGTGCAGGGTCAAGACTTGAAGTCTTCAGTACTGAGTATCAGATGAAATCATTCAGGAATACAGTATATACTGGGAAAAGGCCAGGGGAAAGGGGCTCAAACAACATTCATATTTAAGGACTGAGTAGAAAAAAATTAAGAAAAATATGGAAGAGACTAAAGAGATTACCAGTAGTGACTTTGAGAGCACAACGTCTTTAAGTGGTATGAGTACAGCCAGATTTCCAGCATGAGAAGCATCATTTTGCTAGAAGGAAGGTGAGCAGAGTCATGAATTGAAAGGTTGAGGGAAGGCCTTTTTGGGAATGGCAGGGGTAAGGGAGTGGGCTCCAAGTGGAGTGTACAGATGAGTCCTGAGTACAACCCATGTCCTTTATAACAAAAACAACAAATGACCTAGCTGCTAACTAGAGAAGCATCCAGTCTGAGAACATCTTTTCAAAAATATTAAAGAGGGGATAAGGATGAGAATAGGATTCTGAAAAAGGTTAAAGGGAATAAAAAATCAATAGCCAAAATGCAATGGATACTTCATCTTGGGATGGTAGAAAGGAAGTTAATTCAATAAAACAATTCCCTGGAATGAGTTCATAAAAGTTTTATGTAGAACTTTAAAAAATCATGAAGTTGAAGTAAACATGTAATATTATAAAAGTAAAATTCCAGTGTATTAATAGTGGTCATGTACTTGCTCCCTCTTAGGTTTATTTCTCTCTTGGACTGTTTCATGTTATTACCTGTCGGCTGAAAGTATTCTGTACATGCATCCAGTAGTCTTCAACTGGATCATAACAGTATATTGTCTTGGTCAGTCCACCAGCAACATAGATCAGGTTGTTTAAGGAGACAGCTGTTATACACCTCTTGGCAATTGGGATAGCTGCACGAAGTAGCCAAGAGTTGGTTTCTGGATCATAAGATTGAACCTAATAATATATAGAAACATTTAATTAAAATTTCTAAATTTGTAAGTTTACTTAATAAAAGGTCTACTAATACATAGAAACATGATTAAAAATAAAATTCCATTAGTTTAGAGAATTAAAGGAGGAGGTTAGCCTGATAGTGAAATGTGCATATTTGGAAAATTCTCAAAAGAAATACAAACTTATTACCATCAAGCAGAAAAAAGTAACAAATGCACACCAACTGTTTCCAGGATGAGTGGCTACCAGGTTAGTTTTACTTATTTCTACAGAAATTAGCAGTCTAAATTTTTAAAAAATTGTATTATGTGGAATAATCATGCCTCAATTTGAATATAATTTCTTTATACTTTTAAGGAGTGCTTTCTTAAAAAAATAGTAGACTTTAATTCAGTATACTCTGAATTATTATAAGTTATGAATTAATGAACTAAATGACATTTGATCACACTGCATTGAAATGTAACTGAGAAAAATTGATTGACAAAATTAAGGTAACATTTCTAGATCAATTAGCATTAGATACTTTTTTTTGGTATTGGAGACTGAACTCAGGCCACTCGACCACTGAGCCACATCCCCAGCCCTATTTTGTGTTTTATGTAGAGACAGGGTCTCACTGAGTTGCTTAGTGCCTCGCCATTGCTGAGGCTGGCTTTGAACTCCTGATTCTCCTTTCTCAGCCTCCCTAAGTGCTGGGATTACAGGCTTGCGCCACCACGCCCGGCTAGCATTAGATACTTTTTTTTTTTTAGTTGTAGATAGACACAATGTCTTTATTTTTTACTGCTTTGTATGTGGTGCTGAGGATCGAACCCAGGACCTCACGCATGCGAGGCAAGCGCTCTACCGCTGAGCTACAATCCCAGCCCTAGATACTTTTTTACCAGAATAAACATGGTGTTTCCTGAGATGTCTGGACCACACATGTTTTTTTGTCCCAGGAATTCAGTGAACTGCAGCTACTTTAAGCCATCCTTTATTTACACTGCAGGGGCTCCCTTTCCTCCTCTTTGTTCTAAAAATACTTTGAAAGTATGCATAAAATGACCCAGTTAGAAGCAGTATAGTTGTTGTGCTTTACCCTGTGCTAATTCACTTCCCAACTGGGTTGCATGTGAATAGTTTAGATCCTGTAGATGATAGCAGTAAAATTTCAATACTGAGATTAGTTTTATTTCAGAAAGGTTTAATTATACTTGTTATGCACAGTGTTTAGATATATTAGGAGCTCACTTTAGCAACACAAAATTCAGAGGTTTTCCCCAAAAGAATAAGGTATCAGAAAATTTTTAAAAGACCCTTTACACTAAGCCACCTAGCTACCTACTTGATAAATCTTCTGTCTTTCCCTTTTTGTATATATTGTTGGTAATTTCTTTATAAGAACATGGCTTATGGTTTGGGGACGTGGCTCAGTGGTACAGAGCACACTTAGCATGCTCAAGGCCCTGAGTTCCATCCCCAGTACTGCAAAGAGGGGTGGAGCAAAGACTTACCTTATCAGAACAAGTATTATCATCAGGTCCTCCACCAATCACAAACAATTTGCCTACACAGCTAGTCACTGCAGGAGAACTCACTGCTTCCTTAAGGGGAGCAACTTCAGTCCATCGATTTGAAAAGGAATCGTAACACTCTACACTGCTAAGTCTGTTTTGTCCATCATAGCCTCCTACGACGTATACCTATATGTAAAATACATGAGAAACACTGAAATATCAAAAGTCTAAATTTTGAACTAGTTGGTTAAAGAAGTAAGGGATCTCCTCCCTTTAAAAACTCTTGATAACTGTAACTGCAATATATTTAACCCAGAATTTGAGTCTTCTTTTCTTAATATTACCATGGAGCCTTAAAGACCTAAGAGACCACTTTGGATGAAATTTTAATACCACAGATATACTGTATATTTGTTGTCTCACTGCCATGTATATCTGTGCTTTGTATATAAAAGATTAGGACTTTTTTCACACCTCCTCTTCAAGAATGAATTTTCACCACCTCCTTAAGGGTAATATTGCTCACATGGAAAACTGCATGATTTACCTTAAGTGTTCACACTCACGGATGATAAAGTATTTGATTTTCATCAAGTAATAAACTATGAAACTAATTAGGTAAGGATTATTAGATTATGAGAATTTGGAAGGCAGGGCCTTTCAGCCCCCACAGCGCCTAAAAAAGTACCTGATGCATAATGACCTTATAATCTTCACTTCGAAGAGCTTTAGTGTACATTTTCATTTTACAAATAAGAGGAAGGCAGGACAAATCAATACTTTATATGAAAGACAAGGCAATCCAGAGCTTTTTTAATTTAACAAAGCTCTCCAGTTTAGCAGCCATGTTTCCTTTAATCAGCAGTCATCATTAACTCTTTCTCCATACCTGATTAACTACTAAGTTCTATTGAATCTTCTTTCACAGATCTCTTGTATCTGCCCCTTCCTTTTGTTTGCCACTATCATTATCCTATCTTAGGGTCTGCATCATTTCAAACCTCAAATAACCTCCTAGTCTCCACTCTTGTGCTCTTGAAACTACAGATTAATTTTCCTAAAACATTTCATCAATTCCTTTTTTTTTTTTTTTGGTACTGGGGAGTGAACCCAGGGGCACTTAACCACTGAGTCGCATCCCCAGCCTTGTTTTATATTTTATTTAGAGACAGTGTCTTGCTAAGATGCTTAGGGCTAAATTGCTGAGGCTGGCTTTGAACCTGTGATCCTCCTGTATCAGCCTCTTGAGCTTCTGGGATTACAGGCATGCACCATTGTGCCTGGCCATCAATTCCTTTTAACAGTTCAACAACAAATCTCAAGGGTCAAGGCCAAACTTTACATCTTGTCACTAAAATTTGTCTACAATTTAACTTTCTATGTTCCTTTAAATTTTCAAAGTAGCTAATGCCACTTCAATCATGCATTTCTCACATAATGTTATGATGACCTAATGGTGGATTTGTGCCCAGAACACCATACAGCTCAGGAAGGTAAAGTAGCTTACAAAAGGCTGTGCAGCTCTAAGTGGTATGCAACCTGTGGCACAATGTAGCAATAAAGGCACAGGCTGGATACAGTTTCAGGGCCCAGGACAGCTGGGTTCCTAACTAGCTCTACCACTCCATGTACAGCAATTAATCTCAGATTATTCACTGAATTTAAAAATGTACATAAGAGTACTTATCATATAACCTTAGAGATTAAACTTTAATACATACTCCTGTACATATAAATGAAAAATATATGCCATGAGCATCAAGACAGGAGGGCTCTTAGGATTGAGAAAATCTGAGTTTTTGCCATTGCTTTATCTGTGTAACCTCAGGCAAGATTTTCTTTATAAACTACAAAGTTATAGTAAATATTCCCTATGATTCTATATTCCAAGTCATCTTAGGTTTCCTTATAAAGAGTATTAAAATTTTAAAATATATTCATAGATTTGGTTGTTTTTGTTTGTTTGTTTTTGTGGTGCTGGGGATTGAACCCAGGGCCTTGTGCATGCGAGGCAAGCACTCTGCCAACTGAGCTATATCCCCAGCCCTATTCATAGATTTGAATTCAGCCTCTATTTTAATTTTTAGGATAATGGTTTCCATGAATTGGGTACTTGCTGCGTCAGACAAAAATGATTCTTTTTATTTCTTGATTTAGTACTTTAAGCTTCGGGTAGCTTTGAGTCAAGTATACCAGTATTTATCAAATAAATTTGAATTTACCAATATATAATGTTTTTTGAGGCATCAACCATTTTCATTTGCCTATGTCCAGATTAAATTACAAATTATGTATATTTTTAGTCAGACCTCATCTCCTCCTAACCCCTCAATTATTTTAAACCCTCTTTCCCAGTAATGCTTTGTCATCCTTTAGGTATAGCTATCCAAACTACATATAATATAGTAGGTATGGGCAAACCATGGTTTTAGAAAAGATTTCTAGTAATATTTTATTTCCATTACATCGATTTTCATTGCAATTTCATTGGCCTTGGTGAGAGATGCAGCATATGAGATTAAGGTCCCTAGTAATTAAGAATAGCTTTTAAACTGTGTTTTGGGGAGCTCTAGTAGTATCCACAGTATAAGACTTCAAGAAGCCTCTGTGGAGACATAGGCAAGAAAGACTGATGGGAGTCTGAGTGGAGAAAATTCTAAGCCAACACCTTTGATTCAATTAGAGAAGTTCTGGCTTTTTAGGTGACTCTAAAATGTCTCACAGTAGGTCCCAAGAGGCAGTGATTTTTTTAGAAAGGAGTTCTAGGGGACCAATCACAGTCAAGTATGCTGCTTTCACTTAGATTGTTCATTCATTTGAGGTGGCTCTGGAGGAGCTTATGAAGATGCTGGCAGAGAAAGGCTACAGACTCTGAATTACTCCCTAATACAATTGCTAAAGATAATCTGTTTAATGTAATGAATTTTTAATATAAGATTTAACTTTAAAAAAGAATATACAGTGCTTTTTTTTTTTTAAATATTTTTTTAGTTGTAGATGGACACAATATCTTTATTTTAATTTATTTTTATGTGGTGCTGAGGATCGAACCCAGTGCCTCATGCATGCAAGGCAAGCGCTCTACCACTGAGCCACAACCCCAGCCCTATACAGTGCTTTTAAACAGTTTGAAAACCACTAGTCTACAGATGATTCACAACCTATATTGTATGTATTTTAATAATATTCATTAGCTTTAGTTAACATATTTTCTTTAAAATGCTGGTGTTTATCTTGTTTAAATTTGTTTTGTCTCTACTTATACAAATAAAAAAGATAAAGTAACATCATTTTAGATAAATAAATCTCTGCCTGACTGCCAAATTCAGTAAAAGAAAAAAGAAATTGCTTGGATTAGACATTGCCCTTTTGATGTAACTCCTTTCTTTTCCAATTCTTCTTAGGCATTTGGATTCCAATGTGTACAAGAAAAGATATGTGCTACACTGCCATGAATTCCAAGTTGGGAGAACAAAATATCCATTCAAAATTACAGTGTCATATTGTTTATATCTTCAATTTATCTACTGTGGTTAGGAATGGAAGGAAATACTATTTGAATCCAAAATACCCAGAAGGAAACAGAAATGCAGGATTTAGCTGTGGTGTTTATTTTGAAAATGTACCAGCAACAGTAATAAAAAATGGTTTCTCTTACTTTACCAAGGAGGACAGCCATTTTGTGACGCCATCTGCCTTTATTTAGAGAGGCAACTCTGATCCAAATATTTAACTGTGAGTTATAAATCCAGACATCACGACTATTGATTCTTCCACCTTTAAATGAAAACAGTGCATAGAGAATGATATATCACTATATATTTATCACCAAGAGATCTATGCCACCAAAGCACAGGAGGCAATTCATAAATTTGAGAATTAAGTTCAATAAATGAAAGAAAGACTCTCTTACAGCTTAATGAAAATAGTTCTATAGAGCTGATTTAAACTTTGTCAATTATGATCTTGAGAAGTAATGATTATAGGTCTTCTTAAAATAAAATACAGAATGTGAATTTTACAAATGTATAACTGTTAATTTAAGAGTCAGATATTAGGACCCGTTAAACAATTTTTTTTAAAGTACTGGGGATTGAACCCAAGAGCACTTTACCACTGGGCTATATCCCCAATCCTTTTTAATTTTGTTTTTTTGGGGTGGGGGGGACTACCAGGGATTAAACTCAGAGGCACCTGACCACTGAGCCACATCCTCAGCCCTATTTTATATTTTATTTAGAGACAGGGTCTCACTGAGTTGCTTAGCACCTTGTTTTTTTGTTTTGTTTTTAAATATTTTTTTGGTTGTAGATGGATGCAATATCTTTATTTTATTTATTTATTTTTATGTGGTGCTGAGGATCGAACCCAGTGCCTCACCCATGTGAGGCAAGCGGTCTACCACCGAGCCCCAGTCCGCACTTTGCTTTTGCTGAGGCTGGCTTTGAACTCATGATCCCCCTGTCTCAGTCTCTAGAGCTGCTAGGATTACAGGCCTGTCCACTGCCCCTGGCCCTTTTTACTTTTTATGAGACAGGTTTTTACTAAGTTGCTGAGGTTAGCTTTCAATTTGCGATGATCCTGCCTCAGTCTCTTGAATCGCTAGGATTACAGGTGTGCAGCACCATGCCTAGTGCTAATCAACAGATTTTTTTTTTTTTTTTAGTATTTTTTAGTTGTCAATGGACTTTTATTTTATTTATTTATATGCGGTGCTGAGATTTGAATCCAGTGCCTCACACATGCTAGGCAAGCACTCTACCACTAAGCCACAACCTTGGCCCCATCAATCAATAGACTTTTGAGTATAGATTCAATAGTTACACTTTAATTATTCTACATTATCCTTTTTTTTTTTTTTTTGGTTTTGGAACTAGGGATTGAACTCAGGGGTGTTTAACCACTGAGACACATCCCAATCCCGTTTTCATTTTTTATTTTGAGACGGGGTCTTGCTAAATTGCTTAGGTCCTCACTAAGTTGCTGAGGCTGGCCTAGAACTTGTGAACCTCCTGCCTCGGCCTCCTGAGTTGCTGGGATTACAGGAATGTGCCACCATGCCCAGCTCATTCTATATTATCTTGTGCCTGTTTTAAAAGCAAAAAATTTATTTTTAGTTTTATTTGTTGTATAAAATGATTTGCCTAAAGTGAGCATATTCACAGTTCATTATTTTCTTTTAAGACTCTACTATTTTTTTAAAACAGTTAAGCCATGTACAACTAAGTAAATGAAAAATTGTGCTCCATGTGTACTGTGACTTGAAATACATTCTGCTGTGTTAAAGAAAATAAAAATAAATAAAATAAAAAAAACCCCAAAAAACAAAAACGTAACTAAGTTGTATCCAAATCAAAAGTAGCTACTCCTTTATTTACCTGAATGATCCTTTATTTACCTGAAACAAGAATGTCATTCCTTAGAGCACAGACTGCATACTCTGATTTGGTAAATTCTGGAAGCTTAGCCAAAGACTTCCATTCTCCTGTTACAGGATCATAGCACTCAGTGTATGGAAGGTTAAATCCTCCAACTCGTTCACAGCCTCCAACAACAACTATCACTTCTGAATAGCCAGTGGACCTAAAATAATTATTGTAAGAATGCACAAATAATAACAAATATTAAAATAAATTCAAGATTATTTAAAACCCAGAAACAAACCACACATTGTCAGTTAAACGGTTAAGTTTACTCTCTGTACATGTGCCAAATAGTACAGGCTGGCAGTTACTTACTTGAGAACATTTACAGGGTAGATAGTGACATCATTATCCCATATAAAATGTCTGTGGGTATTTTTTTTTCTATGAGTTTTGACTTAAAAATTGTAAACCAGTCCAAGGATCCTATCTAACTTACTAATAGTTAAAATAACATTAAGGATATTATCAAGTAATGTTAAGAATGACTTTCAAATGCAGTTTTACAGCAATTCAGATATATATAACCACACAAGGTTAAGATAATGGACTTTTTATGACTGTAGGAAAATGCTGCTTTTTCATCAGACTGCTTATTCTAAAAACTAATTCATAGTTTGATCTAGTCACCCTTTAAATAAGTTTATGTGACCCATTATGCCCTGTGAAAACAGCAAAAAGATGGCCATATGTAAACCTGGAAGTGACTCCCTCCAGATACTGAATTTGCTGACACCTTACTCTTGGATTTCCCAGCTTCCAGAATTGTGAGAATTGAATTTCCATCGTTTATAAGCTACTCAGTATGTGGTATCCTACTATAGTAGCCTGAGAGGACTAAGATACCTTGATAATACATGTTTAATAAAAATAAGAAAAATACTCAGTCTAGCTACCAAAGAATAGGCAAACAGAGTGACTATGAGAAAAAATTCTAATTGAACAAAAGTTCAAAAAGAAAAAGAAGTTTATGTAATTGTTCCGAAGTAAATTTGAAAAATAGAGTAATTAAATTAAAGTAATCTAACTAAAAATGTCAAGCAGTCAGTAAAAATGCTGACAGAGTTCACAACAAAGGATGTTAAAGCAAAAAAACACAAAATAAAAAATTATACAGAGTATATTCAATAGTATGTTTAATATGTATCTAAGAAAAAATCCACCAAAATGTAAATGATGATGGTTGTTTCTGAATGGTATGGCTCCCCACTTTCTATCATTACAAATTTTCAAACAGTGAGTACAGCCTATTTTAGAATGGAAAAAACCACCTTTAAGACCACTAAGAGAATCCTAATGGTTCATGTTAGTCACTGACCTCTCTTATTTTGTATTATCAACTAACAATAAAAAGGAAAAACCAAATGCTTAGCCAAGATTTCTTTGTTCATAAGCTTAAACAGCTTTAGAATTTTAAAATTCTTTGTCTTATATGTCTGTTCAAAAATGTAATCTAAGTGAAAAAGTCTTATAATAACATTTTATGGTTATTACAAGTAAAGCCTCATTAAAAATTTTCAATAATCCCTCTTCTTTTTTCTTCACCGATAAAGGCATTTATTCTGGCAAGAATTGTGCAGTTTGCTACAAGAAAGATAAGATATGGCATTTATGAACCATTTTACTATGTCTCAAATGCAGAAAGTAGATTTTCTTTCATAGTTAAAACACAGCTTCATGATTTCCCTAACACCTTTGTTGCATTTCTCATCTAAAAACCAGGCTAAGTTATATATAATCCCTCTTCTTTTAATTAAATGTAGAGAGAAAAAAGACCACATCACAATGCTGATAGTTTTAGTCAATCACAGCATCAAATTACTAAATATTGTCATTGGGGTTAAATTGTTTCTAGTTATTATAAAATCCGGAGTAATAATTAATATAACATTTGGTTTTATACTTTCCTTATAAGCTTGTGGTTTTGCCTGTACTGAAGGCACTATCTGTAACCAAATAGCTTTTAACTTAATTGATACAGGTCTGGTGTTCTCACTAGAGAATGTTAACCCAATAACATAGATCTGCTTAATTTAATTTAATTTAATTTTTTTTGTGGTGCTGGGGATGGAACCAGAGTCTTGCACATGCTAAGCAAGTGTTCTGTCATTGAGGTATAGCCCAGTACTATTTCATTAATTTTTTGAAGTAAAGTTTTTGATGTTCTACAATGATGAAATAAATATCTGTTGCTCTTTCTTGCATTAAGTTTTGCCATTTCTTCCTAGGAAAGCATGACAACCAAATGGTTCTTTTTACAATGATAAGATATTTTTAAAAATCTTCCTTTTCTTTTATCATAAATTTAAGAAAAGATCAAATTTATTAGATTTATATGAAAGAAATTATAAATCTACAAATATTCTAAACCAAATCAACAAAACATGCAGTAATTGCCAGATTCAGTTAAAACTCTGAAAAGGTAAAATATAGGAAGTACTGTCTGAAATAACAGACCTACTTATAAATCAATGTCAAATATGCTAGAAACACATGAACTCCCAAACTTTCGTCAACAACAAAGGTTGACAGATGATCTTGGCTAGTAACAAAATGGATTTTTAAAAAACACAATAGGAAAGGAAGTGTGTTCCCATTTATTAGGAAGTCATAAAGGAGGGGTAAGCAGAGATGTTAGTGATATGGTCTATTCACCATTCTAAAACTCAAAAATATCTGAAAATCAAACCATTACTAAATTAGAGACATGAAACTTTAAGCCTTAAGGAAACAGAATGATTCTCTAGTTTGTAATACATTACACTACCAAATTCAGTATGTAAATTCATCTAAAGATAAAAGAGGGGATTGGTCAGACCTAAAAACAATAAATAAATGAACAAATGAATAAAAGAATAAATAATAATCACAGAGGCAAATATTTGCTGCGCCCATTCAAGGGAAAAGAGAATCTTAGCTAAGGTGACTTGAACATTACCTTTTAGCTGAGAGGAATCCAGTTCTAAAGACCCACTGACTCCTTTTGTTTAGATTGCATGTTTGCTAAACAACCTTTGAATACTTTGGCTTCCTATATAGTTACTTGCCTATATAGTAAGAGAACATACTGGGCAGATTGCTTTAACATATTAAATCTCTTGACAGTTCCATTTCTCACCACAAACAGATTTACACAAGAAGATAAATGAGTTAATAATCTGTCATAGTTAATGTTAAATCTGTCCCTAACAGTTCGATCTCTTCTTACTTTCTAAACCTGGTGAGGATACCAACCATCTGTATGGTAAGGCTGTCTGCCTGAAATGGCAACAGGCAGAATGGCTTCTCTGAGGAAATGGCTGTATTGATCAAAATCAGTAATTAGGGCTGGGGTTGTGGCTCAGTGGCAGAGTGCTTGCCTAGCATGTGTGAGGCACTGGGTTTGATTCTCAGCACCACATATAAATAAATAAAGTAAAGGTCCACTGACAACTAAAAACATATTTTAAAAAATCAGTAATTAATCAGTAAGTTATCAAGAGCTAACCCCAGAGCCACAAAGATGTTCATCTTAATGTTTAAAAATCAGACATAGCTGGATGCAGTGACTCCTGCCTGTAATCCCAGCTACTTGGGAGGCTTAAGCAGGAGGATTCTAAGTCCAAGGCCAGTCTGGGCAATTTAGTGGGATCCTGTCTTTAAAAAATTAAAAAGATGAAGGAGGAGGAAGAAAGAAAACAAAAAGGGCTGAGGATGGGGATGTAGTTCAGTGGTAGTGGTAGTACATTTGCCTAGTATGCACCAGGCCCCTAGGGTTCAATCCCTAGTACAAGGAGACACACACACAAACACACACACACACACACACAAAAAAAAAAAAAATCAGAAACAGCTTAAATGTGCATGGTGGTGATGGTATGCTGTATTAGATTTCATGTCATGGAAACACCTTTACCATTAAGTAATAAATGAAAATATTAAGTAATAAATATTAAGTAATAAAAAGAAAAAAAAGTAAAGGATTACAATGCTGCACATGAAATAATAAATTTATAAAGAAAAAAAAGAATAGGGATGTAACTCAGAAATAGAGCACTTGCCTAGCAATTTGGCCAAAAAGAGAGTGAGAGAGAGAGAGAGAGAGAGAGAGAGAAAGAATAAAGCCAAATGTTCTGTTTCATCTCTTACAGATAAGACAATAGGTAATATTTTTTGCTTGTATTTCCTAAATTTTCTCCAATTCATATAAATTACCCTATTCCTATTCTGTCCAATCTAAGAACAAACTAAAGAAGAAAAATTAGACCTTACTATTAACAGCCACCCACTTGGTCTCTTTTCAGCCCAGCATGCTGTTCAGTCATCACATTTCTGCTGCACGTTCCTGCTCCCATAGCCATAGGTAAATATCCAGAAAAGGCTGTCTGGCTCATTCAGAGATTTTCTCTCAAGAGAATGAACTTGTAATATATAAACCCAAAACTCATGAGAGGCCATTTTCAGCCAGACTAATGAAAGGAAATTATGCAGACATGTCAAGAACAGAGGTGAGAGGTAGAGAGAAGGCACAGCTTGCTTCTTTTTTTTGGGGGGGGGGTGTATCGGGGATTGAACTCAGGGGTACTCGACCACTGAGCCACATACCCAGCCCTATTTTGTATTTTATCTAGAGACAGGGTGCTTAGCACCTCACTTTTGCTGAGGCTGGCTTTGAACTCTTGATTCTCTTGCCTCGGCATCCCCCGCCACTGGGATTACAGGTGTATGCCAGGCTACCCAGCCAGCTTGCTTTTTTTTTTTTTTGGTACTAGAGATTGAACTCAGGGGCACTAGACCACTGAGCCACATCCTCAGCCCTATTTTGTGTTTTATGTAGAGACAAGGTCTCACGGAGTTGCTTAGCACCTCGCCGTTGCTGAAGTAGGCTTTGAACTTGCGATTCTCCTATCTCAGCCTCCCAAAGTGCTGGGATTACAGGCTTGCGCCACCGCGTCCGGCTCAGCTTGGCTTTTTAGTAGCCTGTTCCAATAAGGGCCTGTTGAATTTTTGTCCTTAGGTTCTACAAGATACTGTCTTCTTGAAATACCTTTGCCTTTTTGGGGGAAAGAGAAGGGGGGTACTGGGGATTTAATCCAGGGGCAATTTACCACTGATCTATATCACAAGCCCTTTTTATTTTTTATTTTGAGACAGGGCCTACCTAGCTAAATTGCTGAGAATGGCCTTGAACTTTTGCTGCCTTCCAAGCCCCTTCGATTTACATCTGCCTTTTATGCAAAAAATAAAAAAGTTTCTATTGTTCACAATCCTGAATTCTGATATATTAGAGTTCAATGAATTGCAGAAAAAAATACAAATGGCTTTTGAACTCAGGAAAAAATTGAAAATCTTCCACATTAGAAAAGAAATGCATACAATGAATCAAAATATATTCTGCTGTCATGTATACCTAATTACAATTTTAAAAATTACATATAAAAAAGAAATGCAAATCAGAATTATGAGATACCATTTTCTCTTTCTACAGCAGCAAAGATTTATAACAACTAATGCAAATTAGGTTGGGAAAGGGCTGCAGAAATATGTGCTTTCATATTTCTGGCTGAAGAAGGAAGGCAATTTTTACAATACTTGCAAAAATTAAAACTATACATATCCTGGGGCTAGGATTGTAGCTCAGCAGTAGAGCGCTTGCCTCACATGCGTGAGGCCCTGGGTTCGATCCTCAGCACCACATACAGAGCAATAAAATAAAGATATTGTGTCCATCTACAAAAAAATTAAAAAAAAACCAAAACTATACATATCCTATGACTGAGCAATGCTACTACTAGTTACTCATACTATAAATTAACATTGTACATATGCAAAGCCAGGCCCAGAATATTCACTAAGCATGGTTTGTAATGGGGACACACACACTTAGGAAACAACCTAAATATCCATCAAGAAATGGGTTAAGTAAATTACAGTCTATTCGTAAACGGCATAGTACCCAGACCAAATTTGAAAAATTCCTTAATAATAATAAAAAGGAGAAAGATCTCCATGTGGTGAAATAGAACTTGTTCCAAGATACTTTCAAGTAGCAAAAGTGAGGCACAGAACTGTGAGCACAGTGTCCTACGATATGTATAAAAAAAGTAGGGAAGTTTGCATATGAGCATACATGCACACATGCATGTACTCATACACACATACACCTATACAAAAATAAAAGTTCAGAGGAACAGGTAGAAGACTTAAATGTATATTTTTATGTAAAGTGAGTTCAAAAGAATACATATAAATACGGTAAACCATACATCCTATAACAGAATATCTTGTGTGTATTTGTGTGTGGTACTAGGAATTGAATCCAGTGGCAATGGTACTCTACCAATGAGCTACATCACCAGCACATTTCATTTTTTAATTTTTGAGACAGAGTCTCACTAAGCTGCCAATGCTGGCCTTGAATTTGGTATCCTCCTGCCTCAGCCCTGTGAGCTGCAGGATTATAAGTGTGTACCACCACACCTGGCTAGAATATCTTTTTAAAGAGGGACTGGAATAGGAATTCAGATTCTAGATTCTAGACCTGTCCCTGATACTATGTGATTTTGTAACCAGATCAAGTCATTTTGCTTAATCATGCCCTGTTTTTATTACCTATAAAGTCAGGAACAAGAGATTTATTAAATAATCATAAAAGTACTATTTATTTAAAAAAAATTTTTTTTAGTTATAGATGGACACAATACCTTTACTTTATTTATTTATGTGGTGCTGAGGATAGAACCCAGTGCCCCACACATGTGAGGCAAGCACGCTTCCACTGAGCCACAACCCCAGCCCCTAAAGCACTATTTCTTAGGAAAAAAATACATTCTTTAACTCCCTTAGTCATCTCCTTGGTTTCCAACAGGAACTTGAGCCTTGTCCTCATTATGGCAATTAAGTTCTATATTCATTATATGGATATTATATGAACAGTATTAAAAGAGACAAGCACTTTAACTGTTGATTCCAACTCAAAATAATGAACTTATGTCTTAGCTACCTCTGTTTCTCAATGGAGTATGGTAAAGTGCACTGATATTTTCCACAGATATTAACAATTTCCACATATGGTCAATACACTGGAAGATGCTTCTTTAGTTTAATACCATCCATATTTCTATGTAAAAATCCCATTTTATAGGTAGTCCAGACCTCCCCAAATGGAAAATTAGCATCTGCCAGGGAAGATTACTTCTGCCAGGAAATCACAGTAGGGATACTCTAGATTGGGACACAATGCAAAATCAGAATCAAACTACC
Source organism: Xerus rutilus (assembly GCA_028644305.1). Classification (NCBI taxonomy): domain Eukaryota; kingdom Metazoa; phylum Chordata; class Mammalia; order Rodentia; family Sciuridae; genus Xerus; species Xerus rutilus. Next base: position 46,314,162 of record CM053409.1, on the reverse strand, counting down.
AAGCAATTAGGGGCTTAAAAATCTGGTATTCATGGGGCTGGAGTCGTGGTTTGGTGATAGAGCACTTGCCTAGCACGTGTGAGGCACTGGGTTCGATCCTCAACATCACATTAAAAAAAAAAATCAATAAAATACAGGTAAAAGCAAACAAAAAACATTAAAAAAAAGTCTAGTATTCAGAATGGAATGGGAAATCTGGAAATTTGTATTTGGGCTAGGGTAAGAAATGGAAATTAGGTGCACTGAAGGTCAGAATCAGATTGTCAAACAATGGCCAGGAATATGAAACATCAGAGCCAGACACAGTAAATACCACAGTTAAGATTCATGAATTGGGACAAGGCCAGAGACCCATTGCAAGCAGAGAAACCATTTTTCTCCTCATGAAAAATGTCTGAAGCCTAGTAATTCACATAGAGGGGTGACACAGAGGCAGTATTTACTAGACAAAACTCAAGCTCTGTTTATGTTGGTTATTAAATGATTCTCTTTAGAGTTCAAGAGTAGTTCTGAGTCCAAACATGTATGATTGTCAATATGAACACATAAACTTTCAGCCCCTTCCCATGTTTTCCATTCTAATATTAAACTTTCAACTTAGAAACAACTTTCCAATCTGTTTTGGACACTTAGCAAGAGAGTTGAAGGTAGAGTAGGCAAAAGAGAAATTAGGAATGCTAAAAAAGCTTATTTAATAAGGTCCTATAAAGTATATCATTTTTGTAGAATGTCTTTTAAATATTAACATTAAAAATGTACTAAAGAGCTGGGCACGGTAGCGCGAGCCTGTAATCCCAGCACTTTGGGAGGCTAAGATAGGAGAATCACGAGTTCAAAGCCAGCCTCAGCAATGGCGAGGTGCTAAGCAACTCAGTGAGACCCTGTCTCTACATAAAACACAAAATAGGGCTGGGGATGTGGCTCAGTGGTCTAGTGCCCCTGAGTTCAATCTCTAGTACCAAAAATAAATAAATAAATAAATAAATAAATGAATAAATGTACTAAAGAATTAGAACAAATAATAAAAAAAGAATGTGGTAAAAATGTACTAAAGATGTAGTATGCATACTAGTTAGGAGCATACACTCTAGAATCAGAACACTTGTTTTCAATCCTTGCTCTGCCACTTACTGAACTATGTAACCTTGAACAAGTTACTTCTCTGACACTTAGTTTGCTCATTTGTAAAGTGAACATAATAATGGTACTCTCTCTCAGGGCTTTTCTGAGCACTACATATATGTAATTGTACATAAAGCAGTTCTTGCTCACAAATGTTTGCTGTTAACGACAATGGAATGAGAGCTGGGAAGGTTGTATATTTATGTAACAAAAAATTTCTTTCTTAAATCAGAATTATAAAGCAAGCTTTGAAAAAAACTAATATATTGGAACACATGCATAATTTAAAAATTTTTAAAAATTATGTTTAAAAAATGTGATAGTAAACATCTCTTAAATCATATTCCTACTCTGTAAATGTATAGTATAAATTTAAAATGTATTATGATTATTTTCTTCATTAAACCAGCAATAACTTTCATTAAAAATTTGTGTGTCAAGTATTAGGTAAAGCATTTTTCATATATTTCCAATCTTCATACAATATTATAAGGTAGATGGCATTATTCTTGCTACTGATGAAGAAACAGATACATAGAATAAGAGTGTCTTGCCCATGGTCATGGAATTATCTAGTTGTGTACAGTCAGATTCTAAAGCCTGTCTGATTCTGAAGTCTGTACTCTTAACACATCATGATGCTTGCATTGAGAAATCCATTATATCAGAACAAAGATTTACGGTCACAAGCTACATATTATTAGAAAGACAACCAAATTGTTCCTCAGTTTTACTACCTTCTGTGGTTCGTTTCTCTCTAAAGCAACCAAGGATTTACAACTGGCAGGACAGGTAATCAAAGCTTTGTGCTCTTCTTAGGTTGGCCTCTTTCTAGGAAACTACCATCACATTGCTTTTTAAACAATGTACTCTAGGGTTTTCTCTGACAATCTGAAAACACATGAGTATATAGGTAGAATATACAGTATGGCTTGAGCTCCGGAGAATACCTGGCATAGGACACTAAAAAAAACACTGGCTGAGGTTGTGGCTTAGTGGCAGAGTGCTTACCTGGCATGTGTGAGGCACTGGGTTGGATCATCAGAATCATATAAAAATAAATAAATAAAGATATTGTGTCAATTTACAACTTAAAAAATATTTTGAAAAAAACATTGTTTAAAAAAAAAACACTGGCTAATTTGGGGAGTACTACTTAAATATATAGTGGAGCGAGCAGACTGTCATCACCCTAACAGAGTGATCTTTGTATCACTAATAGTGGGACGACAGCATATACTGTGCTCCTAATGTGATGTAATATAATGTACACATCATGTAAACAAATATTAGTATCCATCAAGTTGAAGCTTGTAGACCCATCTTTCAGTTTCCAGGAACTAAAGCTAAATGACACATAAAAAGCAACCACACTAATCCAGAAAGGGGAACATTTTTCTGGACAATTTTTCCAACAAATCAGAATCATGAAAAAGAAATTGTTTTGGAATAAAGAGACTTCTTGGAAATAACCAGATGTAATGAGTGATCCTGGATTGGATACAGGTTTATTAAAGGATAGTTCAGATTTGAATATGGATTGGGCATGAGATAATGTGAGCTGTTAACTTTAATTATAATCTTATTTTGCCTATGCTATTTTTAAAAGATACAATCAAGTAATAAAATTAAAAGAAAATGTGTAAATAAAATATATAAAACAAATCTAAAATTTGAACAAAAGAAATATGAATGAACAAATGAAATTTAAAAAGTCTGTGTTAGAGATAACAGGTTTGGTTGTCAATAGCATGCATGGTAATTGAAACCATGAGAATAGATGAGATTACACAGGGAACTACATAAGGTAAGACAGAGAGATATAACTGAGGAGATAATCAACAGTTTCAAGGCTAGATATAAGAGTAAGAACTATCAGACTGAAAAAGAGCAGCTAGAGAAACAGGAGGACTATGAGAAAAATGGTATTCCAGAAGCCAATAGAGGAGAAAGCCAATAGGTAAAGCAATTAACACTGTCAAATCCTAAAGAGAGATCCAGTTGGAGAGGGACTAAAAAGAAGCTTGTAAATAAAAAACAGAATGTCAGTGATGACCTGCTTAAAAGGAGTTTCAGTAGTGACTGGAGCAGAAGTTAGGAGGGAACTGTGGTGGAAGAAGTAGAGACATCATCTCTCATTCAAAGAAGTTTGAATCAGAAAGATGAGAACTTGTGCAAATAATATACTTTGTTCAGATAATGAAATTCTTAGTGATTAATGCTAACATGTGGTAATAGCTAAGTGACAGAATGTAAGGAATAGAAAGTAATGGCAGAGTTGTAAAATAGGGGTTCTCATTACATTCCTCATGTAATGCCCACATAAAATCAATATCTGCTATTATATTTACAGTAGCTTGCAAATTCAATATAACCACAGTTTGGTTTTTCTTACTCCTCTCCTAAAGTAAGGTGATACTGCAATCTTCCATATAGATGTGTTTTGCTGTATGAAATGGATTGGTTCCCTCAAATATTAGATGCCAAACACATTTTTGGAAATCAAATAATTAAGTGGATTAGGCAAATTGTCTCTTTAAAGGAACAATAAGATACCTAGGCTGCAATCTGATTCTATTCAGGTTATATCTTTATAAATAATATACTAAATGGCTTATTTTGATTTTGCAACCGACAACCCTTGGTCCCTACTCTAATACTATGAGATATGCAGGATGTGTACTAATTAGCATCATTTGATCTCCAGAACTTTCTGTGTTATAAGGAATTCTGCTTGAAAAAGTGATTTTCCCTTTAGAGTAATACTATGTGTTTGGAAAAGTCCCAGAAGAGCTATTAATCATATAGCCCCCAGGCTGTTTAGTTTTCTTTATGAGTATATTCAGGAAACTTGGTCCTTCCACATTCCTAAGATCAGCTCCAGTGTTTTAATGGTTCTTTTAAAAAAATTAATTTACAAAAAAAAATAAATCAGGGGCTGGGGTTGTAGCTAGTGGTAGAGCGCTTACCTATCATTTGTGAGGCACTGGGTTCAATCCTCAGCACCACATAAAAATAAATAAATAAAATAAAGGTATTGTGTCCATCTACAACTAAAAATATTTTTAAAAAATCAGTGTATTTATAGGATAAAATTGTATGCTTTCTGTGCTTTGCTAAAGTTTTTTTTTTTTTTTTTTTTTTTTTGGTACTGGGGATCGAACTCAGGGGCACTGGACCACTGAGCCACATCCCCAGCCCTATTTTGTGTTTTATGTAGAGACAGGGTCTCACTGAGTTGCTTAGCGCCTCGCCATTGCTGAAGCTGGCTTTGAACTCGTGATTCTCCTGTCTCAGCTTCCCAAAGTGCAAGGCTTTGCTAAAGACTTGAATAAAATGTTCTGTACTTTTAAGTAAATTCAGCTAACTTCAGAGAAAAACTGTACTCATCCTGAGATAAATACTACAATTATTTTTATTATAATAGTTACCAAATGTATCTAATTCATAAAAAGTTTAGATTTTCAAGTATTGATCCATATTATACTACATACATAATAATAGCTAGTAATTATTAGGGATTTTCTACATATATGCTGGATGCCTAAGGACTATTGAATTTAATAGTTCCAATCCCAAATCCTGTCAAGTAAATACTATTTATCATCCTTACTTTACATATGAGGAAATGGATTAAATATTGCTACATTCAATATCTCATGATATAATGAGCTTTAATCACATTCCAAAACAATGGCACTTAAAATCATACTTTAAAATGTGGTTTTATATGCTATAGCAAATTTATAGAAAAAAAAGGAAATGCATGAAAAAATATCAACTTCACAACAATGTGCATGTACTTAACACTATTGAACTGTACAACTAAAAATGGGAAAGATGGTAACTTTTATTCTATTTTTTAACAACAATTAAAAAGCCTGAACAGCAATGTTAGCTTTGTCAGAAAAATATTAAAAACTTCTCTACTGTAATACTTCTCATAATAGGCATTTCCTGCTTATTCACAATAAAGTTTAACAGTATTTCTTCTATTATTAAGGCATGCAGATTATTTTTTCAATTGTTTGTCAATCAAAAGCAAAATGTGTTTTACAGACATAAGCTATTCTAAGAAAATACAAATACAGTGCAATGCTAATAAGTTGCATTCCAGCCTAAACATAAATTTACCAAATTTTCTAAAGGATGATATAATTTCATATCAGAAAAAAGATTAAAAAATTGAGACTGACATTAGCATTTCTAAATGTGGCATTTAGAAAAGATTCGAGACCTGAGTTTTACATCTGTGAATTCACTTTGCATACCAGTTTACTTACCTCTAAATTCCATGTTCAGTCTTGGGGAAAAAGGTCAGTCTATGGACGTGCAAATTGTTTTTAATAAGTAGAGGCAGTCTAAAAAGCCTATTTTTTCTTCAATTTATTTTTACTGGTGCATTATGATTATATTTAACAGTGGACTCATACCATATTCGTACACCCACATAAGATAATTTGCTCAGTTTTAAGGGAGCCTACTATTTAGATACTCTGTATTCAAAAACCTCTTGGAAAGAAAAGTGGAAAGGTTTGAGGCCTTACAAAGATTAAGAAAAATTAGTAGAAATATGTTGAGACAAGCAAAAGACCCTTTGTAAACTCTGAGAGCTCAGAACAACAGAATCAAAAAATGCATTGTTGAATGCAATCTTCACTAGAATCTTCCTTTTCATGATTTACATAATCCAAAATAAATATTAAATTATACAAAGTTGCATGTAAACTACAAATAAATGACTATACTGATTTTGGATTCAGGAAGTTTAAAACTATTTTTAAAACTTTTACTATCTATATTTGTTAATCTTCTCACCTGCGTGGCCTAGTCCTTGGGGACATCATTTCATTCCCAAGTATGTGGTACCGTCTTGCTTCATGCAACAACTGGTAACACTCAGGAGAATTCTGGATCAATTGGTCCACTTCAACTGTTTGAACAAAGTAGTTGGGATGCAAAAGAGGGAGTCTCACATGTGTCAGGAGCTCATGTAACAACGGTCTTCTCAGATCAACGGCACGATAGACCCAACGCATGACGGCTTCAAAAACCATCTCCTCTTTACCAATAACAAGTTCATCACTACAAATATAATCAATAAGTTCATCTTTGTCAAGTTCAAGAAATTCTTCATGCTGGGACACATCCTCAAAAGTCTGTAATGCAAAGGTTTTACATTTTGTGAAGAGCGTTTTGAGTGAATGGGTGTCAGCAAAGCGCTGAATTCCTAAACAATTACAAGGATCCAGTTGCTCCTCCAAGAACTTGGCACATGCATCACGGAGAACACTAATCTGAAAGAGGCTTGAGGTTTCAAAGAGATACTGAACATTTTCTGTAGTGATCTTCACCTTTCCAGTATAAACATACTGCAAAAAACATTCCATAGCTTCAGCTAAAATACCATTGATCTCAACCAACATTTCTCGGCTTTCCCTGTGGTCATTACAAAACATAGCTCTGAAGTAGCTGCTACATGCTGAAAGAACAGCTCTATGGCAAGGAAACTCCTTTCCTTCCACACAAATGATAACATCTGTGAATAAACGGCTGTCTCGGAACTCATTAAATATCTGGAGTATGTTTTCAGCATGGGATGATCCTGAAGAGAAGTCAAAAAACTCATGACCTGTCAGAGATTTAGGGTCCATTTCAAAAACTTTACGCTTAGTTGCTGGGGAATCACGCACCCCAAGATCCTCTCTGTTTAGTCTGCGTCCCAATATTAGTACCATTGTTACATCAGTTGACTATATAATTGTTGAGAAATGATTGACAGGGGTCTTCTTTATGTGTCTAAAATAAAAAAAGGAAAACATTTCAATATGTAAAAAATTTACTGTTCAAATTACATAATTTCATTTTGATGTAAATATATAATAAAACCATATGATTAATAAATTTCACATAGGGTATATGAGACTATCTTGTTTTAATAAACATTAATAAAGAAAAATTTATATTTACATAATTAGAACATTAGAGGTATTTGTACTCCTTAAGTTCCCTAGCTGAAAAGATACTATGTATTTTTGAATTATAAGTAACTTTTGTCTCTCCTTTTACACAGCTAGGTTTCATTCTACTTACTGACTACAAAGAAGTCAGAATGGTGAAGAATTTGACTACAGTCAGAATTCTAGTATAAACAGTTATTATCTTAATACAGCATTGCTGGAGAAGAATTTAGTCTATAAACAGACTTTAAAAATGTGTATACAGTCTGACTAGCATCTCTTTCTAGCAGTGGCTCTTAAGGAAATAAACAAGTTTGTGTGGCAAGATTATCTACAGATATTCAATGCTGTATTAACAGAAAATATTTAAAACAACCTAAAGGCCCTACTATAGGAGATTAGTTAAGCCACAGTATATCTTAAAGATGGAACACAGTCTATGCAGTCATTATAACGTACACAGGCTATTTATTGACATGGTGAGGAATTAGCCAGACAGTAGATGAAAAAGTGGATCACAAAACACATGCTAATAAAAAATTATATATTAGTGCATCTAAGGATAGAAAATAGGAGGCATATGTCAAATTGATTTATTTACCTTCTCTATTTTCCTCAAACTTTCCATTATAAGTAGGTAGTGCTTTGTTTTAAAAAAATTAACACATTCATGTTATATAGGCCCTCCTCCCTTTCACTAATAAGAAACATCCCACAGATTCCCAGAGATGACTATAAAGAAGTAACCAATGGATTTAGGCACTTGGCTACAGACATCAGTTCTCCATGATGCTAATTTTAAGCGAGTTCTGCTCCTATTCTCTTTCCACATCCCCAGAAAATGATGCATGATTCAAAATGTATTATTAATTGGTTTAAGAGTACTGGAATTAATGCTTATCTAGTTTCATATCCTCACAATCTTATGTACAACCTCCTCTAAAAGTTTCAACTTCTTGAAGTATCTCAGCAATCAAATATACAGGCCTAAGTATGGCAGCAACAAGAAGGTAGCTAAAGGACTTTGTGGGTAATCTAAAAACATGAGATGCCATCCCATATTCATAAGCCAAAAATAAAGCTGAGCTTTGAGAGTTAATAATCCTAATTTAAGACTGTATTTTGTGTATACTGTTATGTGTCAAATTGTACCCATTTAAAAAATTCTTAAGTGGCACAAAGAAGAAAAAAATATGTAGTAAAAAAATGAGGAATAACTCGTTCTATTATATATTCTCTTCTATGTTATCTTTATCATCTTTATTCTGTTTTATTATCTTTCCATATTTTCTGTTTTAATTCATACACCAAATAAAGCCTCTGTGGTTGCATCAAACAGATTTGGCTTCTGTTATGTTTTGGATATGAGATGCCCATCCCACCCCAAGCTCCTATTAATGTAGGAATGTTCAAAGATGAAATGAACAGATTATGAAAACTGTAACTTAACCAGTGGATTATTTCATTTGATGAATTAACAGTTGGAAAGGACTACTGTGTTGGGAAATAACTATAGGCAGGTAACGTGTGGCTAGAGGAAGTAGGTTACTGGAGATGTGCCTTTGGGGTTTATATTTTATCCCTAGCATTTCTCCTCTCTCTCTGCTTCCTGATTGCCATGAGCTGAGCAGCGTTCCTCCACCATGCCCTCCTGTCTTGATGGTCTTCCTCACCTCAGACCCAAAGTGATGGATCTAGCTGATCATGGACTGAGACCTCTGAAACTATGAGCCAAAATAAGTTTTTCCTTCTCTAAATTATTCTTGTCAGGTCACAGATCCTAATAGGTAATCAAGTGTAACTTGGTAGATTTCCAAGAACTTTCTGATTTTTTGCCAGGATTCTTAGAGGAGACCAAAGAGCATTACACTCTAGTCATTTTAGGACTTTTCAGATATCAGCATCCTGCCTCTGAATCGTCACAGTGATCTCATATGAAAATACTGTATTATTTATTTTATTTTAGTCTTTATCCCATTCAACAGAGAAAATTACCTAAATGAATAAAGATAATCTGAGTTTAAAGTATTTTATTATTTGTTTGGTGCTTGGGATTGAACCCAGGGTCTTGTACTCTACCACTGATCTACACTCTCAATCTATGATTAATCTTAAAATTTACTATCATTAACTTATTAGGTAGAGAGTTTGTGTTTGCCTCATTGTAGGTCCTCTAACTACTTGGGTTATGGTTGCCCTTGTAAATGTGTGCATGTTCACATGCATCTTTACATGGGTTGAAACTTAAAAATCCATGTACATTCTCTAATATGCAGATGCTAACACACAAGAAATGGGGGGAAGGAAGAATAGAAGTTCAGTGGATTAGACAAAGGGGAATGATGAAAAGGGAGGGGGGATAGGAACAGGAAAAAATAGAATGAATTGGACATAACTTTCCTATGTTCATATATGAATACGCTACCAGTGAAATTCCACATTATGTACAATCACAAGAATGGGATCCTAATTAGAGTAAGTTATACTCCATATATGTATAATATATCAAAATGCCCTCTACTGTCATGTATATCTAAAAAGAATAAAAATTTAAAAATTCATGTACAGTGCATAGAGTCACTTCCAAATTCCAAGTTCCCATAGGTAGATAGAAGCATATATATACATTATGGTTTTAATTTGGAGTTATCTCAACCATACTTCTACACACCAAAAGCTATCCCCTGTGCCTGAATGTCGATTTTGTTGTTGAAACTTATGTAATATCACAAGTGATAAGAAGGGAACATTTCAATTATGATAAACTGTGGTGACTTGGAATATAATTCATATTTCAATCTTAATACTTTGCTAATATGGGTTCAAATTATGATTGAATTAGCCACAAGTCAGCTGCCCAAATCAAGAACTTATTCTTTATATCACCTTATCTAATTTAAATTCTTATTACTTTTCAAGTTTAAACAATTTGCACAAGCTATTGTGACTTTGACTAGCGGCATGATTACTGGTGTTAACAATGAAAAAACTCTTGGACCATTCTTTCTCCATACTTTTCTTTTTTTATAATTTTAAATGAACATGTGTTTGAAATCAAAATGAAATAGTACTATTGTAAAAATTAAGAATTTCTCTTTGGCTAACATGGACAAGTAGGAAAATAATGTGAAATGACATTGTTTTCTGTGTCTGATGATCTTAGTGTTTCTAGTATTTGTTAGATCAATTTGGGATAGCATGTTGTTATGGTTTAGATTGCAGGGTGCCCCAGAAGCTCATGTTGAGACAATGCCAAGAAAGTCTAGAGGTGAAATGACTGGGTTATGAACCTTAACTGAATCAGTGCATTAATCCACTTGACTGGATTAACTGGATATTAACTATAGGCGGGCAGGGTATGGCTGGAGGATGTAGGTCATGGGGGCATGCCTTTGGGGATTATATTTGTTCACTGGTAAGCAGAGCTCTCTGCTTCCTTGTTGTCACGTTCTGAGCTGCTTTCCTCTGCCATGCTTTTCTGCCTTCATGTTCTGCCTCATCTTGGGCCCAGAGCAATAGAGTTGCCATCTATGGACTGAGACCTCTAAAACCCTGAGAACCAAATAAACTTTTCCTCCTCTACATTGTACTTGTCAGGTCATTTGGCCACATCTGCAAAAAAGCTGACTAAAACACATATTGAGCAAATTAAGTACTACTATAAGGCTGATTAAAACTTTATAAGAGTTATGAGTCTTTTTACTATTTTCTGCCCTTTATTCTTACAGATGATTCCTTGATTTATTGACTGATAAAAGAGGTCTTACTCTCAAACTGAAAATTCTATATTAGAACACTTATAAAATCACCTGATATCACAAAGTATTTAACAGCAACAAGATACTTGTTTACTGCTTTGTATATAAAACAGGCAGTCTTACAGACCAGATAGATCCATTCAAGTAATTGTGGCCTACTATCTCATGGTTTTTGGGATATTTTTGCTTTCTCTGGATTTCCTAAGAACTCTCCATTAACCAGTCTCCAAAACAACACTAAAGAAGAACTCTTTCTATTTACGACAGGGTAAAGGATCTGCACAGAGGCATCTCAGCAATGTGGATGTATTTCAAGATGTATCTCTTGGGTTTACAGGTGTGATTTATTAACCTTTGCCTTTCCATTTTGTGCAAATAAAGTACTTAATTTTAACCAGAAATGGTTAAAAACATAAACAAAAGTCTAATCATATATCAAAGTATTTACTGAATATAGATTCCAGGTTTATAAAAAATGAACTCATACTTAAGCAAACAAAACAGAAGATAACACACTGAATTGTTCTAAAAAAATTTGCAAATATCAAAGCATAATTATTTCCTACCAGGAAAAAGTAAGGAATTAATTAGGAATCTCTAGATAAATAAGAACATGTTTATTCCAAAAAAAAATTATGACTGGAAGTTGTATATAGATGAGTTAGTGGGCAAAAGTGGGACCAGACTGTCAAGTCACTCACTAGCTGCCAAAGTTACGTGATTTATCAGGAAAAGCTAGTATCTCTTTCTCTATCTCCCTCAATTTTTTAGGAGCTTTTTTCCTGGAGCTACACTCTTCATTTGAGAAGAATGGCCTTTCTTAAGATTATTCTGGTTAAGGATATTCTAGGGTTTATTTCTAGCTGCAGAACTCATGTGGTAGACCTACTTTCTGATTGTGAGGTAAATATAAATTACATGTATTTGGCCTAGATCCCAGAAAAATGAGTGAAAATAATGTATCCTGGTATCTCCAAGACTGGAGAAAAACACAGAAGAACTGAGGCTCTCAGGTAGGAATGGGTAAATATTTAGCAACAGAAATAATTGTGGCATGGCCTTTCTTTATGATCTTATAGAGAGAATTGCTCCTTGTCACTTTGGCATACGAGATCCCTGGTTAAAGAAAGGAAAATAGGTTAATTTCTCTAATAACAATGTTTAGATAGTTTATAAATATTACAAATATACCTTTTTAGCATTTGTTTGATCAAAGCCCCCAGTCAAAGTATTTGCGTTGTTTTAATTTCCACACCTAAAATAAATGGAGAACAGATACATATAAATCAAATACTAATTAGTTCATGTACAGTTGGCATTATTACTAATATGTTGAAATAGTAGATTCTAGTTTCTAACTGGAAGCTCACTTTTGCATAGAAAATCATTAAGAAAAACACTGCCTTAAGCAGATTAATAATTTCATGCTTTTTGATATACATATTAGTTTTATTTATCAGCTTCCTTGACAATTTTATCCTGTAGTAAGATTTCCTGAGTAAAAGATGAATAAAAAACATTCAAGGCAAAAGTAAGCTAAATGTGGCACCGAGATGAAAAAATTACATATGCTGTGATAATTGTGCTTTGAATATTTGAGGAATGTCTGGAAATTGATGTTCATCTGAGTTTGGTGCCATTAAAAAAAAATCAGTCTGTCGATATTACCAGAAGTAAACAGTTTAGCTACTATATATTAACTATGAAATCAATTTGAGAAAAGCTCAAGAATTCATGAAAAAAACTTTTAAAATCTTTAAGATTTTCTATATATAATGTTTAGTAAATAATTATTTTTGAGATATATAAATGTGCATTTCTTCTGCTTTGTTAACCTTATAGATATAATGCCTATAGCAACCAACTAATTCACCACTGTGTGTGTGTGTGTGTGTGTGTGTGTGTGTGTGTGTGTGTGGAAGAGAAGGCGAGAAATACTTAAGAGAAAATACTAGAACTTTGAGCTGTGCACAGAATGGCAAAAGTATTTAAATACAAGTGGTTCTGGTTTCAGGCCCAGATCTCTATAAATAGAACTTGTAAATTCTAAACAAGCTCAGACAAATTCAAAAGTTGATCCCCAAACCAAATATAAACTACCGATTTTTTTTTTAACATATATACACAAACACATCTTTTATCCAGTCAGTGCTGTGGATATGAGATAAGTGGATATCCCATGTGTTTCCTTACTTTCAGAAGTCTGTCTGACACAGGCACCCTTGGTAAAGAATATTGCGACTTGGTCAAAATAGAGGCTAAGTAAGTGTTCCTGCCCAGTGAATAAGATCCTAAGCCAATCAAAGGATTCAGGTCAATTCAAGAAAGATTTATAGACACCCTAGTCTGTGCCTAGCACTGGGATTGCAAATGTTGGATTCAGATTCAATTTTAGACCCTGTAGGGCTGGCTAAGACCAGAACCAAATAAGACAGATACTAAAATAGATTCAAATTCTCAGCATTTCTCTAGCAGACAACAGAGGTTCAAATTGGAATAGAGCCTCTCATGACTCATCTGGTCTAGAATGATACCTTATGGAGTAGAAAGGGTAAGGCAATTCACCTGGGCGTTTTCTGCAGGACTTGTAGGCAATACTGACCTACTAAGGCCAAAGGCCACAAGAGATAGTATAGATTAATGAAGGCCTTCTAAAGACTACCAGAAAACATAGGAAACCAATAACATTCAGACTAGCACAACCCTACAACTTGAGGTAGCGAATCTACATGCTACGTTCTACATTATTGTTTTCTTTTTCTTTTTTAAATATTTTTGTTGTTGTAGATGGACAACATGCCTTTATTTTATTTATATGTGGTGCTGAGGATCGAACCCAGTACCTCATGCGTGCTAGGCAAGCACTCTGCCACTGAGCTACAACCCCAATCCCATTTACTGTTTCCTTAAATTTAACCTTGGATGAAGAATAACACAGCAGCAACAAGAAAAGTTAACTACCAACAAGAGGTTTACTTTGAAGATATATAGAAATTCAAAAGAAGTCAGTAAATAATTACAACATAGTAAATTCTTTGTTTTTAAAATAAGCAGAACATCATATTTAACTACTACACAAAACCAAGCAGTTTTTATAAACTTCAGACTTTTTCACTCTACTGTCACACAACTAATTTATTTACTTGATGCCACTGTTCTTTCTTTGAGTGCTAGGAATTAAACCCAGGGACTCATGTATGCTAACCACTTGCTGTACCACTAAACTATACCCACAGCCCCTGATGACAACTTTTTTTTTTGGTACCTGGAATTGAATTCAGGGGCACTCGATCATTGAGCCACATCCCCAGCCCTATTTTGTGTTTTATGTAGACACAGGGTCTCACTGAGTTGCTCAGCGCCTCGCCCTTGCTGAGGCTGGCTATGAACTCGCAATTTTCCTGTCTCAGCCTCCCAAAGTGCTGAGATTACAGGCATGCACCACCGCGCCCAGCTACTGAGCTACATTTTGAGACAGGGTCTCACCAAGTTGCTGAGGCTGGCCCTAAACTTGCAATCCTCCTGCCTCAGCTTCCTGAGTCACTGGGATTACAGGAATGCACCACAGTGCCTTGCCTGATGACCACTTTTTAAAACTTACAAATTTGCTTTGTTAAATTTTCTATTTAAAGTTATTATTCTGGAGCAGTGGTGCCTGAACCAAGTTTTACAAATATAATATTTAAAGTCCAGTCTTCAAGAAATTTTCAACATTTCCAGTTTCTTAATGGAACCACCAAAACCAGATTTAGTCCTTTAAGACATATCTGAAACCAACTAAGATCTTTAGTTTTTTTGGCTAGAAATACAACAACTAGTGATTATCCTATGTCAACTAGAACCTCAGATAGGCAATACACTTTGGTGAGAGAAAAACTTAAGTGTCTCATGGTGAAAAATTTAGAAAAGCTTAAAAATGTGTCAGATTAGACAATATGGTTCTATAATTTAAAAAGAATACTGTCTTCTAGGTCACAAGGAAAAAAACTGAATTTTCCCACAGTATTTCTCCCCCTTGCCTTAAAACTGCTACTTTTTTGGCACTGGTGATTGAACCTAGGGGCTCTGGCTCTTTACCACTGAGCTACATCTCCAGTCCCTATTATTATTATTTTTTTAAATTTTGAGACAGGATCTTGCTAACTTGCTGAGAGGTCTTGCTAAATTACTGAGGCTGGCCTCCAACTTGGGATCCTCTTGCCTCACAGGTATGTGCCACCACACCCATCTGTCTTAAAACTTGACTAGATATATTCCTAACCCCTGAAGGAAGAAAGGGAAGGGAAAAAAAAAAAAAGAATGGTGAACCATCAGATGCTATACCTGGTGGGCCTATTCTTGCTTCTCGCTAGATTTGACATAAAAATTTAATGTCATTTGGCTTTATACTGTAGTATTTAATGCACTTCTTTATTTTAAAATTAAAAGAATTGCCAGGCATGGTGGCATACACCTGTAATCTCAGCAACTCCAGAAGTCAAGGCAGGATAGCAAGTTGGAAGCCAGCCTGGGCAATTTAGCAAGACCCTGTTTAAAAATAAAAGGGGCTGAAGATGTAGCTCAGTGATAGAACATCCCTGGGTTCAATCCCCAGTACCCTCCCCATACACAAGTTGAAAGAACTATGTTACGGTTTCTGTTAGCAAAACTGTTTTTTGTTTCTTTATTAGAATTAAATCTGCCAGGTGCCACCAGGTGCTCTATCACTTAAACAAATTTGAGAACCAGTACACTAAATGAGTTTTCAATGTATAAAAATACTTGTTAATCAGTGATTTTAATTTTTTTCAGTGTTGGGGATCTAACCTATGGCCTCACATATACCAGGCAAATAAATGCTCTACCACTGAGCTACTTCCCCAGCCCCAAGTCAGTGATTTTTACTTACCTTAGTGGTGACATAAATTATTAATAGAAATAACTTTTAGAAACCTCAGTAAAGAGCAAAGCCTAACCATGTTAAAACACAAATTTTAGCATTCTTTAAGATGTGCCAAATACTGAAAAATTATAGCTCTTAGGTGAATTAGGCAGAGACTCCATTTAAAAAGGTCTAACTATTGATTTTTCTTCTGTGTCTTTTTTCTTTTTTCCCCTCTCTCATGTCCCCCGCCCCCTCACCCCATGCTGTATGCTGCCTAGGCTGCTCCTGAATTCCTGGGTTCAAGTGACCCTCCCACCTCAGCCTGTGTGGCAGCTAGGGCTACAAGACTGCACCATGCCTTCTTGCTTATTTCGTTTTTCATGCAAGAAAGGGTAGGGGTTTTAAAATATCCAGTTGTCAAGTGGTCACATATTCTTTTGTTGTTTTAGTCACAATAGAAGGAAAATCATACAGGATGTACTTTTCATATGTATACTTGTATTTCACTCACATTTTTTCATTGTACAACATATTTAAATAACTATTTTAGATGTCCTAAATTTCCAGGTAAGAGGAAAAGTATTTACAAAAACAACTGATGTCACTTACTGAGTATATTGTAGTATTTATTTTTCAAAGCCTTGACCTTTGAGTTTTAATGAAAGGGCAGAAAAACAAGGAAGTTAAAAAAAAAAAAAAAAAGAAATGCATCAGTAGTGCACACCTATAATCTCTGCAATTCCGGAGGCTGAGGCAGGAGGATCAGAAGTTGGAGGCTAGCTCCATCTTAGAGACCCAGTCTTAAATAAAAAGGGCTCGGGACACAGCTCTAAGGTAGACCACT
Source organism: Xerus rutilus (assembly GCA_028644305.1). NCBI lineage: Eukaryota > Metazoa > Chordata > Mammalia > Rodentia > Sciuridae > Xerus > Xerus rutilus. The sequence goes on along the minus strand of CM053409.1, from coordinate 46,297,614 downwards.
TACCTAGCATTTGGGGCCCTGGGTTCGATTTCCAGTAAGGGGGGGGGGGTGTACCGAAAAAACATTAAAGTTTTAACAACTTGGACAAAAGTCTGGAAATTTTAAGATAAAGTTGACAATTATCCCTAACTCAGGGTATTATTTCTTCTTCCTGTTCAGGTACTAAGTCATAAGGTTTTGTTTAAATAAACAGGTCTCTATCAAGTGGTGGCTTTAATTTTTAGAAAAGTTAGACAATTGCATTTGAACTTATTTAAATATATTAAAAGCCCTCCATGCACTACTTATGAGTTAGGATCATATAGCAGCTGCTCACTCCAGCGTAGCCATCTCTACTAGAATACATAAAATATATTAAGAATGTATAACCAATAAAAACGATTCACGTTCCACTCCTGTTTCACCCAGGAGATCTTGATCTTTCTTCTTCAAAAACTATTTAAGTCTTGAGTGAACTGCTACAAATTTACAGAAAAGAAAATCTGTTAAAACCCAGGTACCATAAGACCAAGTGGGTCCTTCCCCCAAATTGGAAATATAAGTCATCCACAGCCTCTGCCTTGGTGGCATAAATTTGTGTATGTACTCAAGCAATAAAAACATTGTTTGACCAAAAAAAAAAAAACCAAAAAAACCCAGGTACCTTATTTGTTCAGAAGATTAGGAAAACCACCTTTTTAATACACTATGGTTAAAACTGGCCTTCCAGATTTTATCTTAATTTACAATTTTCAAACAACACACCTGCAATTCCCTTCTCAAAAACCGAATTACCTCAAACGTTGATGTGAATTAGAACTCCCCAAACAAGGAAAATAACGCATCTAAGCTGGGGTATAGTAGAATCTTTAATTTTCAGGAAGTTAACCTCAACCAATCTTTTTTCCAAAGCAGTCATTTACGTCTTAACCAATAACGGTCTTACCGGACAACGGGTAGATTTTAAATCTATTTTACAAACCTAATAAAAACCAACCAGCAGGTGGACTTAAACTGAGGCTGCAAACACTAAGCTGCTAACAGACTTGATTAATCATTAAAATCCACTTATATCAACAGTGAACCGTTACTGCCTCAGGGTGACCGCGAGGCCCCCCAAAACGTGGTCTATATTTAGCTGTCTAAGCCTTGTTTACATAACAGGCAAGAACAAATTCGCAGGACTTCCTTTTCACCATCTTGGCAGATAACGCGACAGCAGTTACGTGGTGCTAATTTTCCGGTCCTCGGAGGGCGGGCCGCAGCTGCCGTCCGCTGCGTGGCCAGAACGACCTACAGAAACCGCGAGAAGCGCGCGCCGCCCCCGAGGGCCCTGGCTGCCGGCACGGGGACGCGCGCCTCCCTCACCCGCGCCGCCTGGCCCCACAGCGGCCAGGGCGCGCTCCCGCGCGTCCTCCAGATCACCTTCAAGGGGGCGGGAAGAATTGACCAGGGCAGGCCCACCTAGCGACGTGACGTTCGCCAACAGAAATTCGAACTCGCCGCCGGGTACCGCCCACAAGCGCAGCAGGCACCAATCCGGGCCGCGTTAAGAGTCTTGGCCCTGAGCGTCCAGAACTTGGGGCGGGGACACTGGGAACTAAATTAAGACAACGAGTCCTGGAGTGGTGGGAAGGTGGGGAAGTGAGGCGGGGACTCCACCCGCGGAACGCCCGCTCCCCCGCCCGCGCAGTTCCCCGGGGACGGTCGCCGGGGCCGGGTTCCCGGCGCGGGCCGGGTCGCGATCGTGGTAAACAAAGGCTCGCGGGCGGCGGGGGCGGGGGTAACGGTCAGGTGACAGTGCCAAGCACATTTCGCAGTCGCTTTAACGGGGCTCCTTTGGCCCATAGCCCGGGATACCCCACCTAGATCCTGTCAGTTCTCCCCAACAGGACCACCGGTCCCCTGCCAAACTGGAAGGCTGGATTTGACACCGTCGCACTTTGTGCTTCCTGAGATTAAAAAAAAAAAAGCAAAGGTCGTTGGAAGCCCATCAGCGACTTGCTGGACCCAGCCTCCAGCTGCCCAGCCCCGCGGCAGCAGAATGACCGCACCTGCGACCCAGCCCCGGCTGCCCTCCCCCGCCCCCACAAGCCGCGCGGCAGTTCCGGGCCGGCTGTGCCGGGAGGCGGGGGTGCCCTCCCTCAGCGTTGTCGCTATCCAGCCGGCGCTGGGGGCCCCCAGGTGCACCTCGGTGGCCCCTCGCCTCAGCAAAGGGCCTTGCAGGCCCAGCCGCAGTTCCTTCGCAGACCTCTCGTCTGGCTCCGTGAGGCCAGCTGCCGCTGGCTTCCCACCCGTGACACCCGGTGGTCAGAACATCGGCCGCCCCTCTGCCCCCGAGGTCCCAGGCTCTGGCCGGTTCCTCGCCTTTCGGCCGGTCCCGGAGCTGTCATCCCCGGGTACCTCTCGGCGAAGGCTTGAAGCGGCCAGTCAGCTGTCCCTCAGCGGCCGGCGGCGCAGCGCACTCTCCAGCGCCGGCGTCTCCTCGAGCCACCAGTCTCGGCCGCAGCTCACAACAAAGGAAACATGTGACCGTCCTGGCCAAAACACTGAGCGTCACCGACTTGTGGCCAATCGGATGGGTGTCCCCGCCCGGGGCACCCTGGGAGATGTAGTTCTCCCTCCCTCACGGGTGGCCACCTGGGCCACCTGGGTCTCCACTGTAAGGCGGATGTTAAGTGCCCAGAGTGGCAAGATGCAGTGTGAGGGCTGCTGACTAGAAACACTTTTAGGCAGAGACAAGTGAAGGAAATGTATCACGTACAGTTATTTATTTATTGCCCTCAAAACCTCTTCCAGGTCTTAAGGCTACAACAAAACAAACAAACAACAACAACAAAAAAAAAAAAAAAAAAAAGGAAAGAGTAAGGGAGAAAGAGAGAAAGAAACATGACCAGAAATTCACAGAACATTACAGCTTAGAGCTATAAGGCTTAAGATCTTTTAATTTAACTCTTTGCTATACAATTGGGATATCTGAAGGATTGCGAGGTGGAAGGGACTAAAACCCTGGACACTAGAAGGCACAAGAGAAACTACCTTTCTTTGTGAATCTGTTAATGTCACTGATATCCATTCTTAGTCTACCTTTTTATTTTGAATTCTAATGCAAGTTGAACAAAGTTGTCTCAAATCTGTATTTTCCAGGGAACGTAGACTCTCTCTGCGTGGCATTGTTTGTTTCTGCAAACATTTTTTTTTAACCTTCTGATTTTGCAACCGTTGAACTGGGTTTTGGTTTCTCATATCAAAGTTATAACTCATCTCTGTTCTACACTACTTGAATACACTTCATTAATACCTCTATTAAATAAGGAGATGTGTTCAGTGACTGGAGGTGAAAATAATATGGAAAGTGGGTATTCAGGTCCTTAAGATATGTTTTTAGGGGCTGGGATTGTGGCTCAGCGGTGGAGCGCTTGCCCCTCATGCGTGAGGCCCTGGGTTCGATCCTCGGCACCACATGCAAAGCAGTAAGGTAAAGACATTGTGTCCATCTATAACTAAAAAAATATTTAAAAAAAAAAAGATATGTTTTTAGGCCTTTCTTGTATCTTCTTAAAATGATCAAAAATGAAAATGCTATTTATTGGGTATTTATTGTAGAAGAGGAAAGATTTCCTTTACTTCTGTAGGGTTCTTGGCTAGGCCTGAAACAAAATTGCTTACCATTCTGGCTTGACTAGTCCCAAAAGAGATCTGAGAGGCTGATGTAGTTAAGAATTCTTACCTTGCTGGCTCTTGTCAGAAGTCCAGGATCTCTTAACTATATCTTCTGGATTGAGTAAGGTGTCTCTAGCCAATGGCATTGCCAGCCCATGACATCCTACATTGGGTGCTAGAAACTGTGGGGCAGAAAACTATACATTTTCTCATCCATTACACAGGAAATTTGGGCAGGCCCAAAAGAAAAGACAACAAGAAAAGAACAAGACATTTATTTAATCAATTATAAAAATCTCTTCCAGATGCCCTGGGATCCACCTGCAGTTGTGGGCCTGAGGTCCTCTGACACTCTGGGGAAAATAGTGCAAGGGTGATCACTTACAGCTCAGAGAGGAAGGGAGGGGACAGACCCTCAGGCAGGCAGACTTAGAGACAGGATACTCCTGGCACACAGGCAGAGGCCTGCCAGTAGGTGTGGGGCTCTCTCAGGCAGCCAGAATATGGGTGGTTTCAGCACTGGTGGAAGGCTCTCAGGGTTACACTAACTCCATAAATCAGTGAGTATGGTTGGGTAGTAAACTTTTCCTCAACTGGAACAGATGCAGAGCTGTCAAGTCCAAGGGAAATCTACTGGAACTGAGTGAGATTGTGTTTTATTTTGTGCAGTGTCTACAATCCAGGTCTGCCTGGTCATTTGAAGGAGGTGGACAACTGAAATTGGAAGACAGATGTTCTTCAGTTCTATTTCTTCTCCTAATAGGGATAACAGAATATTGTGCCAAAATCTGTCTTCTTGCAGGTCACATGCAGTGGTCCTAGTTTTGCTCTCCATAACATCCACTACAGCTCTTGAGATTTATAGGTGGCTAAGCATCCAAAGTTCCGTCACCCTGCTCTTATTCCCCTGCAGACAATAGTTGGGACATCTCCCTAGACATTTCATGTACTTTCAGACCTCCCTGTCTCCCTTCTTGGCCTCCAGCACTTGGAGTCTCCTTTATCTGCAATTGTAGTAGAAATGTTACGCATCCTTTAAGGCCCATCTCTGATGCCATTTCTTCTTTAGAGCCTTCTGATTCTCTCCCCTCTCTCCCAGCTTCTGTGAAGTCAAGCACATTTTCCAGTGTTTAAGAATATGACACTTCCTTTGATGAGCTTAGTACTTTGAGCTCCTCTTCCACAACAAATACTGGTTGAAAAGCATCAGTGAAGGAGATTTTGCTGAAGGCTTTACAAAGAGAATTACACAGCATCTTATTCTGCAAAACTCCATGACAATCTGCTCCCTCACCTCAGCTCCTCCTCTTTCCCATCAGACACCCTGGCTCTAGCCCTTATCCTATATATATGTTTGGGTTTCTTCCTTTTCTGGGTTTTCTGCCACCTTCCTCTGAAGACATTCCTCCTCCCATATTTTTTCTCTAATTTTCTTTTTACACTCATCACTTTTCAAATAAGGGGGTTCTGCTCTTCAGGAGATAATATGATAAATGACAAATTATCTCTGCCCACCTTCCGCATTCTGTTTTCTTCCACAGACACATTTAATGTCCCAGGAATCCTGTTACACAATACCCTTCTGAGTGTGGAGTGACGGGAAGAGTAAATACAATGCACTGTTTGCTCATGGCACCTGAGCCTCTCCAGTCTTGAGAACTCCCCCTTCCCTCCCTCCCTCTTTGGTGAGGTTAGACATGAATCACTTTCAACCCCTTTTGGAGGTCTGGCTCACTTAGAGTATTTAGATTACCGGGAAAAATTGGTTTGTTTTTTGCTGTGCTGGGGATTTATCCCAGGGTCTCAATCATGCCAAGCAAATGTTCTGCTACTGAGATACAGCCTTAGCCCTGACCAGGGAAGGTTTAATTTTCCCCTTTGGCACCTACTTCTGCTCCAGCTCAACAAGTCATGGTTCTCACCAAGCCAGGCAGAGTTCGGGATTAGACATTGTAGCATTAGATTTCAACAGGGAAAGATAGAACTGAAAAATTTCCACTTTGAGATCTTCTGCGACTTGGAAGGTGAGTTTCCTCAATTCTGTCACTGAGCTTTTTCCCTCATGGGTGCAATCTGTCATAAGATATCTGTCCTCACAACTGAAGCAAGAACTAGGCCATTCTATCTTATGGAGGTGGGGTGGGGTAGGATGGTGATAATCCTTGATTTGTTCCTGAAACTATCCTTCAAGTTTTTGTTTTTTTTTTAAATGTTTTATTTTTTAGTTGTAGGTGACAGAATACCTTTATTTTATTTTTATGTGGTGCTAAGGATCGAACCCAGTGCCTTATGCGTGCTAGGCAAGCACGCTACCACTGCGCCATAATCCCAGCCCCACTATCCTTCAAGTTTGAAGATGAAGTGCTGAGTGGTGGGTGCCTTGGTGGTCTTAGGATTTTGTTTGTGACCAAACCTGCAAATACAAAAAAAAGAGTGAGTGGTTACAAAAACACCCGACAAGAACAACTGTAAGAAGGAAAAGTTTATTTGGAGCTCATGGTTTCAGAGGTCTCTGTCCATCGATCGCTGACTACATTGCTCTGGGCCTAAAGTGAGGCAGCATATCATGGAGGAAGGGCCCAGCAGAGGAAAAGTGCTTAGCTTATGGTGGGATCAGGAAGAAGAGAGAGAAGAGAGAGTAGGTACCACAAGACAGATGCACCTTTCCAGGGCATGTCTCACCTTCTCGACTCATGCCCTACCTGCCTACATTTATCACCCAGCCAGTTCAATCAATCTAGCATAGACTGATTAGGTTATAGCTCTCACAGTCTGATCAGTTCACCTCTAAATATTTCTGCATTAACAGGAGCTTTAGGGGGACATTTCATATCCAAACCATAATAGTAGCCATCACCATGAGCCCTGGGCTCTGACTTCAGGAGTCTAAGGCACATATACAATTCTTCTCCCCGGGTGACCCCAGTCCCAGCTCCAATAATCTGATTTTACCTCTGTCTTCTTCCTTAATCATTTTCCCTAGTGAGAATCCAAATGGTCCCTCCAGTCTCAGGAGAAGTTCTTTTGGGAAAAGATTTTTCACAAATAACTCCTGCTCTGACTGCTCAAGGTACACCAAATTCCCCAAGGGACACCTCCCAGCACTTTTTACATGTCTTGCTGGGAAACCCTCTAAACTACAAAAATTTATGAAGAAAGTCTTCTCCTTTTTGTGGCCTCTGGTCACAATATCAGGCCAGTCCTAGAAATGACTGCATTTCTGCTCTTGGCTCTGCTTAGCAGTATGTCCCAGAGATGCTTCAAGTCCATATTGAGTTCCTGCTGCTGGCCCCAGCAGACCTTGACTTCATCTCTAGTTTCTTGCCTCCAAGGCTCACCGCCCCATGACATTTAGGAGGCATGTACTGACTCCAACTTGACCTGCTGTGCCTGGCACTGCTCTCCTTCCAAATGCCTGCAGTTTCTGAGAGTCTGTTTTGTCCACTTGTCATCCCTTTGATTTGCTTGATGGGCAGCTCTCTCAGGAATCCTGCAGTAGGTATGCAGGAAGGGGCTGGACCATTCAAGAATATCTATAGCAGACTTCTCCTCCTGTTCTTGAAAGACCTTATCTAGTTTCTTAAGAAATCATGTTAATTAAGAATGGAGCAACATCCAAAATACCAGCAACAATAAGTGCTGGCGAGGATGTGGAGAAAAAGGTACACTTAAACATTGCTGGTGGGATTGCAAGTTGGTGCAACCAATCTGGAAAGCAGTATGGAGACTGCTTAAAAAACTCGGAATGGATCCACCGTTTGACCCAGCTATCCCACTCCTTGGCCTATACCCTAAAGACTTAAAAACAGCAC
>CM053409.1:46199341-46282754 GCA_028644305.1 Xerus rutilus | reverse complement strand
AGGGACGGGGTCTCACTGAGTTGCCTAGTGCCTCACCATTGCTGAGGCTGGCTGTGAACTCGTGATTCTCCTGTCTCAGCCTCCCAAAGTGCTGGGATTACAGGTGTGCATCACCACGCCCGGCACATCTTTATACTGTATCTATATCTGCTTCACATAATTTTGTATATTTGAACTAGTACTTTACATACAAAATGAACTCATATGTCAGTAACTAATATATGGCTTTCTATGCCTTTTTCTCTGATCTGTCTTGATCTGCTTCCTCTCACCAGTCACAATGACGCAGATCTGCATCTTGGAACTAGATTCCTGTGAAAACCACTTTTGTTTTTGGTACCAAGAAGTGAACCCAGGTGTGTTTAACTACTGAGCCACTATCCCAGCCTTTTTTAATATTTTTTTTTTTTTAATTTTGAGACAGGGTCTTGTTAAGTTGCTTAGGGCCTCAATAAGTTGCTGAGATTGGCTTTGAACTTGATTCTCCTACCTCAGCCTCTCATGCTGCTGGGATTACAAGCGTGGGCCAACCCACCCAGCCACAATAAAGACATCCCCTTGCTCCTTCTGACTCCCTACAAAGCCTGGTGCTTCTGATGGACCCAGTCTAATTCTGTTTTAAGTTTGGGAGCCATCTCGTCCCGAGGTCATTTAAAAAAGTTCATTTTTGTTCAGCTTGTTAGAAATTCTTGCTCATTCCTTGAACCCCTCAGCACCTGGCTTTTTGAGTAGATAGCTTTGACTGGGTACTCACTCTCCCTAAGATCTCAACAATGCCTCCTAAATGCCAAGGTTAAAGTCTGAGTTTACTCCCTACCTAGAAATGTACTATAATGAACTATAAGTTCATTGATTTGCTATCTGCTTCTGTATGATGCTTGCCAAAACCCTACTTTTGTAACTCTTTAAGATATAAAAACCTCTCTGCTCTGGGACCAGGCTGAAGATCTCTGGCCCTGTTTGCAGAGTGGCACCCGCTGTACAGCTAATATGCACACAACATTAGCTTGCTTAATTTGATTTAAAGTTGGAGTCGGTGGTCCTTTGCGTCCTGGGTTCAACACTTCCCCTTGCAGCCCTGTGTGGCATGGTTTTCTCTTGCTTCCTGGGAACTAACTGTCCTTTCAGAGGAAGTCATGTCCTCATCTGTTGGCCTCACTGTACCCGAGTGGTAACAAAACCTATATTTAAAAACAGGGTGCCAATGTGGACAATGACTGAGGTGGTGGTGGGTGAAACATTGTGACAACGTAAAGGAACAGTGGGACTGCAAGAGGTAAGTGACAGCAATAGTGGCATTAACTAGCAGGACTTAAGGATTTAATGATTGATAGCAAGAGAGTATGATAATTATGATAATTTATAGCACTAATAATCTAATAAAAAGAGGGCTTTATGGCTTCACAGAGTACTTTTACACATATTACGTAATTGGTGTCTTACACACCTTTAGCTATATTAATCTGTCTGATTACAGAATGGTCTAGTCCTTCTGGTGAGTTCATAGAACCAGAAATAAAATTGGAGCTCACCAGATCCAATCTCCTCATTGTACAATTCAGGAAATAAGGGCCCGTGAGGGGAAGAGACTCTGGCTTTTTCTGACCCCAATCTCTCTGGCTGTATTCACAGGTACTATTCTCTGCTGACTAAACCCAATCTGAGTAGGAGCCTGATTAGAACTTGGCAGGAGGAGGGATATAGCCCCAGTAGCTGGTGGACTCCAGATCAGCAGCTCAGGCTTCTTCTCCCACTGAGGTTTGGTCAACACCCCTTGGTTACCACACAAGGTCCTCCTTTGCCTTGAGCCAGGACTAAGCCAAGACCTCAGATGGGATCCTTTTATCTCTGCTCACAACACTGTAACAATAGCACCTCTCATAGTCCCTGTGACAGTGATTGAGGAGGCCCTGGCCCTCCTGCAGGGTAAGTGCCTTCATATCCTGGGATCCCAGGCTGGCCTGGCATTGGGGACCCAGGCAAGGGGATCAAAGTTGCCTGGAATTTCAAGGCAGGGGCTTCATTACAACTGTTCCAGTTCCATTAGCCAGTTCAGAGTAAAGCTGGCCACAAAACTAGGCATATATAGAAGACCGAGTTATTGATCCAAGTACCTCAAGTTGCCTGGAAATGAGATTTGCCTTAGAAACTAATATTAGGCTGAATTTCTAACCTAGAAGTTAGAGATAAAGTTTAAAACCTTGCAGGACAGGGAGCTGGACAGTGGCGCTGGACACATTCTCTTCCCTCCCTCCCTCCCTTCTTCCTTTTTTCCTTTCTTTCACACTGGAGATGGAACCCAGGGGCACTTTACCCTTGAGCTACATCCCCAGCTCTTTTTGTTTTTTTATTTTAAGACAGGATCTCACTAAATTGCCAAGGCCATCCTCAAATTGCTGAGGTAATCTTCCTGCCTCAGCCTCTCGAGTCACTGGGATTACAGGCATGTACCTCCCATACCTGGCTTCCACTGTTTATATCACAAATGCTCAAGCTTTGTTATAGAACCATGGGGAGCCGAGACATTTAAGGTATGATTGATGGGTCTGACTAAGCTCGGAATCAGAGTTTCCATTTGAAACAAAATTTGATGATAATGGCAAAGCTTGATGGCATAAGTGAGGAGGGGGCAAGTATAGTTAGAGAGAAACAGTAAAAATAGAAAGCACTGGAACTGTCTGAGCTAGTTTCAGTGCTATTAACTACAGTCAGGACTGACTCCAGCTGCTGCTAATGCCACCACCAGAAATAAAACCTGACCACCTCCTCTGGATTGCCACCTTTGTCAATAAAATACTGTGCTGCATGTGTGCTGAGGACAGGACTGGCAACTGGTATAAGGGTGCTTGTGCATGAGACCTTTAGTAGGAGGGGTGGCTGCAAGTGGCCAGCAAGGGCAGGGACCAGAAAGTCAGAGGCATGGTGAAAGCCAAGGGCTAAGTCACCAATAGCCTCAGACAGGATCCAGGTGAGCTATGGGCATAAAGAAGCATCAGATCAGTAAATAATCAGAGGGACGCTTGTTCTTTGATTTACAAGGAGACACTGAACTAAATAGATAGGCAGAAATGGAGGCCAAGGGTCTGAGATGGTACCAGCAAAGCTCTAAATTTACCTGAGAGGAGGTCACAGATCTATGACCAGGGAGCTGGGATGGCTCATGTTTTTTAAATCAAATCAATTCAAGTGGTTTTTTTTTCAAATTTTAAAATTTTATTATTATTATTTTCTTAGAGGATAACATTTCGTTTCTCTGGTTGTAAGTGATATAGAATCACAACATATATGCAGTCATACATAAAGTTAGGGTTATTATGACCATCATATTCCACCACTTTTGCTGTCCCCATGCCCCTTCCCCCCTTACACCCTTGTGAACAGAGATCCACCATTGTTCCCATGTCTTTCCCCACATTATGGATCAGCATCCACTTATCAACGAGTACATTTGGCATTTGGTTTTCTGAGATTGGCTTACTTTACTTAGCATGATATTCTCCAACTCCATCCATTTACCTGCAAATGCCATAATTTTATTCTCTCTTATTGCTGAGTAATATTCCATTGTGTATATATACCACAGCTTCTTTTTTTTTTTTAAATATTTTTTAGTTGTAGATGGACACAATGTCTTTATTTTATTGCTTTGTATGTGGTGCTGAGGATCAAACCCAGGGCCTCACGCATGCGAGGCAAGCGCTCTACCGCTGAGCTACAATCCCAGCCCTATACCACAGCTTCTTTATCCATTCGTCTATCGAATGTCATCTAGGTTGTTTCCACGGTTAGCTATTGTGAATTGAGCTGCTATAAACATTGAAGTGGCTGCGTCACTGTAGTATGCTGTTTTTTAAGTCTTCTGGGTATAGACCGAGGAGAGGGATAGCAGGCTCAAGTTTTCTAAGGAATCTCCATACTGCTTTCCAGATTGGTTGTACCAAGTTGCAGTTCCACCAGCAATGTATGAGCGTGCCTTTTTCCCCACAACCTCGCCAACACTTATTGTTGTTTGTATTCTTGATAATTGCCATTCTGACTGGTGTGAGATGAAATCTCAGGGTAATTTTGATTTGCATTTCTCTGATTGCTAGAGACGTTGAACATTTTTTTATATGTCTGTTGATTGATTGTATATCTTCATCTGTGAATCAAATCAAGTTTTATAGGTAGCTATAGGATGGTTTTTCTATGCCCACAGAATGGTCTTTCTAGGCCTTCAGGAGACCAGGCCTCTCAGGGAAGCCCAGTGCTTAACTTTATCCTCACCTCCTCAGAGGCCTAACGACAGATGGCAATGTAGTATCTTTGGGTGTTTGAGCCTCAGGGCACATCTTTGATTTTTACCTTTAAGACCCTCCCTTCTAATTCCTGGGACCAAGGATCAAGGTATGGGATCATAGAAGAATATAGAAAGCAGTATGAAGAATTAGAATGAACCTTCCACAATTCCATTCTCCAGATGCAACCTCTCCATTTCATCATCTGTGGAATGGACATCATTATTATAAAGGATCACTGTATTAGATGAGGAGATTCTGTCTTAACATTTTGGTATTCCCTTCTATTCTTTTTATGAAGCATTGTAAACATGATTGGAATCAGAAGGTATGTGTAACTTTTATTCTGCTTTTTAATCTTTTTTTTTAATATTTATTTTTTAGTTGTAGGTGGACAAAATATCTTTATTTTTATGTGATGCTGTGTGTGTGTGTGTGTTTTCCAATAAAACTTTACTGAGCAAACATATGGTAGGCCAAAATTGGCCTGTAGGTGGCAGCTTGATGACCTCGGGTATGAAGAGTCCAGTGCTGGATCCTGCTCTGATGCAGAACAAGGGGCAGCTACTGATAGAATCATCATTGACAACAATGAAATGATAACATTGTCCTCCTATGGGATACAGTGGTGAATCGATCCCTTCTCTACCCACCAGAAACTCACTGGGAAGGATGGACAGAGTGCTGGGGGTAAGCAGGCTGGAGGTGAGATTTAAGCAGAACCGCCTTCTGTTTAAATCTGAATAAATCCCATTTAATCTGGAGTTCCCTGTATCAGTATTTAATCCCTAACACAGCAGGCCAGATTGTCTGAGAGAGGAAAACTAGGACTTGACCTCAAAACAGTGGGCTAATTTTAGCTCACTGTGGCCTTGCCTCCTGCTATCATTTGCTAAGATACTGCAAAGAATATCTTATTATGTTAATCTTTCTATCAAATTCAGTCTATTTTGGGACTATTAGATGAGCGAGGAACTATTTTAACCTTTGAATAAACTGGCTTCTGTGTTTTTTTTTTTTTTTTTTGTACCAGGGTTTGGACCTGGAGCACTTAACCATTGTGCCACATCCCCAACCCTTTTAATTTTTTTATTTTGAGACAAGGTCTCCCTAACTGATCCTCCTGCCTCAGCCTCCTGATCTGCTGGGATTACAGGAGTGAGCCACCATGCCAGGCATCTTCTTCTTCTTTTTTTTTTAAATTTAAATTAAGCACTTTAAACGTGATTGGAATCACTTAGCATATATAATTTTTATCCCATCCTTTTTCTTTTCTTTGTAGTGTTGGGATTGGACCCAGGGTCTCATGCATGCTAGGCAAACACCTTACCACTGAGCTGTACCACCCCAGGTATTCCTTTTTTAAAAAGTTTCATTTTGAGACAGGGTCTCACTAAGTTGTCCAGGCTGACCATGAACTTGCAATCTTCCTGCCTCAGCCTCCCCAGTAGCTGCAATTGTAGACATGTGTCACTGCACCAGATAATCTTCTTAATACTACTTCTTTCATGACTATTCTTATGGTCACAATTGTGTATAGATATTATTAAAGCCAAATCTAAAAGCTTATTTAAGGATCTTGCTACATGTTATCAGGCAAGCGTATCATTTATTTCTCAAAAGTCTTCAGTATTTAGCATAGACTTTTTAAAAATATTTCTTTTAGATGTTGATGGACCTTTATTTTATTCATTTATTTATATGTGGTGCTGAGAATTGACCCCAGTGCCTCACATCTGCTAGGCAAGTGCTCTACCACTGAGCCACAACCCCAGCCCTAGCACAGACATTAACAAGGACTTTTCAACTGAGAAATCCTGAGCTTGAGTTCTTCACTCCCACTTCGCTTCCAAGTCAGGCTTGGCCTCCTTGTTTTTACCTGTGGTCATGCCCTCTGGCATAAAGAGGAGAGTCTGAGCAGGCAACACCAAGAGGCAACACCTTTCTCCACCCTAGATAGTCCTGTCCCTCCAGGAGCCCAATCCATGTTCTGATCTTTTCCTGACTTTTTTTTTAAATTTGTGTGCTTTTTGTGAACATATACTAAATAATTCCCTACAAGAATGGCGTAGAGCCGGGTGTGGTGGTGCAAGCCTGTAATCACAGCACTTAGGGAGGCTGAGACAGGAGAATCGCAAGTTCAAAACCAGCCTCAGCAACAGTGAGGCACTAAGCAACTCAGTGAGACCGTCTCTACATAAAACACAAAATAGAGCTGGGGATGTGGCTCAGTGGTCGAGTGCCCCTGAGTTCAATCTCCAGTACCAAAAAAAAAAAAAAAAAAAAAAGAATGGCATAGATCATGACCTCAGTTAATCAATCAAATTCAACATTATATTCCCTTGAACTAGAACCTTGTATTAACTTGAAGTGCTCAGTGATACCAAATCCTTTAATTTAAATATTTTAAAAGAAAAACATAACCAGAAGATCTAGTTTTCAAAATTGCTGTTAAAGGCCAACAAATGATCTAGAAGGGAGGGCTAAAAAGAAATAACCTCTTTTCAAATAATAAATAAATGATCAAAGTCCTCTGCCACAAAAAGCAGATTCATACCGTTTTGGCCTCATCCCATGAGGTATTCACAACCTTGTTCAGAATAGGACAGGTACCTTTCTGCCACCTCCAAAGGGGAAGAATTCACCTAATTTCTACTTGTCTTTGCTACATATTTCAGGGGTATGTGTGGGTTTTGTTGTTGTTATATTTATCCAGTTTACATTTGATTTGTCCATACATAACACTTGTAAGATTAATACAGCCATATTAAATAGTATTTACACAACTCTACCATGTCACACTGAAAAATAAGAAAATCAAAATTTCCATCACTAGGCAATCAACCATCTAAATTTATAAACCTTAACTCAAATATAAGCAATCATTTAATTCATAAATGTTGTAGCTATTTCCCTAATAAACCTAGCCACATGTACATTAATATTTATACCATGAAATTAGGAGTACATTTAGGTCTATGAAATACTATACTATAAATAGCAAATTTTTTTCAATCTTTAGCAGGAGCTAATACAATCTAGTGTTTACCTGGCTAATGTGGATGGAAAGGGATGAGTTGGCTTTGCATAATAGGATGCACAGTATCAGCTAGGTCAATATGATCATCTGCATGCCTCATGTGACGGATCAGTCAGGACTTGAGCCAGTCTGATTTACCTAAATGATAAACTATTTATAAAGATGTCTAGAGTTCTCTATTTTTTAAAATAAGCACCCCTCTTCAATCACCTTCAGACAGCTTCTTGAGTATTCTCTTGAGGATTGGACACCAAAGCAGCTTTATAAAACTGTAATAACTGTAATGCAGCCGGGTGTGGTCATGCACACCTGTAATCTCAGTGATTTGGGAGGCTGAGGCAGGAGAATACTAACTTTGAGGCCAGCCTCAGCAATTTAGTGAGACCCTCTGTCTAAAAAAAAGGGACAGAGGCTGAGGTTGTGGCTCAGTGGCAGAGTGCTTGCCTCGCACATGTGAGGCACTGAGTTCCATCCTCAGCACCACATAAAAATAAGTAAAACAGAAATAAAGACACTGTGTCCCTGTATAACTAAAAAAAAATTTTTTAAAAAAACGACAAATATGTTGCTCAGCACCCCTGGGTCCAAACTCCAGTACAACAAACAAAAAATAAAAAAATGTAATGCACCCCATAGGTACCATTGTAGGAAGCATCTTTCAAAGGTTAATCTGACACTATAAACAGCAGTTGAGGTCTCATTTACATGGGCAAAGAAAGCACTTTAAACTATTTTAGTAACTTTCCTATGGAAGAAAAGAAGATGTGATTCTGATGGTCAATGGCTAAGTTTTAAGTAACTGATCTCCATAGCTACTAGGTTAAGGAATAACACAGGTTTTGCCCTTGTGTCCCTTTTTCATCTTGGATTTAGTTGTTTTCTGACCAAACCAAAGGGCAGAGAGTGCCGCTATTGGGCTAGAAGAGTCTGCACGGTGGATGTATCTCTGTGCCTGGGATTGAGGGATTGGTTGACCAATAAAATATCCTTCTCAGTCAGAAGAAGAGGATGAGGAGGAGAAAAAGAAAGAAAGAGGAGGAGGAGGAGGAACACCCTGAATCAGCAACTTCACCATGGAGTTCCAGGAACCTATTTATTCCCAGGTTCTGTAGTGCATATTCAAAAATGGCATGGGCATACCCTCGGTTGAGATCCATGTTCTGTTTTTTTGGGGGGGAGGGGAGTACCAGGGATTGAACTCGGGGGTTCTTAACCACTGAGCAACATCCCCAGCCCTTTCCATATTTTATTTAGAGACATGGTCTGGATAAGTTGCTTAGGACCTCACTAAGTTGCTGAGGCTGGCTTCGAATTCTCGATCTTCCTGCCTCAGCCTCTCAAGCTGCTGGGATTGCAGGCATGTGCTACTACACCTGTTGAAATGAGTATTCTGGGTGTATGCATGGATGGGTCTCCTGGACACTTTTTATTCTACATAACTTATTGTTATTGGGGCGGGGGGTAAACTGCAGACTGGCCTTAGGAGAATATTTTCTTCCTGTAATAAACTTCAGAATTTTATCAGAGCAGGACTTCCTACTTCTTGAAAATGGTGTTGAGACCTGGATCCCCTTTCTTCAAAATGGTAGACCCAACAGCGGCTCAGGAGGCTGGGGCAGGAGGATTGTGAGTTCAAAACCAGCCTCAGCAGATTATTAGCAAGGCACTTAGCAACTCAGTGAGACCTTGTCTCTAAATAAAATATATAAAAGGGCTTGGGATGTGGTTCAGTGGTTCAGAAACCCTGGGTTCAATTCCTGATAGCAGGAAAAAAAAAAAAAAGAAAGTAGACCAGAGTCCTCTCACTCACTGGAGGTTGTCCAATGTTAATGTTGTCATAGTTTCCATGTTAATGACATCCTCTGAAAACTTGACCTGCTGTGATCTGAGTTGAGCCTTGGATCTTCTGAGTATTGGCAGATGTACACGTTTCTCTTCAGGCATGATTCTTTTCTGGACACAATTCTGAACTTAGATTCTTTAAGGACTTTGCATTCCTGTGCAGTGCAGACAAGTTCAACATTCCTATGTCGCTTATTTTCTTGCAGCTTTCTGCCTCCATTTCCTCAGAGTTCACAGGGAATATAATAATGACTTCAGCTTGCTTTTTTCACCCACTGAAGTTACTGTGATATTAGACAAAGCCAAGAATCTATGGAATCCTGAACACGTTGCTCTGGTTTCAAATCTGACAAACACTCTGGGGATTCTTTGTACCCCTGTGTTTGGTCATCATTATATCCTGAAGCCTATGGTTCAGATCTAGTTCTTGGAGCCTTGCAGGGCCTGGCTGGTGCCATAAGCAGAATCATCCTACCCATCTTGTGACTGGGCCCAATACATTTTGGATTGGTAGTTTTTATTTGCAAGGCTCTGATTGTTTTGCTTTAACTTGTCTTATTTTTAACCATGTTATCAGATATTTGATGTGGATTGGCTCAAATATCCATCTCACTGGGCTGTTGCTATAGAGGCTTGTGTCACCAAATTTGAAAAGGAGCTAGTCATATAATCTTTATGCTCAGCCTATTTTCAGGGTCTTCTGGAGTTTTATGCTGTACTCTGCCTTCTCAAAATTCTTCATTGACAAAACTTAGTTCTTGCCCAGAGAGACTCAGATCATACAATTTCTGATAAAGGGTGATGTTGGCATTGCCTGAAAGGTCAGGAGGCTTGAAGTTCAGAGCAGGGGACAAGAGGAGACACTGTCTACACTGATTCACTGACGAACTGCTTTTATTCATTTGAATACTTTTTCTGGAGTGTCTTGAGAAAGACCGAGTTGGAAGAATTAGAGGCATGAGTGTCTTTACCAAGGCTGCATTTTTTTTTTTAACTGAGGATTAAACCCAGGGGTGCTTAACCAGTGAGCTACATCCTCAGCCCTTTTCAGTATTTTCTTTAGAGACAAGGTCTCACTGAGTTGCTAAATACCTTGCTAATCTGCTGAGGCTGGCTTTGAATTTGTAATCCTCCTGCCTCAGCCTCCTGATTGGGATTATAGGTGTGTAATCCCACTGCACTCGGCCAAGGCTGTATGTTTTTGGTTTTTTTTTTTTTGGTACTGGGGATTGAACTCAGGGGCACTTGACCACTGAGCCACATCCCCAGCCCTATTTTGTGTTTTATGTAGAGACAGGGTCTCACTGAGTTGCTTAGCGCCTTGCCATTGCTGAGACTGGCTTTGAACTCGCGATTCTCCTGTCTCAGCCTCCCTAAGGGCTGGGATTACAAGCGTGAGCCATGGCTCCCGGCTGGCTGTATGTTTTTGAGCAACAAATCTGATCTTGTTTGGGAAGGAAGGACCATCCCAACAAAGAGGATTTACATGAGACACATCAAACAAATAAACAAAAAACCAACCAACCAAACAACCCCAAACAAAAACAAACAAACAAACATGCTTCTGTAGCACACTAGTGCTACCTGTTGTAGGTTATCTGGTTATAGTCAACACCAATATGTTCCCCACAGGTTCACAGTGCTTTGCATAGAGACTCAAAGCAGCCACTGCAGAACAGGCGCCCATTCTTTGTCTTTCACCTTGTTCTCCTGCAATTGTTTCACACTCAAGACTGCAGAAGGGTTTCGTGTGCCAATGGTGCCTCTCAGCTTCTGTGCACTCATCAACAAAATTATCTCATCACATGATTAGCACAGTGGCTGAGCTGTTCAGCTCAGTGCCTGCCACAGTGAATTTTTCCATTCTGATAAAAATAGATGAGGTCAACCAGCAGCTCTTTACATGTGAAACAGACAAAAGAAAATGGGCCCCAGCATACTCCAGGGCCCATCTGAGAGGCAAACACTGCAATTTTACCTACGTTTGTCTTCAACCCACACTGCTCACACATGGCTTGCATAACTGCTTTGGAGAAGTTTAATCATTCCTCTTTCAAGTGCTTCTTTCTTCTGCTGCACTCTGAACACTTGCAATTCTTTTTTCTCCTCTTCATTCAAAGACCAACAATACCACACTTCATTATGTGGTGGCAACTGATACCAAAGCCCTTTAATGTGATGCTTTTTCCAGGGCTTTTAACACAAGGAAATTTTTCCTCTGGTAGGAAAAATAGAGGTGGGTCTTCTCTGATCTAAGCCCAGGGGACCCAGGATTCACCTGAGCAGAGCCAGAATCATTATCTGGTAGAGAACTTTTCTGACACACAAAGGTGGATTGGCTCATTTGGGTCTCCATTTCCAAAGACCCACTAGGTAAGTTGAGGAAAAGCTATCAAACACTGGCCGGCTCATCTGCCTGCTCCATTTCCAGAAACCTCAGTGAATGGACCCTAGATGTCCTAACCTTTCAATCTTGGATTTTTCCCTGGAAGCAGTGGGCTGGTGTAGAAAACTCATTGGGTTCTGGAGTTAGAACTGGGTTCAAATTCCAGTTCTGAACTTACAAGCTGAGTAAGGTTGGGCAAATTCTATAACCTCAATTTCCGTATCTGTGAAATGGACATGCAAATAGAGGTGTACTGAGCATTAAGTAAGAGAGAAATAGTAAAGGACCTGGTGTACGCTATCTGTTTAACAAATGGTAATCCTCTACTTTTCTATTTTTTTTCTATGTGGGGACTGACCTAAGCTTGGTGTTGCCACCTCAGATGAAACACTAGGATTATCATTCTCATAAGTGAAGTGTGATCTCTGGAGAAGGGAATCTAATTTTTTTTTTGTACTGGAGATTTAACCCCTAAGCACTCTATTACCATGTTATAAGCCCAGGTCACCCTCGCTTTTTATTTTTTGAGAGAGGGTCTTGCTATATTGCTGAGAGTCTTACTAATTTGCTGAGGCTGGCCTTGGCTTGTGATCCTCCTGCCTGAGCTTCTTGAGTTACTAGGATTACAGATGTATGCCACTATGCCCAGCAGACGCCATATTTTTTCCAAACCTGTGTACATGTTGTTCCACAGCGTGGAGTAGTAATTCTCAAACTTTGTCACAAATCAGAATTCCCTGAAGGTTTGTTAAAATAGAGATTGCTGGGGCCCCCACCTAGAATTTCTGACTATATAAAAGATGGCTTTGGAGATGCAGCCCAAAATGAGCCAATCTGCCTATTCTTCCTATCAATCTGGCTGGCTAACTCCTACTTATCTTTCAGTTCTCAGCTTTGATTTCATTTTCTCCAGAAAGTTTTTCATAAACACAAAGTCTAAATTAAATATTTATTCTTTGTACTTTCAAAGCTTCCTAGACTTGCTCATACAAGGGTTTTCATAATACTCTGTAATTGTCTTGCTACTTGTCTGTATTCCCTAGTAGACAGTATCTACTGTGGAAAAGGGACCTTGTCTGCCCTATTGAGAGCTGCATTTCCAACTCTTTGTTCAGTGTCTGGTACATTGTTGGTGCTCAATAAATACTTGTTGAAGGAATGAATCTTGCTGTCGTAAATGAGCAGTTTTCCTCTGCTATGCTCTTCTGTCATGATATTCTGCCTCACCTTGAGCTTAGAGCTATGGAAGTCAGCTGACCATGGACTGAAACTCTGAAACTGTGAGCAAAAATAAACTTTTCTTCCTTCAAGTTGTTCTTGTCAGATACTTTGGTCACTGATGAAAACCTGAATAACATAAACTGGTCAATAGTGATGTTCGAATCTTTGATATCCTTACTGATTTTCTGTCTATTCTATTGATTATTGATTAAGAAGCTTTTGTATCTTCAAGTAAAATTAGAGATTATTTTACCGATTATTTTAATCGGTTTTGCTTCACATATTTTGAAGTTAGGTTATTAGGTACAGACATATTAAGGGTTGTTTTATATATTATATCATACTATACTATATCATATTATTGATTTTTTGGTGGTGTTGGAAATTAAACCCAGAATCTCATGCATACTAGGCAAATACTCTACCACTGAGCTGTATACCCCCAGCCCTTGATATATATATTTTTTTTTTAAAGATTTTTTTTTTAATTTGTAGATGAACACAATGTCTTTATTTTATTGCTTTGCATGTGGTGCTGAGGATTGAACCCAGGGCCTCACGCATGCGAGGCAAGCGCTCTACCACTGAGCTACAATCCCAGCCCCTTGATATATTTTTGATGAATTGATCACTTTATCACTATAAGATGTTTTTATTTATCATTTTCTAAGTCTTATTTTTTCTGATATTATATAGGCACTCCAGTTTTCTTTTTTAAAAACCAACTTTATGAGACAGAATTTGCATACCAAACAATTGACTGATTTACAGTGTAAAATTCAATGGTTTTTTAGTATGTTTAGGTTGTATAATCATCACCATAATCTCACTATTTGTTTATTTTTTTTGCATGACTGCATATTGGACCCAGGCTCTATTATTCAGCTACACCCCCTGTTCTTTCTTTAAAGTTTTTTTTAAAAAATTTTTATTTTTGAGACAGGGTCTCACTAAGTTGCCCAGGCTGACCTCAAACTTATGATTTTCCTGCTTCAATCTCCTGAGTTGCTGAGATTATAGGCATGCGGTATTGTGGCCCCCACAATCTCATTTTAGAACATTTTATTATCCAGATTTTTGTTGAGTAGAATTTTTGTTGTATACTATTTTTATCATTTTGCTAAAAACATAACTTTATTGAGATAAACTCCATTACTTATAATCTTTCCATATCTTTATAATTAAAATGAGTTTATCATAAGCAGAATATAGTTGAGTTTTGCTTTTTTAGTGAATGTGATCATCTCTGTCCTTTAAAAGGAAGGTTAGATCACTTACATTTAATGTATTTTGATGATTATGTTTTAATCTACTTTCAAATAATATTGTGCTTCACGTATAACATAAGAAACTTATAATAGTTATACAGTTATGGGTTACTTTATAACGAATATGTTCTGAGAAATGTGTTGTTAGGCCATTTTGTCATTGTGCAAATATTATAGGATGTACTGTAATTGTATGTGCTGTAGTTTTATATGACTGGGAGAGCATGTAGGCCTGTTTACATCAGCATCATCACAAACATGTGAGTAATGTATTACACTATGATATTATGATGTATATGACATCTAGATTTAGGCAATAGGAATTTTTCAGCTCCGTTATAGTCTTATGAGATCACTGGCATGTATGTGTTCTGTTGTTGACTGAAATGTCATTATGTATGACGGTACTTTCACTTTTCTGTCATTTGTACTATTATCGTCACATTTTACTCCATGTATGTCATAAATTCTACTATACTTATTATTTTTGTTTTAAATAGAAATAATCTTTTATAGGACTTAAAGTATGAGAGAAAAAATTTTATATCTATTCACATATTTACCATTTTGTGCATTTTTCATTCTCTATGCCCATCTAAAGTTCCATTTGTAATTCTTGTATATGTGGTTTAATGGTTTTTAGTATTTGGAAAATTTCAGCAATTCTTTTTTAAATGGTGTTGGGAGGATTGAACCCAGGGCTTCAGATATGCTAGGCAAGTACTTGTCTACTGAGCTACATCCCAGCTCAGCAATTTTATTGTTTAATATTTTTTGTCATTCCATTTCTTTCTTTTGTACACCTGTTATATGTATGTTAGACCACTTAATATTGTCCTACACTTTTCTCAGTCTTTTTTCTCTCTGTGCTTTAGTTTGGATAGCTTTTCTCCAAGGTCCCCAAGACCACTGACCTTTTCTTCTGCACTTCCAAATCTGTTGTTAAACCCTTCGAGTACATTTCTTTAAAACCTCAGACATTATATTTTCTATGTTATATTTCTATATTATATTATATACTATATATGTTATTACATAAATATATTATAGTTTCATAGTTTATTTGGTTCTTATCTATATCTTCCATCTATATTTGTATTGTGTTCATTTTCTTTTAAATATTTGAAAATAACTATAATAGCTGTTTTAGATTCTTTGACTGTCTTGTCATTTTTTATTGGATGCCAGACATTTGAAATTTGTTGAGTGCTGAATTTTGCTTTCTTCCTTTAAGTATTTTGGACTTCATTCTGAAAGTCAGTTAAATGATTGGGAGATCAGTTTGATCCTTCTTAAACTTACTTTAAAATTTTGTTATTGTAGGTCAAGAGTACCCTTTACTATGTGATAAGTGAAGTCCTACAAATAAGATGCAACTCCTCTGGGGTCTTTACTGAATGCTCCTACTACGTAAAAATGTTTCTGCCTTCAGAACTCAAATACCACTTAGATCCATGCAAGCTCTTGGAATCTTTCAGCTTGAAATCACTGATCAAAACATCCCAAAGCCAGGTGTGGTGGCTCACGCTTGTAATCCTAGCACTTAGGGAGGCTGAGACAGGAGAATCCTAAGTTCAAAGCCAGCCTCAGCAATGGCGAGGTGCTAAGCAACTCAGTGAGACCCTTTTCTCTACATAAAACACAAAATAGGCTGGGGATGTGGCTCAGTGGTCGAGTGCCCCTGAGTTCAATCCCCAGTACCAAAAAAAAAAAAAAAAATCCCAAATTGCATTATTTAATGCATATGAAGAATATTTCAGGAGGTTGTGATAAGGAAAGGATACATGAAGGGCTTCTGGGGTGCTATTGATGTTTTTGATCTGAATAGTGGTCATATATGTGTTCATTTTATAACTACTTGTTAAACTGAACACATTCTGTATGTCTATTTTATTTTTCAAAATTATTTTAGCTGTTGATGGACTTTTATTTTATTCATATTTATATGCTGTGCTGAGAATCGAACCCAGTGCCTCATACATGTGAGACAAGCACTCGACCACTGAGCCACAACCTTAGCCCTGTATCTATTTTATGTCAAAATAAAAATTAAAAGAAAAAAGAATATAACAATGCTGACATACAGGTGCTCAGTAAATGGTAGTCGGCCTGATTAAATGAGATAAGATATGTAAAATGTCTGGCACAGGATACAATACACAAGAGGTCCTGGATAATTTCCTGTAGGTTAATGGATGTATAATAATCCACACAAAGAGTAGTATACGAAGCATAACACACTGCTCAGTGATTTTTTTCCCAAAATAAACATACTCAAGCGACCATGTCAAAAAATGGAATTAAATTGGTTCTTCTTGTTAATGTAAATGACCAAGAAGTGAAATTTTCCTAATACCTCAGAGTTTTGGCTAGAGTCTCAAAATAGTGAAAAGGATCCCTTCTCTCCTAAATAATGTTATTAGAACCAGGGGCATTGGCATATGCCTGTAATCCCAGTGATTTGGGAGGCTAAAGCAGGAAGATTGCAAATTTGAGGGCAGCCTCAGCATATTAGTCTCAAAAAAAAAAAAAAAGAATGCTGTTATAAGAGGGCTTCCTAAAAAATGACAGAGCTGATTCTGTGACTATCAGTCTGTCACTCACCTTTAGCGTTACAGGCACTTAGAAGTTCTAAGGGGGCTTATTACAGACAGCCTGCCTGTGAGGAAGTGATGTGGTCACTTGATGTGCTGACAAGGGATCAGAGCACCCATGCAGCCAAGTCTGAGGGTTTAAAGAGTTCTTGGGAAGCCTGATATGTAGACCCTGGAGTTTGCAGTGTGTGTGTGTATGTGTATGTGTGTGTGTGTGTGTGTGTGAGAGAGAGAGAGAGAGGGTTGAGGTAATTCTAGTAAACATAGAGACCAATATTTGAATATTTGCTTCCTATCTGGAGAATTCTGAGGGTAAGAAGATGGCTAGAGAGGACCACAGTGCTATGGTAAGGAAGAGGCACAAAACTTTGGTGGGGCAAAGATGTGGGAATTTCCTGCATCATGTTTCCTTAACTCTGCAATGGGCAGAAGGATTAGAGTTGTCTTGATGGGTCTTGCCCCACAAGACAGTGGTATGAAGAATTGATGGTCTTCCATAGAGGTCAGGAGCTGAGGAAGCAGATCACAGTAAATTATCCAGAGAGTGCATCACATTAGGGACCAAAGACTACAAGAGTACCATGTGGGGCCTCTGAAGAACCCATAAATGTCTCCCCTTTATAGACCTAGTAATCAAACATTGACCAGCTAAGGCAGGCAAGAGAGAACACAAACTGCACCAACCCAAGTAAAAAGACATTTGCTTCCTGTCCCTTCTCCCTAATCCAGAAGCGGGAGGGAGAAAGGTGGATGAGATGGAGCAAGGAGAGAACTGCAGACCACATATGCTGCCTTCTTCGAGGCCACAGGTCAGGCTGGGGATGGGGAAAAGCATTGAACTAGATGTGAGGTTTTTAAATACATTGGACCAGACTTTATAAAATGTCCCCAAATGAGGCTATTCATACAATCACAAGAGCCTGAAAAACTTTAAATTCTTCAGAGATGTCCAGGAGCTACAAAAAGAGATCTGGTAAGGCATGTTAAAAGACAGTGGTAGTAGATAGTCTTTTGCTGTTTGTACATCTAGAGTTCAGTTCTCTCTCTCTCTCTCTCTCTCTGTTCATTGCTTCAGCTGAGCTAACATAGGGTGTGCAGAATTTATCTTCCTCCACTATAAGGTTGATATAATTCTGATTAGGATTCACTAAATCCCATCTCTGTCCTGTGAACAATGCTAGGTAAATGCAGTAGACCCTTGGTGTTCATGGATGATTAGTTCTAGGAGTCCCCCATTATCAAAATCTGAGAATGCTTATGTCTCTTATATAAAATGGTGTAATATTTGTATATAACCTACATATATCCCTTTATATACTTTAAATGAGCTCTAGATTATTTATAACACCTGAAATGTAAATGGCATGTAAATAGCTATTATTCTGTATTGTTTAGAGAATAGTGACAAAAAATTGTCTGTGCATGTTCAGTACAGACATAATTTTTTCTTAAAAATATTTTAAAATTCATCATTGAATTGTATCTGGAAATAAAGGTGGATTATATAGACAGACTCTTTCTCTCCTCTTTCACTGTTACTCACTGAAGTAGTCTGATGATTCTGACACCATGTTCCACTGCCACTCGTTGCATTTTAAATTTATGACTTGCGTTTACTAGAGACATCTTGGACTCCTTTCTGGAAACTGTGAAGCAATTGCATTTACCAGCCACACACATGCAGATTAGTTTGCACAATGGCAATATATTTCTGTATGTATCTCAAAATGTATAAAATAAAACAAAAATCATCAAAACTATGTTTTTATTATATTTCTTTTTTTAAAAAATATTTTTTAGTTGTAGATGGACACAATATCTTTATTTTATTTATTATTTTTTTAATGTGGTGCTGAGGATTGAACCCAGTGACTCATGCATGCGAAGCAAGCGCTCTACCACTGAGCTACAATCCCAGTCCTGTTTTTATTATATTTCAATTGCAAAACATTTTCAACCTATTATGAAACATCTCTCTGGTCCCCACTGGTATAGCTGTTCTCTTGAACTTCAGTCCCTTCAGTCATGAGCTTTCATAACCAATTGTAATTGTTTTTGTATTCCCTTTATCAGTTCTGAAGAGATGGCTCTATCTTGGCTCTTGCTCAGTCCCTTTTGCAGCAGATCTGCCACTTTAGAGGGGAGGAGAAGAGATAGAAAGGAGCAGGGGACTGGCAGAAACTAATGCGAAAAGAGAGAGGAGCTGGGAAAGAGGAAAAAAAGGTGCACAAAAAGGGTTTGTAGACAGTCAAGAAGCATGCATGAAGCTTTTGATTGAAAATAGTATTATTTCCGCCAAATACTGGTATTTGGGTATTTAAAATATAGTACAGTATTGAAAATTTGTATTGCAATCACAATTATAAGTCTTCCTGGGAAGTGTATATCTGTGCAGTAATGGAGAATTGTATTTTGACTACTACAAACTTTGATCTTAAAGATTTATATCTTCTGGCCTTCTCTCCAAATTCTGAGGCTTGCCCTATTTGGATTCTGTGACTCCATGATACTAAAAAAGTTTCAAAGGTTTGGGAGTCAGATAGACCTGAGTTATCTGTCTACTGTTCTTAGTTGCAACCTTGGGCCTATTATATAAGCTCTCTTGAGACTTAATTTCCCCATCTGTGCATATCTACCTGAGATAGAGACTTTTAAGCAAGTAAATGCAAATACAAACAGGATAATTAAAACATCCATCTAGGGCCTGGCATATAACAAGTGCTCTATAAATGATTAAAATGATTAATATTGTATAAAGTATTCTATCATGTTGATATATATTAGTTTGGTTAATTTTTTTCTGTTACTGGGGATTTTGGTGTTTCTAAGGCTTTGTTTGTCTAAACTATTCAAAACTGTTCTATTATAAAACTTTTGCCTAGAGTGTAAATTTCCTTAGTGCTATATTCCCAGAAGTAAAATTACTAGGTCAAAAGTGTAAATGGCTTTGTGACCAGCTGGTTGATGCTGAAAACAATTGAACCAATTGAAATGCAAAAGCAAAATCTAAGTGTATTTATTTCTGAAGTCTAGTGAACAAAGATACCTTGAAAATACTTGTATTTATGTGTCTCGTCAATGAGGCAAAGGATTTTCCCATAAGATGGCTTAACCATTTTTTCTGATTAAAGATTTTTGACTGATCTCTAAATATTACTGAGTGGGTGGTAAGAGCTGTTTTTTTTGTTGTTGTTGTTTTGTTTTTGTATTTTGTATCACAGATTGAATCCAGGGGTATTTAACCACTGAGCCACATCTCCAGCTCCTCACTCTCCTTTTAAAAAATTTTGAGACAGTGTCTCACTAAGTTGTTGAGACTGGCTTTGAACTTGCAATCCTCCTGCCTTGGCCTCCTGAGTTGCTGGGAAGAACTGTTCCTTTATATGAAGATCAAATCTTCATGCTTTTAATGAGCTTTATCAATCACATCTGACTCGTATAATTTTTCTCCAGTCTGTTTATTTGTGATAGGGTCCTATTCCATTTTGTTAAACAAGATTGTTGGATATATTAAAATATATCTATTTCATAATGGAAAGTACATTTTGTTCTTATTTAATAATTATAAATTTATCATACATTGAAATAAAAATGTAAGACATTTAGTTCTTTGACACATCTGCAGTTGAAAACTGTGAACAGTGAGTATTAAAGACTTCCTGATCTGGGAGGGGATGTAGCTCAGTGGTAGAGCATGTACTTGATATGTGCAAGGCTCGAGGTCTGATCCCTAGCAGTCCCTCCCCTAACCTTTCCCCAAAGAATTATTTATCTATTTTCTAAGATTTATTAAACAATGTTTCATGTGAACAGGGTATGTTACTTGTCTTGTACCATGCTTATTGTTTGGTATTTTGAGTCTATTTCTGAAATCTTGATTTAATTTTTTTTCCTATTCTGGGACTGAACCCAATACATATGAGGCAAGGACTCCAACCACTGAGCTACACCTCCAGCCTTTTAAAAAATTATTTTGAAATAGAGTCTTGCTAAGTTGCTCAGGCGGGCCTCAAACTTGCCATTCTCCTGCCTCAGCCTCTCTAGTAGCTGGGATTACAGGAAACTGTCATCACACCTGGCATCAATTTTATTACTTTTTGCTGTGCTGGGAATGGAACCCAGGGTCTCAAGCATGCTAGGCAAGCATTCTACCACTAAGCCACATCCTAGCCCTTTGATTAAATTCATTTGTCACTTTTTTCCTGATTTTTGCCCCATCCCAAACAAATTTCATAGTCACAATTAGATTTATTTAAGTGGTCATTTACATTTTTGCTGTCTTTTCATTTATTAAAATCCTCAACAATTTTATTCTGAAATATCTTACAATATTTTAATTGTTATGTCTTGCCTAAACTTTGGGTAAATGCTTATCTTATTCTTGTTTACCTGTATGTTTTAATTTTTTTACATCAAACATGTAGAAAGAATATGCTTTTGAAAGTAATAAAATAAAAGAGGGCAATGTGGTTGCAACTTTAAGGGTTGATTAAAGTAGTCATAACAACTGTTTTTGGAATCTGGATGGCAGACATTGTAGACTGTAATCCCTGAGAGAATGGAAATGAAGTGAGTTCTACAACTCTCTCAGTGTATTGCCTGGATGGAAGTTCTAGAACTCTGTTTGTAAGATTACAAACAGCCTAGTAATATTTATGAGTTAAACAAATAAATCAGAGTTTTGGGAGATCAATGCAGCTACAACTTGTGTGGTAAAGTTCAAAGAGGAGGTTGTTGCACAGAGAGAAATCTGGATATTTGCAGAGACCTCCACGGGACTTTGGTTGAGCAAACTGCACCCATGAGATGGTAAACTATCAATGCCATGGAAAGGATCATTACAAAGCAGAAAGCTTTGAAAAGATTCTGAGAGCTCACATAGTCCTGGCTCATGCTCCACCGGCCAGAGTGGAAAGATCTCATAATTTCCAAGGTATCAGGCAGAGTTTTCAGAAGCCTATCTCCTTAATAGTAAGGATACATCAGCCTCAGACCAAAGACTTCGCTGGTTTCAAAGGAGACCTTAAAAGGAAAAAACTAATTCCAAGTAACTTAACTGCACACCAGAACAAAAGTCAACATTAACTAATGAAATTAAATAAAATCCAGCACCCAACAATGATAAAAATAATGTCAGGCATCCAATAAAAAAATTACCAGGTATGCAAAGAACCTGGAAAATAAGATCCATAACCAGGAGAAAAATCAATCAACAGAAACAGACCCTAAAATGACAGAGTTGATAGAACTAGAGGATAACAATGTTCAAACAGCTTGCTGTGGTTTAGACATTAGATGTCCCCCCAAAAGTTCATGTGTGAAACAATGCAAGAAAGCTTACAGATGAAATGATTGGATTACAAGAGCCTTAACCTAATCAGGGCATTAATCCTCTGATAGGGATTAACTGGGTGGTAACTATAGGCAGGTAGCGTGTGACTGGAGGTGGGTCATTAGGGGCATGCCTTTAGGGTATATATTTTGTCTGTGGTGAGAGGAGTCAGTTTCTCTCCCTTACTCTCTCTACTTCTCTCTCCCTCCTTCCTCATCCTCATGTTCTGAGCTACTTTCCTTCACCACACTCTTCCACCATGATATTCTGCCTCACCTTGGGCCCTGAGGAATAGCGTTGGTCATCTATGGACTGAGACCTCTGAAACTGTGAGCCCCCAAATAAACTTTTCCTCCTCTAATTGTTCTTGTTAGATCTTTTGGTCACAGTAGTGAAAAAAGTGACTAAAACAGCTTTTATAAACATACTCCATATGTTCAAAAAGGTAAAAGAAAACATGAGAGAAAAATGAAAGATACAAAGTGGACCCAAATGAGACTTCTAGAGATGATAAATATAATATACACAATGAAAAATATAGTGGATTAAGATTAGTAGCAGATTAGATAGTGTAGAAGAAAAACCTTGGTGAACCTGAAGTCTTAACAACAGAAACTATTTAAAATGAGGAAAGAGATAAAAAATACTGAAAATAAATGAACAGACCTGTGGTACAATATAAGCAATCAGTGTAATGGGAGTTCTAGATGGAAAGGAAAAGAGAGGTAAAGGGCTCAAACAAACAAACAAAAAATTGAAGAAAAAATGGCTACGTTTTTTCTAAATTTGATAAAAAACATAAATTCATGGCACAGAATATAACATATTGGGGGTACAATGAGCCCCAGGCTGAACATACATCAAGAAACCCCCACACCATGGCACATTTTAATTAATTTGCTGAAAACCAGTGATAAACAGAAAAACTGAAAAGCAGCCTGAGGGAAAAAAGACCTATTCTGTACAGAGGAACAAAAACAAGATTGAGAATAAACTTCTCATCAGAAACTATGCAAAATGATACTTGTGTGAGCACTTATCAATTCCCTATTAATCTTTTTGTTGTATAAAATGTAAGAAATAATTCTCAAATAAAAGAGATAGCTTTTTCATTTGTGATTTTTTTTATTAAATGCAGCTTGTGATTTATGATTTTTGATATTTCATAAAATTAAATATTGATAATTTCTGTAGTTTTAAATTCTTTTCATTTGCTTTAAATATTATATTATTACTATTTTCTTACCTATTTTATTTTGTTTTTTTAGTTTCAATTTTTAAAAAGAATTATAAACTCAGTTTAATACACTTTGACTTTTCTGGTTATTTTTTTTTCTGAAGTCAATATAAACATTGGTGGCTTTATCTTTTTTTCTTATGCTGCTTTCATTCATTCATATAATTAGTTCAGCAAATATTTAATGGACATCTACCTTAGGTCAGGCACTGGGACTTGGAATCAAATCCAGTATTTAGCACATGCCTGTAATTAATTGCAGCTATTTAGGAAACCGAGGCAGGAGGATCTCATGTTCTAGGCCAGCTGGGAAACTTAGTGAGACCACGTTTCAAAATAAAAAGTAAAAAGGCCTGGGAATGTAGCACAGTGATCGACTATACCTGGTTCCATCCTCAGATCTGAAAAATAAAATCCAATATTTGATTCATGAATTCCTATATCAATATACCACCTGAGTCACGATACAAATCATATTTTGTACTGTGTTTTGTGATCAGAAATATTTTGAAAGCATTTGTCAGCCTATATAGGGGTTTAACACAGATATGCAAAGAAACAGAGCAGACTTCGGAACTCACCAGGATACCCTAGAAAGCTAGTGGTGGTATTGCTATTGGCTGGCTGTCCTTTAGGCTTTAACATATCCCAAAGGCCTTACTATCACCTTAGGGAAGATTTGATTCTGAGCTCCAGAAACTCACTCAAACTTGCTTAAAAGGGACAAAAGAACCCAAGGTTGTTTCACAGAACCCAAGAGCTAGTGCCAGAAACAGGTGCTGGAGAGCCACCAGGAACCAAGCCATCTCTCCCTCTATTTCGCTTTACAAGGCTGTCTGGTCTTACTTCTGCTCTCTGAGATTGTGCATTGTGCATCATTCTCCCCCTTCCTTTGCCTTGTTTTTGTTTTTGGTTTTTTTTGCCTTCTCCCATACATCTTGAGTATCCAAAAGGTACATAAATGACTGTTTTCAGGTCCAATTTCCACATTATTTCTTGAACCAGTCCTTGAACCAATCAAGTATGACCAAGAGAATGAAGTCAACAAGAAGTTTGTGGAAATTACTCCCCTGGGAAGAGGCAGTTCTGAAGAGAACCACCAGGAGAGTCTCTTACAACCATACATTGATGTTCATTGTGGGGAATCTTATGTAGGAAAAGACCATCACAATAGTAATTAAATAATTAATACCTATCTTATTTTAAGCAAGAATTTGAAGTAGCTAAGCTGGACGTGGTGACTTGTAATTCTAACGCCTCTGGAGGCTGAAGAAGGAGGATCGAAAGTTCAAGGCTGGTCTCAGCAGCTTAGGGAGACTCAGTTTCAAACTAAAAAATAAAAAGGGCTGACTATAGCTCAGTAGTAGAGTACCTCTGGGTTCAATCCCTAGTATCAAAAAAAAAAGAAAGAAAGAATTCAAGGTAGCTAAATCTTGAAGTACGAAGTATGCTCAGGTGCAGACTTTAACATTCTGTGCCTGGAAGAAAAATACATTTAGTATTAAAATGTTTTAATACAAAATTAAAAATTTCAATCACAAGTCAGTAGTTTGGATCACTGTGTTAAGCGGAAAATCTCATTCTCAATGTTTCCAGGTGACGGTTTTTTCTTTTTGTTTTAGCCAAAATGACATTAGTAAGAAAATGTTGTAAAACCAGAAGTAGTAAATCAATTTGAATTTAACCAACAGAGGGAGCTGGTTTTAGATATATAGAATATTTTGGTCAGTGTAATGTTTTGGTTAACGACTTGTTGAAATTTCATAAGGAAATGAAACTCAGTTGTCTGGCTTCTACCAGGTGTTTCTATATGACTGTAGATAATTGCATCTCATAGCATGGGTGTTAAACATGTTAGGCTAAATAACTTCTTGTGTTACTGCTAAATGAAGAGGAGAAGTGAAATGCGGAACAAATCATTGTGCTGGGCAGGAAGCAATAGAAAGGCAAATCAACGTTGTTCTTGATTTGATTTTTTGCATTGTTGTAGTTTTACTGGAAATGCTTTATAGCAATGCTCTTTTGGATCATCAGTTAGTTGTTCAGTACATACTTGTCTGGTGTAGCTCAAGCCCCAGCTGGGACTGAATGTTATTGTTCCTTTGGGGAAAGACCCAGTACCTTAAGGTAATTTGCATATGACTTCAGGTGGCTGGGAGAGACAGCTGCTTCTTATCTTGAGGGAGAGGGATTATCTATCCCGCCAGACTGGGCGCATTTTGCACAATTATAGTTGGGAGGTAGAATGTTAAGAGGAGGGCTGAGAAATACATGATGTTCCTTAACTGAGCAGCCCTGGGTAAAGTGGGGCTGAGGGGTGGGTGCTTGGCAGATGAGCCAATCACTGCAAGATGGATTCTTGGGAGCTCCTGTTTCTTCTTGAGAAATAAAAATTTTAAGATTGGGTTTTCCTTGGGAAGAATCTCAAAAAATAAAATAAATAAATAAATAAAAAGATGAGCTTCTCTCAGCCTAACCTGAGCAGAAGCTGTCCTATAAAAACCCACAGGCACTACAGAGGCTGCCTTTGGTAAAGACGCTGACTCATCACTGGGGTCTGAAGATGCCCAGTGGATAACTAAAAGCAGGATAAAAGCTCTCCCTTTGTAACAGTGGTCTACTTTATGCTTTGGATATAACTCTTGCTGCTCTGCCACTGCAACATGTTAAGCGCCCGCTGAGCCACATCCCCAGCCCTTTTTAAAATATTTTATTTCATTTTTAAAATCTTTTATTTAGAAACAGGGTCTCACTAAGTTGCTTAGGTCCTTCATAAATTGCTGGGGCTGACTTTGAACTCCCGATCCTCCTGCCTCAGCCACTGGGAGTACAGGTGTGCGCCACCATGTCTGGCTCACAGTTTATTTATTTTTTAATGTTTTAATTTTTATTAAATTTTTTTTTTAAATTGTAGATGAACACAATACTTTTATTTATTTTTATGTAGTGCTGAGGATTGAACCCAGTGCCTCACACTTGCTAGGCAAGGTCTGTACCACTGAGCCACAACTCCAGCTCCATCATGGTTTATTTTTAAAATGGACATTTCTTTCTCTTCCTCTCTCCCTCTGCTTCCCTAATCTCCCCCTTCCCTAATTTTGGGGAAAAAAGACTACCCTTCTTCCCCATTCTAGGCAGAGTTATTTGTCCTTGAGTGCACACCCACCACAGGAAGGAAGTCATTCAGACTTTGGGGATGGCACCAGAAGATCTAAGAAATGATCTCCCAGATTATTACAACTCTAGACAGAACACATGGAATGTAGCCTCTGAATCACCTCTTAAAAAACCCCCTGTTCCTCCTGTTGGGCAGAATCACAGCCTCTGGGACAGAAGTCCCCTGTGTTTTTCCTTTGCTAGCAAAGCAGTATACTTTCTTTTTCCTTTTTCTCAAAACTGCTTCCTCCTTACTGGATTAGCTTTGGGGACAAGGACCCAGCTTTCGGTAACACCTTAATTTCTATTCATCTCCTTTATCACTTTAAGCTCTGGATCAGATTCCTGCTCAGAGGCAGGCTAATCCTTCAAGGAGTATTCATCTAAGTCTGGTAATCTGCCCCATTCAAGACTGAGGACTCCAAGATAAAAATAACTAAGGTATAGCCCAGCACGGTGGCTCACGCTTGCAATCCCAGCACTTAGGGAGGCTGAGACAGGAGAATCACAAGTTCAAAGCCAGCCTCAGCAATGGCGAGGCACTAAGCAACTCAGTGAGACCCTGTCTCTACATAAAACACAAATAGGGCTGGGGATGTGGCTCAGTGGTCGAGCACCCCTGAGTTCAATCCCCGGTACCAAAAAAAGAATAAGGTATTTTCAAGATTTGCAGGGATATTACCAGCTTTTACAAAGAAGCCCCTGGAGCAGTGCCCAGAAGTCTCCAAGTCACTGCCCTGCACTTTCCAGGGCCAGTGGAGCCGTGCAGGCACATCGTGACACAATGAGACTGCACCCTCAAGCAGGAGCAATTGTCTTCTGGGAACTGAATGGTCCCCCTTCCAGGATTGCAGGTCTGATGCGCAAATATCCTGAGCAGCAGATGGAGATTGCCCCCTCAAGTGATAAGGACTTCTCCAGAGCCTCACAGAGCCATGACTGATGTAATCAACATCTATAGTTTGACCAAGATTCCTTAATGTGCACACCTTTTGTTCCCTGCCCCAGTTCGCCTCTGTTTAAATCTACACCTCATGTTAATGCTCCAAAGACAAGACTGAGATGCTTGATCTCACTTGCCTTCCCAATATAGTTATATTGATTAAGTTCTTTTCCCCATTTTCACCATTACTTTTTCCATTTGGTCTTTGGGGCCAGCAACTGGACCTGATTTGTTGGGACACCCAGAGGTGGGCCTCAGGCTTAGGACCTTGGTAATAAGACCAGCCCTTCAGGGATCAGCCATTGCCTCTTTTTATTTTTCATTAATTTTGAAAATTTTTTTCTAGTTAGTTATACGTGACAGAATGCATTTCATATCATTGTACACAAATGGAGCGCAACTTTTCATCTCTAGTTGTACACGATGCAGAGTCGCACCATTTGTGCATTCATATGTGTACCTAGGGTAAAGATGTCTGTCTCATTCCACCACCCCCATGCCCCTCCCTTCCCCCCCTCCCCTTTGCCCAATTCAAAGTTCCTTTATTCTTCCCATGTCCCCTCCCCCTGTTATGGATCAGCATCCATTTATCAGAACATTCAGCATTTGGTTTTTTGGGATTGGCTTACTTCACTTAGCATGATATTCTCCAACTCCTTCCATTTACCTGCAAATGCCTTAATTTTATTCTCTTTTAATGCTGAGTAATATTCTATCGTGTATATATATCACAGTTTCTTTATCCATTCATCTATTGAAGGGCATCTAGGTTGGTTCCACAGTTTAGCCATTGTGAATTGAGCTGCTATAAACATCGAAGTGGCTGCGTCACTGTAGTATGCTGTTTTTAAGTCCTTTGGGTATAGACCGAGGAGTGGGACAGTTGGGTCAAATGGTGGTTCCATTCCAAGTTTTCTAAGTCCATAATGCTTTCCAGAGTGGTTGCACCCATTTTGTTTTTGTTTCTTGAGTCAAAGAAAGAACTCAGAGATGAGCTGGAGGGACTCCACCAACAGTCATTAGGGAGGGAACAGGTGAGCAGTTGCTATCAGACAATGGAAACAAAAGTGTGAGAACTGGCAGTTCCTCCTCGCAGGGGCATCAGCAAGATCGTGGGGAAAGGTGCCAGAAATGCTTTGCACTTTAAGTGAGCTGGCAAGAGGATGCTTGTTCTTGCAACTATGCAGCCCTTCTTCTTTCCTCCCTTACTTCCTTTTCTTTTTTTTCTCCTTCTCTTGCCTTTTCTGATGCTGGGGATTGAACCCAGGGCTTAGAGTATACAAAGCAAGTGCTTTACCACTGAGCTATGTCCGGCCTCTGTCGGTTCCTTTCTACCAGATCATTTCCATCTCCTTACAAATTGGCTACTATATGTCTCATATTTAAAAAAGACTTCATTAGATCTCTTATCTTTATCCAGCTGCCAGACTATATCTCTGTCCTCTTTTCCAGAAAAACTCAGGAGAGTTACCTACATTCTGCTCCCTATTCTTCATCTCCTTTCTCTTATTTTTTAGGACTTCATTTTGTTTGTTTCTGTTTTCTTTCTTTTGCATTATATAACAGAAATCTTTGAATCAACTGGATAAGATAAAATGGGAATGGTGATTTATTGGCTCATATGATAAGTACTCCACAGGTAGAGCAGGCTCCAGCTGTGGGCTCTGGTTCTGCTGGGGGCATTACCTTTGTAGCCTTCACTTTGGGGTTGGTTGTATCCCCAGGTTGGGGTCAAGATGGCCTCCACAGAACTAGGTGACACATGCAGAAATAACAATAACTATTGAAATAAGAGGAGCTGTTTTCTTTTCATTTATTTTTTTAAGAAAAAGAGATACCTGTATACAAATCCTTCAACTGACCTCCTCCCATCTCATTGGTCAGGATTGGACCACATGCAGGATAGAGGTATAGCTCAGTAGTACAGCACTTGTCTAGTATGCATGAGGCCCTGGGTTCCATCCCCAGCACTGCAACAAAGCAAAACAAAAAAAGAAAACCAAAAACATGCAACAACAGAATTGTATGATATATTCATTCCTAAACTAATCATTGTTGAAGGAAAGTGGATCATCGTGATTGGCTTGAACCAATCAGAACTTCCACTCGAGCTGGTGGTAGAGATTCTGTTTGCAAGGAAAAAGGGAGAACAGAAGTATTCAGCATTTCAATTTAACTTTTATTCCCAACACTATACTGAAATGAAACTAGAGGCACCAAGTCCAATGGGCTTCTTTGCCTTCACCATACTCTTCCTTTTAGCAATATTTGACATAGTCAAACACCTGTATCTCTTCCCATGATATATCCTCCTGGTTTTACTTTTCCTTCTGGTTGTTCTTCCTCAATTTTCTGGTTTAGGTGCACAGAATTGTTTGTTTTCTTACTTATTTATTTACACAGTACTGGAGATTGAACCCAGAGGCTCCCACATGCTAGTCAAGTGCTCTATCACTAAGTTACAGCCCCAGCCTGGGTCACAGGATTTTAAACCAAGATTCATCCTATTTTGTCCTGAACTTTGGCTTCCCAGCACAAGTGGAGCAAAAGATGTCCATCCATTGAAATGAGGAGTGAGATAATCAGGACTTGGGAAAAAAAAAAGTGACCAGGAATGAGTTTTATCTTCCTTAGTTGATTAAATATCTCCAGCTTATAAAAAAGATCAAAGTGCGTGAGAAATTAGGGAGGATATTTCTTTAGAGAGATCTGCAATATAAGCTTTTCCCCACAGTAGGGAATCTGCATGGGAGGCTTGTGTCTCCCCTACCAGTTTAGGGAAATAGGCTCTGCTGGGGATCATTGGAGAGCAAAGCATAGTGGACAGTGAGTGTGGCTGGCTGGCTGCTCTGATGGCAGAGGGAAGAGTTGGTGCTATGTTGGATGTTCTTTCACACTTTTGGCAAATGATTCTTGAGTGCTTCCAATGGATGTCAAATATAGAGAGGGAGCCAGCACATGGGTTTTTTAGATCCTGCCCAAGAGATCTTCTTGGAGAGCAACACCTAAACAAACCACAAAAATGCTAGAGATTTCCCATGAGTTTCTGGAATTATGACGGAG
Organism: Xerus rutilus; assembly: GCA_028644305.1. Lineage (NCBI taxonomy): Eukaryota > Metazoa > Chordata > Mammalia > Rodentia > Sciuridae > Xerus > Xerus rutilus. The sequence continues at coordinate 46,252,395 of CM053409.1, read as the reverse complement.
GAATCATAAGTGACCAGTGATGCATTTATTTCTAGTAAGTGAGCTGCCCCTGCAAGATTTCCTAAGATGGTGGTGTCTGAAGAAACCATCGTATTGTCTCATGAGAGAAAGAATAAGCTCTAGACATCTTATCAAGCCCCTGGAGCTCTGATTAGTTCACAAAAAGACTAGCCAAATCAGCTCTTTCCTGTCCCATACCTTTTCCTCCTCACTGCCAGAGGAACCAGAGGCACACTATGGAATTGGGAAAGGAGACTTCACATTTCAGGTAAAATAAAGAAGAGCCAACTGCCACAAGAGGCAGCCCCAGACTTGGGGAGGGAAGAGTCTCAACTTGCCATGGATTTGGAAGATTTTGTTATTAACCTGGATTATTCCTAATACTAAAATGAGGCTCTTTGTGCCTGTGTCTGATCAGCAGTGAACAGTGGCTTTTCATTATTTAAGAGTGTTCAGAAAACTTACAAACTTGCTTTCAGTTTTGCTCAAGGAACAAGAAACAACTAGTTTCAGCACAGAACATTTTGAATGGGCATTGAGAGAAAAGAATAAGGTGGTTTTGTGATTATACCGCGTGCATCTCTCTTGCTCAATGTATCATTAAGGCTGGTTTTTTCTTCTGCCAGCCAACCTCTAAATAAAGTTGTGCCCCAAGGCCTGTCCTGAGTCTTCTCCCCTTTTTTGTCTGAACACTCTTGATATGTTATTTTTTTCCAACTTATGCCTTAACACATAAAGGTACATGTTCCAAACATGTACCATTAGCCCCCAAATTTTCTCTGAGCCCCAGAATCACAAATCCAATTGCTATTGGCAACTCCATTTGGATGGCAATTGGGCATCTTAACATGCTCCAAGTTTTCCCGTCCCACCTACACCATCTGCTTTTCCTCTGTTTCTTTCCTATAATAATAAAGAGCATCATCTTCCAACCAGTTGTTTAAACTCCAAAGCTAGGAGTTGTTCTGGATTTTTCTTTGCCTCACCTCCTGCATCCAGGTCTAAACCAAGCCTTGTCTGCTGTACCTGGAGAACATATCCTGAGTTTGTCCTCTTCTCTCCATCTCTATTACCATCTCCTACTCTAAGGCATTACAATATTTGCACTTGCCAAATCCTCTGTCTGATCTCCTTTCTTCCATGCTTGTCCTGTTTAATATTTTTTCTACATCACCAGAATGATTTTTTAAACACTTTCATCTGATGGCACTTAAATCCTATTTAAATCTTCTGTTATTTCACATTTCATGCCGAAGAAAATTCAAATTCCTAACTCTGGCCTACAGTAGCCTTTCTGATCTAGTCCCTGACTTTCTCTTTAAGTTTATATCAACAACCCCCATTCATGCTAACTATGCTGCGGTCACTCTTCCTTCAATGTGCATTTCTTGCCTACCTCAGGGACTTTGCACTTTCTGTTCTCTCTGCCTGGATGGTTTTTTCACTAACTCTTACAAGGCTGGATCCTCCTCAATCTTCAGCTGTTTGCTAAATGATCTCCATGGGGAGGCTTTTCCTGAGCATGCTTTCTAGAGCAGCCCCTCCTGCACCCTCCCTTACTCTTTACCTGATTGCCTTATTCTTTTATCCACAGCATTTTATCACAAATTTAAATTAACTATTACTTGTTTACTTAATTTATTTTCTATCCCTTTTGTCACAGTCTAAATTTCCTGGAGACATAGACTTTTCCATCCTGTTTACTGAAGTATTCCTGGCACCTAGAATTATAACTGGCAGATAGTAAGTACTCAATAATACTAAGGGAGTAGATGAAGAAAGAGCAACATTTAATAATGAGCAGGTGATCTCTGTGGGAATCATGTAGCGCTGGCTTAGAAGAGCTCAGAGTGAAATCACAGGGCTCTACAGCTTGTTTAGAAGGGAGGATGTGACTTCAAGGTAGGATTTCCTCCAAATAAGGGGGCCTCTGCCCCTATTAGTGTATTTTCTGGGAAGAAGACAAAACCTCAGGGTCAGGGGAAGCTAGATACTAATAGTGCTTAGTTTTGTCTTCTCGGCAGTCAGAAGATAAAAGGAGAAGGAAATTACTCAAGGATTAGGTATCCCTTCCCCAAGAAAATCCTGTTAGAATGGCGAGAAGGGAAATACGTTAAGTACTTCACCCATCAAGTGACAAGCTCTTCAGTGACAAGAAGAGCAACTGACAAGCTCTTCAGTGCAGGGGACCTAGGTGGACACATCCCTCTTCATGGTCAGACACTTGCCTGTACTGGAGCCTTCAAGACCTCCCAGGACTGAAAATTTCTAGTGTACACCCAACTAATAAAAGACCCAGGGTGACTTGGATGAGGCACTGGGGTCACAGAAATGATGACCCTTTTCCTTCTCCTTCTCCTTTCTTCTATATGAGAGATTGAACCCAGAAGTACTTGACCACTGAGCCATATCCCCAGCCCTTTTTTAAAATTTTATTTAGAGACAGGGTCTTGTTGAGTTGCTTAGGCCCTTGCTAAGTTGCTGAGACTGGCTTTGGACTCGTGATCCTCCTGCCTCAGCCTCCCAAGCCACTGGGATTATAGGTATGCACCACCATGCTCAGCCCAGCCATGAGAAATTCTGGGACACCATCCTATATTTTTAACTTTCATTCCCTCCTCTACCACCAGAGTCAAATAGCAAATAACGATAGATGACAGTGGCTTTGGTTAGCATGGGATGGTGGAAAACACATGGGCTTTGGGGTCAGAGACATCTGGGTTCAAATTCTGTCTCTGTCATTTACTGACTTAATGACTTAACCTTTCTGAACCTTAATCTCTACCTATGAAATAATTAACCTTTGCGCAGTGGTTAGGGTTCAAGGTTTTGATACATGGAAGGGACCTAACAAATGATTATCTGATCATTATGGAGGTAGATTTTTGGTTTATAGCTCAATGTGCCAAAATACTTCATTGGCATAATAAAATGCAAAGCCTATCTTGCCCTTCTTCTTTCATTTCTTTAAAAATATTTTTTAAGTTGTAGATGAACACAATATCTTTATTTTATTTCTTTTTATGTGGTGCTGAGGATCGAACCCAGTGCCTCACGCATGCGAGTCAAGTGCTCTACCACTGAGCCACATCCTCAGCCCCCTTCTTTCATTTTTATAAACCCTAGAGGATTTGATCCTTTTAGAGAAATCCAATGCTTTAAAGCAAGAAGTTTATTTCAAGTGAAATTAGGTCAAGGTTGATATCCAACGTGTCAATTTGATTTGAGTTTTGCTACTCAGAGCAGCAAGATTCCTGACTAATATAATACATAGCATAATCCTTGGTACATGACAGCACCTCTCTGACAAATGATTGCTATAATTTTTTTATTTTTATTTTTTATTTGTTTGGATCCTGGGGATTGAACTCAGGGGCACTCTACCATTGAGCCACATCCCCAGCCCTATTTTGTGTTTTATGTAGAGACAAGGTCTCACTGAGTTGCTTAGCATGAGTTGCTTAGCGCCTTGCTGTTGCTGAGGCTGGCTTTGAACTCGTGATCCTCCTGCCTCAGCCTCCCAGGCCGCTGGGATCACAGGTGTGCGCCTCCATGTCTGGCTGATTGCTGTTATTATTACTACTCTTATCCTGGGTATCATGAACACCATGCCTCTAGCCAGGTTGAGCATTCCTTAAACTCAACTGTCAATGTGATTCTCAGACACAGTTGGATAAATCAACCTGTTCTCAAAATAAGTTATTGCTATTGCTTCTATCCATAGAATATTTCCCTCTCTTGTTCACTCATCCCTTCAATATGTCACCAACCAGGAGAAAGACTTTCCTGTTATTTGTCATCTGATAACAAGAGATACAGTGATTCTTCAGCCTCCCTGAAGGAGCCTCCAGTAGAAGGGATTTGGGAATAAGAGAGTGGATCTGGTGGTGCTGTTCTATGGAGGAAGACTTGTTATAACCTTACATTCAGAATTTTCTCACCTTTGGACAATGGTTAGATGGGCCATTCCTGTCTGATGGCAACTATTTTAAAGCCCTGTGCTGATTCCTGTCCTTACTGACCCCAATTGCCTCTCACACCAGGCTGCTGGACCCCTCTGTGCTTTGCCTGACTTTAATTATCCTGTAACAGCTGCTGCCTCCTTTTCTGGTGTGGCCCTAACCTGCGGCTGGCTTCCAGCTGGCTTTGTGAGAGCAGGAACCCAAAGGGCTGGAAAATAGTTTCTGCAAGTCTTTGTAGAGGGGCATTTTCCCTGCTAGCATGATCTCTTTGAGTTGCAGAGAGAGTCTCTTTTCTGTAATCCTTGCCATGAGCAGAAGACTTTTGTGCTATTCGAGCTCGCCATTGCCAGAGATAACTGGAGAAACAGTGCATATCACATAAGGAATGTGTCCTTGGATGTGGGTCACTTTCATCAGGCAGGAAACCAAAACAACACTCATCCTGCCTCTCCTGAGAATCAGAGCCATGATATTACAAATTTCATGGAGAGGCTAAGCAGCTGCATTAATATGTGAGGAAAATGCCCCAACAAAGATATCAGGACAGGGAGTGGCCTGGATCAGTGCTGTAACGTTGATGGTTCACAGGGATGAGGCCTTTCTTCTTAGGGTCAGTAACCTTGGGATTATAGTAATGCTGGGAGTTGTTCTGAGATTTTAAAGGGACAGTACAAGGGAGCCACAGGGGAGTGAGTGCTGCTGGGCTGGACTGTGGATTTCTGGTGGCCTGAAGTCATTCTCAGGACTAGGGATAGTTCTATTTAAGGGGGGACTCAGGGAAGGAAGATCACAGCCAGAGAGGGGAGAGGCTGTTTTTCTGAAGCAACCTGAAGCCATGTGGTCAGGGTGGAGAACCAAAATCATTCCCAAAACAAGCAGTGTAAGCAGAATGGAATAAAGTGTGAAGAATGGGCCAAGGAGTCTGGTTCAAAATGAAGCCTGTGAACAGAAACTTTGTGAAGGAGTTTCCTTCCTATGGGGTTCTGTGATTCTGGGGGGGGGGGTATGAAGGCTAAAAGTAGCTGTATAGGCTGCATAGATGGAAGATGAGTGGCACAGATAGAACCTGGTGGTAGGGACTCCCTCCTGGGGCTGTATATGTGTAGGCTGATCCCATACTGATATAGTTGGCATCCCTGACTGCACAACTTTGGATTATATGGATCTATGGGATTTTTTTTTCATTTTCATAATCTGTGATAATGAAATTGGACTGTTCTCACAAGAATGCACCTATGAAATCTGCAAGCCTACAAACAACCTCCCCACATTTTGGGTGCTTCTCCTTAAGTCTGAAATGGAGGCATGATGTCTGGCACGTGCTGAGCTCTGATAAATCACAAGATGAAGATTTGCTAGATTGGAGGCAATCTCTGTCCCCTTTATCAATACCAGTCATGGTTCTTGCAACCTCTTGCTCCACAAATCAGGTGGCAGTTGTTTCTTTAAATGTCTTCTATCTTTTCTCCAAAGCTGCTCCATTAAGTTTTTCTTAAAAAAAAAAAAAAATTTTTTTTTTTTGGTCATGTCATCTAATCATTTTGTTCTCTTCCAGCAGAAAAATAAACCTCTGATAATCTCAAATGTTTTTAAAATGAGATACTTTAAAAAACACAGGCAAGTCAGAGAGAGCTGTGAAATGTTTGAGAAAGAATAAAACTTTGAGGAACATCTAATCACTGGCTAGATCTGAAAAATAATAATGTAACAGAAATAAAGGATCTGGCAGTAAAGAGGTCTGGGCTCCAGTCCCATTTGAGGTTCCACTTAACAACATGACCTCTGAAGTCACTCTGACTCTCATGGCCTCATCTGTCAAACAGGGAGTAACTAGATCAAGGCTTCCAAATTGTAACATGCACATAGATTACATGGGATCTTGTTAAGATGCAGATTCTACTTCAGTAGCTGTGGGGTTCTGAGATTCTGCATCCCCCATGATGCTGTTGCTTCTGGTCAGACCTGAATAGCAAGGTCTTAGAGGACCTCTAACTAGTCCTCAACTGTGTATACACATAAGAATCTCCTTGGGAGTTTACAGAGTACTTATACAAAATATAAAACAGGAACAGAGCCTGCCTAGGCTCTACCTCCAGAGAGGAGAATACAACTGGTCTGGGAAGGGGTCCAGGCATCAATTTTTCTACAAAAGCTCTTCAGTGATTTTAATGTGTAGCCAGGGTGAGTATTGCTATGATGAGATCTAGGAGTCTGTGAGAAGATGTATATACACAAACATGTATATATGTATGCATACACATCTGTTTATATATGTATAACACACAGGAAAAAGTGCTCCTTTTTATTTTTTCAGAGAATATAGCAAATTAGAATCTTCCTTTTTTCTGCTTCTTGCATAAGCAGTGGACAAGGCAGTGCTCCTGAGACAGGCTGTTTAACACAAAGCTGTCAGTGAAATGGAGCCTGCCAGGCCTTGGGCTGTGGCCTGACCAAGATTTAAACACTAAAACACTTTCAGTTTTTAAACCTAAGTAGCTAGCACTCTAAACCAGTCAGTCCAAACTACCTGGAAGTTCATAATTTGGGAAGTTTAAGTTTGGAAAAAATGAGTGCAGTCACCGTCAGTCAGGCACTTGGAATAAAAGGGAGGAGAAAGGTTTCCAGTGTTTCTTCAAGCTGAAGGAAGAGGTTCTTGCGTCTGATTTACACTGCCCCATTCACAAGAAAAGTAAAAGAAAGAGAAAATGGCTCTTTGAAACAGCAGCTATCTGCAAGGAAGGTGAATGTTGTTATAGAAAACTGAGAAGTCAAGGCCTCTACTGAAGGTGAAAATGGCCCATTTGTTCCTGGTAACCTGGGCCAAGCGTGGGTGATGAGATGCTGTTCTGAGCGTCCAAAGGGACTTGGAGAGTGGGTTGTGTACATGAGTCTGAGCTGGTATAGGGCAGCATTATGATGCCAGTTGTGACCCCAGTGACTTCCAGGAGTCACAAGTGGAAGGGCAGTTTCTATGTGCATAACACCAGGGCCAAGATAAAGGCACAGACCCAGGGGGCTGAATGGTAAGCCCAATTCAGGGGAGGCTGGGAATCAGAGCCAAAGAAGTTGTGGGTATAGTGTTTCCTGTTCTACTCCATTTGCATAAATTTCCAGGAGAACTCTGGACTTTCCACAGGACATGGAATTGGGATTAGAACCCGTCTTATCTAGATCTTAAAGGGTTAGGGCTACCCTGGTTGACAAAAGATGAGATGAAGGAAATGATCAAGATTATGTATTTTCTTTTTGCTTGTGCTCTAAGTCATTTTACTGGTTTACAGGCATTTGGAAGCAGTTGAACCCAGAGAGTATACAGCATTAATATAATACATAAAGACAATAGAATTAATCAGATATAGCTTTCCTATGTTCATATATGAACACACGACCAGTGTTACTCCAAATCATGTACAACCACAAGAATGGGAAGTTATATTCCAGGTATGTATGATGTCTCAAAATACATTCTACTGTCATGTATAATTAAAAAGAACAAATAAAAAAATTTTAAAAATATAATATGTGGCTAAAATGAGGGTATTTATTGACTCGGTTCTTGAAAAAAGTAAAACAAAACAAAATGACTTATTGGGAACTTAAGCTCTGTGAGACTCAAAAGCCCCTGGGCTGCATTTCCTTAGTAATAACTTTGGCAGGCTGTCGGAACACTAACCTTGATACTTGTCCAGGGAGGCACAGGGCCCCAGTCCCAGATGGCACAACTGGAGATTGTGCTCATTTTCCATTTCTGAATTGCTCAGAGCTTAGTGAAGTCATAGGTTTTCAAGAGCTACAGAGTTATTTGGAGGAAATAAGTTGCAATCGTGGAAGAAATTTGGAGTTTGAGGAGTCATGTTTTAAGTTCCTGTGGCTGCTGTTGGAATTTTAGAATTTCCATATAGTTTAGTAATTTCCGAAAATTGTTTTCCCTATTTATGAGTGCTAATTTGAAACATCTGTAATGTAAATGCACTGACACATTTTGTACCCTGTGTGTGGAGCAGGGAGTTGGCAGTGGGGCCGCAGCATAGAACAATACTGAGGAGATATAATGGATCAAAATCCTACATAGGGCTGGGTTTGTGGCTCAGTGGTAGAGCGCTTGCCTTGCATGCAGGAGGCACTGGGTTCGATCCTCAGCACCAAATACAAAGTACATAACTAAATAAAATCAAGGTTTTTAAAAAAATCCTACATAAACTCCACTCACCAAACTATGCACCTTAGGTAGGGCTGCATCTGCTGAGGAGGAAGCAATGTCTTTTTCTGTGCCTGCCCAGAGCAGCATTGTTCCTAAATTCATACAGGTATCAGGTAAACAGGCAACTGAAAGACCTCAGCAAAAGATGGAACACAAGAGTGGGCATCATTGTTCCCCTTGGGTTACTTTGAGATGCTGATCAGAGTGGGAAGCTCCTATGTGGATACCTGAATAAGATAAGAGACACTTGGAAGTGCCTTACTCTGGATCTTTTTGGACTGATCAGTTCTCAGTAGCCCTGGGAAAATTGAAATACTTCAGCAGACTTGTTATTTAACTTTGGATGGCAAATTTCCAGATGCTTCTGAATTAGCATGGGCTTGTCTTATAAATGTATTACACTTTCAAAAATAGAAGTATATTTTGCCCACGAGGTAGTTTCAGGATCTCAAGGGTTTTGGAGGTGAGTAGGTGTCAGTGGACATTAGATTATGACATCAATGAGGCCCTGGGTCTATCAGGTTCAATGCTATATATCCTGCCTTTAGCATAGTGCCTTCCAAGAATACGCACTCGATGAATATCTTTTAAAATGAAATATATGTGAAGGAGGCCCCACGGAGGTAGATAAGATACAATAAGAGGCAAACTTCATATAGTGGCTGACCAGGAGGAAAGTCCTTATAAAGGACTTTTCAGGGGCTGGATCTTAAGCCAGTAGACTAAGATTTTATAAAATTGCATGTTTATCTGTATGTAAGTATCAAAGTGACTTTATTGATGATAGAGTGTTTTTACAAATGTCCAAGACACAGTTTCTGCCCTCACACTGCCTAGGTCTAGCAGGGAAATGGTCACTTGAACAGATATTTCTAATAAAGAGTGTCAAGTGCCATGACAGAGAAGCTCAGAGTTCTATGGGGGCAAATGAGAGGCAAACCTAATCCAGCCTGAAGGGGGCGAGGCATGAGTGCTTCCTGGAGGAAGTGGTCTTCTTGAAACTCTCAACAGATATACTTCCTTTGGGTTAGGCTCTGGCTCTCTGATTCCCTCAGCTTTCAAAGGTGTAGTTTCACTCAAGGTCCTCTCCAGGGCTCAACACCCCTGCTGCCATGGAAAGCAGCTCTACACTTGAAAAAACTTCATCTCCCTCAAAGCTGTCACTTGACTCACTGCAGAAGAGAACAGTGTATACACCCCAAGAAAGGTCAAAATTCACCCAAAAGAGCCTTGTGTGCAGGAATGTCTGAATTAAAAATAACCCCTTATCAAATGTTCTAGTTATAATGTTTTCTGATACTAAACCTAATAATATATTGTCAGATTTGGAAATCTGATTTCATGTTGTGGAACTTAGAATTTTCCTTTGAAGAATAAAACTTTCAGTAATAAGTTTATTTTTTTAAAATAACAAACCTACTTCACCAATAATCCATTAATCCAAGAATGGATTAAGCCATTCATGAAAGCAAAATTCTCACGACCCAATCACTTCCAAAAGGTCCCATAGGGTCCCATCTCTTAATACCTCACAATGGGGATTAAATATCAACATGAGTTTTTTTTTCTTTTTTCTTTTTTTGTGTGTAGGGGGGCATTTAAGCCATGCTAAATGGTTTGCAGAGAATCTAATCACCTACAATTCCTCTCCCTAAGAATGACTCTCGCACAATTCACACTCAACCTGTCTAGACCTAAGCCCATCATCTCCTTCCTTAAATCTGCTCTGCTTGAGAGTTTGAGTGCCTCGCCATTGCTGAGGCTGTGTCCTCATCCGGTAGAGGATAGCGACAACTGTCCAGTTGCCTAAAGTAGAAACTTGGGCATTTTTCTTGATTCCTTTCAGTTTTATTTCTACCTTGTCCCTTGCTGCCTGCCTCTAGTCACTGACCAAATCCTGTTGGCTCTACCTTTTAAATATTCCTTGAGTCCATTTACTTTTTCCCTCCCTAGTCCGCTTCCCTGTATTAGACCTCCATCATCTCTCATTGGCCAACAGGAAGCCACTTTCTGATCTGGCCAACAGGAAGCTGCTTTCTGATTTCCCCACCTCCTGTCTTACTTCACTCAAGCCATCTTTCATGTGGCATCCAGAGCTGATCTTAAAGCACACATGATTGTCACTGTTTTTTTTTAAAAGCTAGTGGTTGCACACCACCCTCCAGTTAGTGTTCGGGGTGCTGTAGCTCACACATCCCTTGGGGAAATGGCTCTGGGGACCTGTCTCCAGCTTTATCTGTTGGCCACTCCAACTTTCATGCCACTGTCAGCTTCCTTCAGTTCTTTGGATGCTCTTTGTTCCCTCTTGTCTCTAGGCCTTTTTTCATGTGGGCCCCCCTTTTTTAGAATGTTTGCTAACCTCCTATTTTTGAACTTTCGACTTGGATGTTATTTCCTCCTTGAAAGCTTTCTCTGACTTCCGCAAGTCTAGGTCAGGTTCACCTATTTTAGGCTCCCAAAACATCTAGTATGGCCCCCATTGTAGCACTTATTTTGTGCTGTCATTGCTTGTCTAGGTCCTCAGGTATTAGTTGAGGTCTTTAAAATTGGACTGTGTCAGCCGCAGTGTAACATCTTTAGCAATTACCAAGTGTCTTATGCTCAGTTAAGTATCTGTTTACAGTTACTAAGCTATCCTCTCACTCTTCTACATTTGGCTTTGTGGTACAGAGGTTGGTACTCTACAAATCACATTTCTTTTTTTTTTTTTTGGTACTGGGGATTGAACTCAGGGGTACTCGACCACTGAGCCACATCCCCAGTCCTATTTTTGTGTTTTATGTAGAGACAGGGTCTCACTGAGTTGCTTAGCACCTAGCCATTGCTGAGGCTGGTTTTGAACTCTCAATTCTCCTGTCTCAGCCTCCCTAAGTGCTGGGATTACAGGCTTGAGCCACCGTGCCCGGCTACAAATCACATTTCTTTATAACCCTCTTCCTGTGAGCCTCTTAATAAATGGCAGAGGGAGACTGCAGGGCTAGTTGAAAAAGGAAGGAGTCAATTTCTGGTTGGTTTCTTTCTTTTTTTGGTATCAGGAATTGAACTCAGGGTTACTTGACCACTGAGCCACATACCCAGCCCTATTTTGTGTTTTATGTAGAGACAGGGTCTCACTGAGTTGTTTAGTGCCTCGCCGTTGCTGAGGCTGGCTTTGAACTCACTATTCTCTTGTCTCAGCCTCCCAAAGTGCAAGGATTACAGGCATGCGCCACTGTGCCTGGCTTTTGGTTGGTTTCTTATTCCTGTTGTCATCAACCAGCAATGCTACTACAATGGTGCTTCTTCACTGGCAGAGGTAGTTAATTACAGAAATTATTCAACCCAGTTTGCAGTTTCACCAGTTTGCCAAGCCGGCCACTTCACATCTTCAAAGAGACACCAGCAATAGCTGGCTGGTACCTTCTCCTCAGAAATCTGCACCCCAGTCCCATGCACCAGACTTTCCTCTGTACTTCTAAGTTTCAATAATCCCAATGTCTTTTCTTTGTTCCCTCAGCCCCAGAAACTGCTTCCTGCAGTTATTATTGCTGCGATAACTTGGTGTTTTGTTATTTTTTGCCTTTCAGTTATACGGTTAACAATCATTACCTAAACATTCTCTATATTAAATGCTCTATTAAAATAACTGATTCTGGCTTCCATTTCCTGATTGGACCCTGACTGATGCAAGGTACTATTCAACTCACTTAATCCTAACAATAACCTAACAATAATATAGAAAGTAGCTTATGTCTCCCTATTTAAAACTATTTATTTATTTATTTATCTATTAGCTAGGAAATTGAGGGATAGAGAGGTTGTTCAAGTTTACACAGCTGGATAGTGGCAGAACTTGGATTTGAGCCCACATAGGCTATTTTCAGGGCCTTTGATCTTAAACAGTAGGTCAGTGGTTCTCCAACTTTAGTGAACATCAGAATCACCAGGATGGTTAATTAAAACCTGAGTTTCTGGGCTCATCCCCAGAGTTTCTGACTCTGTGGAGCTGGAGTGGGGTCTGAGAATTTGCCTTCCCAACAAATGCTCACTCGATGCTTTTCCCAGGCCCACAATTTGAGGATACTTGCAGTGGACTACAAGTGTCAGAACTTCATGTAATTAAGACACACATGGAAACAACTTGGCCGGCTTGAAGTTGTGACATAACTATCCTTCATGGATTGTCCATTGGACTTTTATCTGCCAAGTGTATATTATCTGATGTGACCACTGAGCCACATCCCCAGCTTTTCCTTTTATAAAGGAAAAGAACTCAAATGACATTTACTGGGAATATTTCATGGCAGATCTCGTCAACCCTATGAGATAGGTACAATTACTATCAATTCTGTCTTACAAGTGAGAAGACTGGGACACATGGAGCTTAACTAACCTGTCCATGGTCACATCACTAGCAAGTGATGAAGATGAGATTCAAAGTCAGTTTATCTGATGGTGTGTACCTTCTCTGAACCATTACATTCTATTGCTTCTCTTAGGAATCTCTAATAAGAGTGGGTTTCTGGGGAAAATAAAGCACAACTTCAAATATTAGGCTCATCAACAGTTGCCGCTTCTCTGTGGACCAACTTCTCCAGTGGATTTTCCATCGATGCATCCCCACTGGGAACTTCAAGGCAGTCCAGTCAAGCAGCACCCTACAAATGTGTCTGCAGCTGTGAGTGTTCACTTGCTGCCTGTTTATTCTTAAGGAAAAGAACTAAATTGAAGACCAGTATAAATGCTAGAAACATGATTACAGCTTGTGTCTAAAGGACTCCATGTAATTTAGGATTTTTTTTTCTTACAGTAGCCTACACATTCCACACTCAGTCTGGATCGTTAGTCAGTGTCAGTTGGAGATAATTAGTTCGTAGTTGGAGTTAACGAATATTAGTAGGGGGGTGAGGGAGAATGCGAGGGCGCAGATAATGGAAGTTTTTACATAGTTAGGGTAGTTGGAAGATTTATATAGGTCAGTTAGAGTGATAAAGATTGGGAAGGTGAGTGCGATTAGGGATATGAGGGTGAGTGAAGATATTATGTTAATTACTTTTATTTGGAGTTGCACCAATTTTTTGGTTCCTAAGACCAATGGATTACTTCTATCCTATAAAAGTCGAGGAAGCCGTGAGTATTGTCACGGTGGCAAGAATTAGCAGCTCCTGCACTTCTTTCTCGGTAAGAGTTTTCTGTTCACTGTTGGTCCTATGAGGCTAGAAGCTCCTTAAGGGCAAGGCTGGCAGGCAGCATTTATTCACTTCTGTGTCCCCTGGTGTCCAGCACTGTGGCTGCCACATGCTTGATATTTAATAAACATCAATTAAACTTATATTTTGGAAAAGACCTGCCTGAAAATCCTCTTTGTTGGTATCCTCTTGGACAGGTGATGATTCAGAACAGAGCCTACAGAGGAAGAGGAAGGGGCAGCCTGGTGAAAGGGGTATGCTTTGTTCAGTTTAGACATAGAAATAACTTTCCATTGATGGGGGTTATTTTGAGAGAGTTAGAAATTATTTAAATGTCCGTCAGTCTAGTAGCCAAAATGGTTCTCATTAAGTCCGGAGGGAATTTGTGTCTCTGCTCTTCTTTGTGTATTTGAAACTTTCCTTATTTAACTATAGCTGCTCTTTACTTAGCACGCCTGTATGGCAGGTGCAACGCTAAGAACTTTCCATGACGATCTCTCATTTAATAGCCACAATTGGGACCTTCAAGTCTCAACTTTAAGTCCATTTTGTAAATTGAGAAACTGAGTATCCAAAAACATTGAGAAAATTACCCAAGACCACACTCTGGTAAATGCAGTAAAATTCAGGTCTGTCTGACTGTAGAGGTTGTACACTTTCCAAAGGTCTTTTGTTTTCCTGCTTCCTCAGACAGGGCCCCTAAACCCCTAAAATGGGGGGACAGATTTTCTGCCTCTTCACATTAAAATTCTTTCTTCAGCTAGGAGTGTTCAAAATCCCAATCATCTCTCTGAGAGAGTGATGGTTAAATTTCTAGTTGCCAACCCGGGTTGGATAATACACCTTCACTTTCCCACATACCACACTGAAGGGGGAATTTGTAAAAGGTCCCTAGGGTATTCAGAAGTGAGCAAGGAGTCTCACTGTTTTTTTTGTTTTGTTTTTTTGCGGGGGACTAGGGTTTGAACCAGGGGCACTTAATCACTGAGCCACCTCCCCATCCCTTTTTATGTTTTATTTTGAGACAGAGTCTTGCTAAGTTGCTAGGGCCTCGCTAAGTTGCTGAGGCTGTCTTCAAACTCAAAACCCTCCTGCCTCAGTCTCCTAAATTGCTAGGATTACAGGCGTGCACCATTGCGCCCAGCCCAGGGAGTCTCACTTTTTAAGTCTCTTCACCTTTAACTTCGCTTGCCACACTCGTACCGGGAAGGATTAATGTGATAACAATATCATGGATACGTTATATTGGCTTTTTAGGACATCTTTTTAATATTTTCTCTTTTCATTGATGTGCATGCACAATGCTATAAACCGTAGTGCTGTTAATCCAAACTTGGGCTTGTCTGAAAGTTCTTAAATGTCTTTTGAACCTGTTAAGATGTTTTTGTACATTTTTTTTTAAATATTTATTTTTTAGTTGTAGGTGGACACAATAGCTTTTATTTTATTTTTATGTGGTGCTGAGGATCGAACCCAGTGCCTCCCGCGTGCTAGGCGAGCACGCTACCACTGCGCCATAACCCCAACCCCTGTACATGTTTTTAAGAATCACAAAAGATCAGAGCTACTGTATCATATTTATTGCATCAGATTTAAGATGTTAAGTCTAGAAAAGCTTTAGTTAATTCAGGGATTTCTGGATAGAGGAGGTGATAGCCCCGTGGACATATATGAAAGCTTCCTTTGAAATGAAGATATTGAAAAAGCAAATTTTGTTAACCTCATTTTCCACCTTTCATCTAAAGGTGTATTGAAATTGAGATTTCAAAGAGAATTGATCACATTTCTTTACTCTGGATTAAGTGTCTTAAGGATGAAAGGGCCATCTGGTTGTTTCAGAATGAGATTGACTGGAAATCCCCATCTGCTAATCCCCTACCTGCTGCTCTGCCTTAGTCTTATCCTTAGCTGAGCAGGTTCACAACATTAATTCTAGTACAACCAGAGTAAGACTGAGTTCATGGGGAAATGATCACAGTGGGCGTAGGTGGCAGTGGCACCCAGTACCCTCCATTAGCAGTGTTAGTGGTGCAAACTGTAGAATCCAACACTCAGGGGTGATGAGAGTGGTTATAATGAGCCTTGTTAGCTGCATCTTTCAAGCCTAGTTACTCATTTCTCTTAGTCTGTTTTGTTGCTATAACAAAATGCTTGAAGCTTGGTGATTTGTAAAGAAAAGAGGTTTATTTAGCTCATACTTAGAAAGGTTTGAGAGTGTGGTTTGAATGTGGTACCTGTATCTGCTTGGCTCTGGTGAGGGCCTCATGGCAGATGGCGTCACAGTGGCAGTGCACATGGAAGAGAAATTCAGGGGAGGTGCCAGTCTTGCTTTTAGCAACCTGCTCTTGTGGGAAATCCTGAGGGAGTAGGAACACATTCCTACAAAACATGAATCCCTTGTAAAGGTCTAATCACCTTTCCCTAGGCTCCACCTCTTGAAGACACCACCACCTCTCAACACTGCCATACTGGGGACCAAGCTTCTAGCTCATGAACTTTTGGGAGGCAAACCACGTGCAAACCATATCATCATCCATTGTGATCCTCATGCAGCTCCTGAAAATTTTTAAAATTTAAAATATCAAAGTATAATGAGTTCCCATATATCCTTTACCTTACCTCATTCTTTATGTAAAATATTTCCTTTTGATGAACCATGTGAGAGTAAATGGCAGACATCATGATATTTCATCTCTAAAATAGCATGAATCTCTTGCAAACAAAGACATTCTCCTACATAGCCACAATGTCATTATCACACGTAAGAAATGTAACCTTGATATATCACCAAGTTTAGTTTACATTCAAGTCCATCCACAGTCCTTGTTTTCTGAAATTGTCCTGTATTGCTTGCTTTTTTGAGGGATCAACTGAATCAGACTTTTTAAAAAATATTGTTTTAGTTGTAGATGGACAAAATACCTTTATTTTATTTATTTTTATGTGATGCTGAGGATCAAACCCAGTGCCTCATACATGCTAGGCAAGTGCTCTATCACTGAGCTACAACTCCAGCCCATAATCAGACTTTTAATAACACTTTTGTGCTATATTATTTCACACATAAATTTGAAAATTCTCTAAATAGTTTTAAATATCCCAGGACCCAATTTTCATTAATTTTCTATTTCAAGTCCAAGTTCAAATTCAACATTGTTTCATCTAGGAATATTTTGAAACACAAAACACTTGATGTTAATACTTTCAGAATGCTGGAATCCCCTGTGCCCAATATTCCTAACATGTTCAATCTAAAAACCAACCAACCAAACCTTTTGCCTGTTTTATTCTGTTGTTTTAAAAAATCTAAACATTTTTAAGTGTAAAGTTCAATAATGTTAAGTATGTTCACATGGTTGTGAAGCCAGTCTCCAAAACTCTTTTGTTTTGCAAAACTGAAACTCTGTACCCATTGAACATTAACTCCCATTTCTCCCTCCCCTCAGTCCCTAGCAACTGGCATTCTACTTTCTTTCTTTCTTTTTGAATTTGTTCTTTTTAGATACACATGATAGTAGAGTGCATTATGACATATTATACATACATGGAGTGTAATATTCTAATTAGGATCCCATTCTTGTGGTTGTACATGATGTGGAGTTTCACTGGTTGGGTATTCACATATGAACATAGGAAAGTTACGTCTGATTCATTCTACCGTCTTTCCTATTCCCACCCCCTCCCTTCCCTTCATTCCCCTTTGTCTAATTCAATGAACTTCTATTCTTCCCTGCCCTTATTGTGTGTCAGCATCCACATATCAGAGAGAACATTCTGCTTTTGGTTTTTTGGGACTAGTTTATTGCACTTAGCATGGTAGTCTCTAGTTCCATCCATTTACTGGCAGATGCCATAATTTCATTCTTCTTTATGGCCAAGTAATACTCTATTGTGTATATGTACCATATTTTCTTAATTCATTCATCTGTTACTATTAGTCAGATAATTACTATTCTGATGGGAGTGAGATGGAATCTCAGTGTAGTTTTAATTTGTGCCATTCTACTTTCTATTTCTGTAAATTGACCATTCCAGGTACCTCGTATAAATAGAATCATGCAGTATCTTTTTGTGATGATTTATTTCACTTCATATGTCTTTAAAGTTCAACCATGATGTGGCGTGTGTCAGGATTCAGGATTTCCTTCCTTTTTAAGGTGGAATAATATTCCATTCTATGTATTTCCCACATTTTGTTTATTCATTCATCTTTTTTTTTTTTTTGGTACTGGAGATTGAACTCAGGGGCACTCGACCGCTGAGCCACATCCCCAGCCCTATTTTGTGTTTTATGTAGAGACAGGGTCTCACTGAGTTGCTTAGCGCATCGCCGTTGCTGAGGCTGGCTTTGAACTCATGATTCTCCTGTCTCAGCCTCCCTAAGTGCTGGGATTACAGGCTTGCGCCACCGCACCTGGCTTCATTCATCTATTGATGGACACTTGGATTGTACTTCTACTTTTTGGCTATGGTAAATCATGCTTCGAACATGAACATTGTTTTTCTTTTTAAAATCCAGAATCTGAACAAGAATTATATTCCTGATATTCTTATTTATGAATTTAGTTTCTGCTAAAAATGAGTGAGTTTTGATTTGTTGCTAGACACAATGGTCTTGGACTATGCTCAAAGGTACATGGAGCAGCATGGTACCCTGTATGAGGTAGAGCTTGCTTAATCAATCTGATGCCAAATACATGAACTCATAGTAGGTGCTGCCTCCAACTTCTGGTGTTTCCCTGCATTGGCCTTCTGCTTCTGCCTTTCTGCATCCTCATATGACTCCCTCATTCTGCCTCAGGAAAAAAGGGTGAATTAGGAATTAGAAACTCTGAGTATATGGCCCAGCCTCTTCTCCTTTTCTTTTGGGGACTGGCTACTCTAACATGCCTTCTATCTTGCAATTCTGGGGATTAGGTGGGAAGTGTGGTCCAGCCTCACTGTTGCCATAACTAGATGGATAATCTATTGATTATACAGTTTGACATTCCAACTTAGCTGTTACTAAAGTATTTGGTCTCCTAACTATTTTTTTGGTTTACATTTTTCAATTGGTTCATCTTCAGGATGAAAGAGAAAGGGTTGTTGCTTATTGGATTCCTTGAAACACCTCAATCATCAGGGAGACACTTGGATCCTGAACTTGACAATAGCTGCACAATGGATCCTCATGTTGCATAGATCTGCTCGGGACATCAAGTTCCAATTTGGAAGGTGGTTAGATCTGCACAGACCACCTAAAAGAAACATGAGGTTGCCTAAGACACCTTAGAATCAAACTGACTTGACCTTATTCCCCTGGTAGGAACATTCCTGTTCTCATCCCCAATTCCAGCTCTGAAAAGTAGAGTTCTCCGTCTTGCTACAGGCACAGAGACACTTTGGTACTGGGGATTGAACCCAGGAACACTTAACCACTGAGTCACATCCCAAGTCCTTTTTATTTTGAAATAGGTCTCATTAAGTTGTTTAGGTCCTTGCTAAATTGCCGAGGCTGGCTTTGAATTTGTGATCCTCCTGAGCCGCTGGGATTACAAGTGTGTGCCAGTAGGCCTGGCTTCTGTGCTTATTTCATATTACAGAAAAAAAGGGATAGAGATTTTGATTTTCCCATGTGATCTTTGTGCGCCAGCTGTGAGTCCTTGAGCTAGTCTCTAGGCTTGGCTGTCTTGGATGGGGGCACTTGCTCTAGATCAAATAACAAGGAGAAATGACAAGAGTTGTGTAATGTCAGAAATTACTTCCTTCACAACAGGGAATGTGGACTAGCAACCTTCCATTAGAATAGAGCAGGGGAGCTGGGCATGGTGGTGTACACTTGTAATCTCAGGGACTCAGGAGGCTGAAGCTGAAGAATTGCAAGTTTGAGGCCAGTCTCAGCAGCTTAGTGAGGCCCTAAGAAACTTAGTGAGACCCTGTGTCAAAATAAAAAATAAAAGGAGCTGGGGATGGAGCTCAGTGGCAAAGCATCTCTGGTTTAATTTCCAGTACAAAAAAAAAAAGGAGGTCAAATACTATAACAAACTTACCTAGTACAGCATATGTGACTTGGAACAAAGCATTCAACTTTAGTTATGGGTCTTGGTTTCCTTGGTTATGTAACAGTGGTCCACTTTATGCTTTGAATATACCCCTTGCTGCTCAGCTACTGTGACTTATTTTTTAAATGGACATCTTTCTTTTTCTTCCTCTCTGCCTCCTCCTCCCTAATCTTTTCTTCTCCCTAATCTCAGGGGAAACAGGATTACTTTTCTTCCCCATCCCTGACAAAATTATCTGTCCTTGAGCACACACCCACCACAAGAACAAAGTAATTCAGACTTGGGGATGGCACTAGAAGATCTCAGAAATGACTATCTCCCAGATTAACAAGTGAATTACAACTCTGGACAGATAATATGTGGAATATAGCCTTTGAATCACCTCTTTAAAAGACCCCTGTTCCCGCTGATGAGCAGAATCACAATTTCTGGAACAGGAGTCCCCTGTGTTTCTCCTTTGCTAGCAAAGCAATAGAACTTTTTTCTTTTTTTCTGAAAACAATGACCTCATTATTGAATTGGCAACTGGGACAAGGACTGAGCTTTCACTAACAGTTATAAAACAGAAAAGTAATCAATTTTATCAAGTTTTCAGGATAATAGGAAGTGAGATAAGACACATTACCTCAGGAACATCTCAATAAATGGTACTCTTTATTAGATCATTTATAATGTATTTGTTTTAAAAAAATTTTTAGTTGTCGTTGGACATTTATTTTATGTATGATGCTGAGAACTGAACCCAGGGCCTCACACGTGTTAGGCAAGTGTTCTACCACCGAGCTACAACCCCAGCCCTATAACATTATTTTTATATCATCTATAACATATTTTTTCAAATTGCTTGTGTGTGTGTGTGTGTGTGTGTGTGTGTGTGTGTGTGTGTGTATGTTTGGTATTAGGAATTGAACTCAGGGCTTCATGCATGGTAGGCAAGCACTCTACCCCTGAGCTATACTCCCCAGCCCTTCAAATTACCTTTTTAATCTGGATTACTTTGGGGAAGATTTCCCAGATGGATACATTCTTCTGTGAATTGTTACAACTCTGGTTAGAATAACATTTCTGATGCAAAGGGTGGGGTGAAGGAAATGTTTATTTTCCTGGGGAGGTGGTCTATGGGCTCCCTTGACTATGTGGAACTGATCCAGGATAACATGTGGACAATAGATATCCTATTGATACTGACAAAGACCATTGTACTGAAAGAATTTTTGGTCTGAAGCCAGCAGCCAGATTTAGAATGACATGCACATACTTTCTCTTCTTCAGAAAGGTTTGAATAATAATAGCAAATTCTTGCAGAATACGTGACAGCCGTTATTCTAGAGGCTTTGCATATGGTAATTCATTTCCTCCTTTCTATAACACATTAGGGTGGATACTATTATTGCCTTTAATTTACCTGTGAAGAAACTGAAACATTGACCTGTGCTAAAAAAAAAAAAAATCAAAAAACCACCATTAACTGACTTCGCTCGGACCTTATACTTACCTCTAACCCTTGGTCCTCTGACTCATCCCGTTCCTCCAGAACTGGAGTCTGATCTTGTTCTTCTGACTTCTTCCCAGGATTAGGTCTTCCAGGAGACCCAAACCTGAAGGCCAGTTCCCTAAAGGCTGCCACCAAAGCCCTTAATATTTTGAGTAAGTCTGGTCAAGAGGCAAACCAGGAGGTAATGCCAGAATGAGAAGAGTGTGAACTATGGGGTTAAAATTTAAAATCTTTGTATCTGTTGGAAAATTCCCTTCAAAGGAAAACTGAATTTACCCTTAGAGCAGGTGTGGAAGCTGGAGGGAACCAAGTTGGGTTACAGATGTGGCATCCATAGTGAGTACCAGGTGGTGAGGAGGGATGCTAGGATGGTCAGCGTGTAGCGAGACAGAGGAGGTCCAGTACCGCTGTGCTGCCATTCCAGGGAAGCTCTCTTAGATGTAAGGGATGAGATTCAGACATTTACCTTAAGAAAAGAGGCTAGGCGGAATTTCTCTGAAATCCCAGATGAAAGCCTTAACTGAGCTGGAGAGTGCAAATTCAGAGACCTTAGAAGGGGAAGGTAGGATGATGGCGTGATGGTCAGTGTTTAACAGCCAGCTCTCAAGAGGACAGAAAGCATTTGCCAATGTCTCTGTAAGTACTTTTATTGTGCCCAATTTCAACAACAAAATATCACTGAACTTGAAGTTGACTCTTTGAAGTTAATCTGCATCTCCCTTAAGACACTGCTTGTTAATTTTGATTCTTTTTTTAAAAAATTTTTTTCAGTTGTAGATGGACACAAATATCTTCATTTTATTTATTTAATTTTATGTGGTGCTGAGGATCAAACCCACTGCCTCCCACATGCAAGGCAAGCACTCTACCACTGAGCTACAATCCTAGTCCATTAATTTTGATTCTTTTTAAAATTTTCCAAGGTTTTTTTTGTACCTGTTATTGAACCCAGGGGCGCTTAGCCACTAAGCCATATCCCTAGCCCTTTCTTTTTTTTTTTTTTTTAACTTTTTTTAGTTGTAGATGGACCCAATGTCTTTCTTTTATTGCTTTGTATGTGGTGCTGAGGATCGAACCCAGGGCCTCAAGCATGCGCTCTACCACTGAGCTACAATCTCAGCCCCCGCCAGCCCTTTTTATATTTTATTTTGAGACAGAGTCTCACCAAGTTCCTTAGGGTCTTGCTAAATTGTGAGGCTGGCTTTGACTCGTGATCTTCCTGCCTCGGCCTACCAAACTGCTGGGATTATAGGTGTGCACCACCACAGTGGGTGAATTTTCCAATTATTTAACAAAGTACGCTTATTATTGCTTCATAATCAGAAAATCCGTATCAAAAGTTAATTTTAAAAAAGCCAGGTGAGGTGCATGCCTGTAATTCCAGCACTTTGGGAGGCGGAATCAGGAGAGTTGCGAGTTCAAAGCCAGCCTCAGCAATGGCGAGGTGCTAAGCAACTCAGTGAGACCCTGTCTCTACATAAAACACACAATAGGGCTGGGGGTGTGGCTCAGTGGTCAAGTACCCCTGAGTTCAATCCTCAGTACAAAAAAAAAAGTTAATAAAAAGAAAAAAGAAATGTGGGGTTTCTCAGGATGGGTGGGATGAGATAGAACGTGAGATGTGGAGTGGTGCATTAGGAATGAACTTCCCTGATTTCGCCATTTGTTGAGGGTTAGTCTAGGCCATCAGTTGCCTCCCTTGCCTCTGGGACTACCTAAGGACTTGTGCCAGGTTCAGTTGGGTTCACAGCTATCCTTAAGTGAATTTATTAAGAAATAATCCCAGCGGAGCATGGTGGTGCATGCCCGTAGTCCCAGAGGCTCCAGAGGCTGAGACAGGAGGATCACGAGTTCAAAGCCAGCCTCAGCAATGGTGAAGCACTAAGCAACTCAGTGAGACTCTATCTCTAAATAGGGCTGGGGATGTGGCTCAGTGGTAGAGGGTCTCTGAGTTCAATCCCTGGTATCCCCACCCCAAAGTCAAGTAATTAAAAAAAGAGTGAAAAGTTATGCCATGAAAAGTGTGTACTGTATGTGAAATCTGTACGTGAACATAAAGCCTCAACACGGATCGTTGAAAAACAATCTCCTCTGAGAGAGAAAAATAATCCCTTCTAGATTAAATTATGGAACAGTTGATCTGAATCCAGCTTTTTCCTTAGATTTTGGTTCTGGGCTTCAGCCTTCTGCTCTTCCTCAAGCAACTTCCCAACTTCCTGTTTCTGACTAAGGCAGTCCCCAAGGTTTCACTATTATTTATGGAACTATTTATCTGTTGTTATTGTTACGATGGGATGTGCTTGGCAGGAGGGGTTGGTCTAAGGGACCCAGGGCTGGGCATTGACGGACAGGAGCCTCGGAGCACTGGGCAGCCTTGAGTGAGGCAGGAAGGAAAGGCCAGGCCAGCAGAGTCTGCAGGATGGGAGTGTGAGAGGCTGGGGCAGTCTCCTGTGAGCCCAGGATGCTCCCCCTGTGAGCCTAGCCTAAAGTGGAAGTGCAGCTTCTCTGTACTCTGGGTCCTCAGCTAGTAATTGGAACCAGAATGGGGCCACAAGATGGGAGATAAGGCTGCTTTGTTTGAGGCATGGGTGGATACTCTAGTGACCTTACACTCAAAAGTAAGATACACACAAGTCCTGACTATGGTGCTTCAGCATGAGGTGGATAAGACACCAATTTAGAAACTTCAAGTCTTGAGCTACAGTCCTATTTCAGCTACTAACTAGCCATGGGTAAGTCATTGACTTTTTATGTTATTGTATTTTTTAAGTACTGGGGATTAAACATGGTAGGTAAGTGCTGAGTCCATTTTCATTTTATTTTGAGATAGAGTCTCCCCCAGGCTGACCTCAAACTTGATATCCTCCTGTCTCAGCCTCCCGAGTAGCTGGGATTACAGGTATGTACCATTGGTTATCCTAGTATTGTTTTGTGATATGTTGTTTGAGATAATTGTAGGCTATCCTAGGGAAGCTCTAAGGATTTGAGAATCTTTCCAAGTGGTCTGCAGGTAGCTTGCCTATAATTCCTTTCTATGGGCTCTTATTTGGTCCATTGGAGGTATCCTCTAGCTTCTTCCACCTGCTGGCTTTCAAATTTCATACCAGAGTCCTCCTTTTCCCTTTTGTTAAGCATCTGTGGAACTTCTGACAGATTCACATGCTCTATCACCAAGCTACATCCCCAGCCTTGACAGTTTTGGTAAATATGTATCTAGGACCATGGTTCTCAACTGGAGGGATTTGTCACCTAAGGAATATTTGGTAGTTGCTGGAGACATTTTTGATTGTCACAGATGAACAAGGATATATCCAGTGGTTGGCAGCTAGGGATGCTGCTAAACATTCTATAATACACAGGACAGCTTCCCACAACAGAATTATCTAGACTGGAGTGTTAGTGGTGCTATGGTTTGGCAACCATATGATCTAGAACATATATGTTTTTTGGCTTGAATTTTATAATAATATTACTAAATCTATGTATTGCTTTGCAATCTGAATGCATAGTGTTTCTTCAGGCAGTAAAGGAGACAGAGTCTAAGCAAAAGGAATAAGCACATCTCAAAGGCAGAAAAATGGAGCTGATTTCAAGATAAACTATATAATTGCAAAATCATGGTTAAAGAATGCATCATAGGGGCTGGGGTTGTGGCGCAGTGGTAGCGTGCTCGCCTTGCATGCATGAGGCACTGGGTTTGATCCTCAGCACCACATAAAAATAAAATAAAGATATTCTGTCTGCCTACAACTAAAAAATAAATATTTAAAAAAAAAAAAAAAAGAATGCATCATAGTGGTTGAGAGGCCTGGTTTTGTAGTGAACAAATGGGATTTGAATCTTCATTGTTGTTTTTAGATCATGTCTTTTATTAACTCATATACAATTACTTGTCTTTAGTTAGTTGAAGCAACATTTGCCATAGAAATGTCCATAGAGTGG
This sequence comes from Xerus rutilus, assembly GCA_028644305.1. Taxonomy (NCBI): domain Eukaryota; kingdom Metazoa; phylum Chordata; class Mammalia; order Rodentia; family Sciuridae; genus Xerus; species Xerus rutilus. Next base: position 46,227,586 of record CM053409.1, on the reverse strand, counting down.
CTGCTATGAGAATCCAGGACCACATGCATCTGAAGGACAGCCAGCTCTGCCTTGTTTCTCTTATGCTTAGTCTTGGGAGTGGTGTAAGCCTTCTTCCTTTTCTTAGCACTACCACAAAGTCTCAACATGAGATGAACGTGGATTCCCTTTGAAAATCATAGTCAAAGTGTATCTGTCTTCCAGTTGCTTGCCAGTGAAGGTCATTCTTTAGTGGTCAGAAGGAATTTTTTCTTTATCCTGGATCTTGGGCCTTTGCATTTTCTGTTTTATCTAAGGATTTAACCTTAGGAGTGATGGTCTCTCCCTTAAGAGTTCTTATGAATGTCTCTATTTTAGTGGAAGTTCAGTGGCAGTTCCACATCATATGTTTATTGGAAGGTAGCCTTAAATCTTAATGCTGTCTCTTAGGATTAAGGAACTGAGTGAGCAAAGAGATACACTGGGATCTGTGTGACCTCACAGCCATTAGCCCTCTATGAGCCTCAGTCTCCATGTGTTTAATTTGAGGAGCAACATACCTACTTTGAAATATTGCAATCATTAAAACATGGAATATAAACAAGTTATATTCCATGTATGTATATAATGTCAAAATACACTCTACTGTCATGTATATCTAAAAAGAACAAATGAAAAAAAAACAAGTAGTTGTTGGTTAAGCACTTGCATCTGGTAGGTTTTTAATTAATATCGACTATGATTATTATTGTTGTTATCCTTTTATTGTCAAATAAAACAGATGTGGAAAATGACCCAAACAAATACTTAGCTTTGTGGGTTATCATAAAGCACATACATGCTTATAAATACCACTAAGGTCAAGAAATTGAGCTTTGTCAACCACTCCGATTTTATTTTTCATGTGTCTCAGTTCAAAGTCAACCTGGTGAAGGAATACATTTAGTGAATTCCTTTAAGATTTTAGCTCGGGATGTATTTAGTTGGAGGATACCCCAACTGTTAGACCTCAAATATAGATGTTAAGGAAGCAGTTGGGTATATAAGTGTGGAATTCAGGGAGTGGTCATGGTTGAGGAACAAGTATGGGCATTGCCAACATATAGGTGACATTTAAAGCCATGGAACCGGTGAGGTTTCTTAGCATGAGCAGCCAGGTGAAGCACAAATGAGGAGTCACGTTATCACTTGGTTTTGTGCTATGATAATTAGATAAATATTGATTTCTCCAAGTGACCCCTTTCAACTATGAAGCACTATAGGACATTCTTTTACAAGAAAACTTATTTTCTAAATACCATAGAATATCAGAAACTTTACTCTTTGAGGAAGTCAGAACAAGATATCCCATACTTGTCTGGAGAACCTAAATCACTTTGACACAGATAGGCAGTCTCAATTTCTAGCTCAGGTATAGGGCATCGGATAAAGGGTGTTTTGAAAGTCTCTCCTAGGTATTGTGTCATACATGAGCTCTTGGGGGACACTTCTTATCTAAACCATAACATCGTGACAGGGTGGAGATAGATGAGATAGAAGGAAACTCTTAGAGGATGAGTGAGTTACACCATGGATAATTAGAGTTCAATGCTCTGGGGATATTCTGAGAAATGTTGTAGAAAACACTTCAGTATTGTTCCACCAAGGGACAAAGGAGCAAGTGTATCTTTCTACCCAATCCTGGCCCCTAGTTGAAGGTCATTCTTGTGAGTTTTAACTTTCTAGCATTTCTGGTGAGCTGGCATGCACTTGTAGCTTAGGCAGAGTGATGCTTTTGGTGTGTGTGTGTTGGAACTCTGTGGGTGACCTTCAGGACAGGCAGAGGAGATATGGCATGGTACCATGGTGGGTGCTACAATTGTGTGACCTTGTTTGCTTTCATGACTTTAAAATGGAGATTAGAGTACTGAGCTGCATTGGTTTAGTGGGAAGATGGAATACATTAAAGTTCATAAAGTGTGTTTTAGCTAACTTTTCATGGCTGTGACCAAAGAACAACTTTCAGGAAGGAAAGTTTATTTGGGGCTCATGGTTTCAGAGGTCTCAGTCCATAGAGAACTGACTCCATTGCTCAAGGTTAGGCAGAACATCATGGGGAAGGGCCCACTGGAGGAAAGAAGCTGCTCAACTCATGCCTCAATCAGGAAGGAGGGAGGGAAAGAGAGAGAAAGAATCCGTCCTTAGGGTCTTTGCAGGCATTCCCCCAGTGACCCACCTCCTCCAGTCATGCCCTATCTGCTTACAGTGATCACCCAGTTAGTCCATTCAAACTAGGATGGACTGATTAGGATATAGCTCTCATTATTCAGTCATTTCATCTCTGAATATTCCTGCAGAAACACAGGAGCTTTTGTGGGGATGGTTCATAGCAAAACCATAAAAAGTGACAATTATAGTTCTTGGAACATAATTAATGTCAATAAATGATAGCCTTAGCAACAATAAATTAATGTGGGAAGACAGTGACTCTTCCTCTGTACCTAATGTAAAACTTTCTTTCATCATTATAATGTGTTAAAGAAGATAACTGACTGAAGCCAGAATGAGCACTCCATGGCTTTGGGATAGAGATTTTTCTTTGAAGGCTTCCACTTCTGTGGCAACAGAACCTATATGAGATTATAGAGCCAACTAGCCTAGCAAGATAAAATTATTTTCTCAGTAGTAAAGCTTTTGCCAATTGCTTGTGTGTTTTGTTGCCTTGTAGGGAAGTAAAATTTCCATAGGACAGAATCTGTACCCAAGAAGCATATTTACCAGGTCATGATGAATCTCAGTATATATCTATGTTGACACAGATGCCAAGCTACCTTTGATCTAATCATAGATATACTCAGGCCCTTGGTATAACTCTATATGTGCTTGCCTAGAGGAAAATGAAAGGTGAGTGGAAGGAAACAGAAATTTGCTCATGTCGGAGGTGGGTACATAAAAAAATAATAAGGGAATTTGGTAAACACCCTCTCTCATGAATGAGGAATTGAGTTTTATTCTTTATTTGAGGTGGGTGGAGCTGACTGTGGCCAAGATTGTTTATAATTTGAGAGACTCCAGGAGATAAGGCATGAGAGGGATGGGTTGTGTGCTGTCCTCCCCCCTCGTGGAGGATGGAGTTAGAATCATGTAGGTGGAAGTTGAGACTCCTAGTCAAGACCTGCGGGTGAGTGAGGCTTGTGTATGCACTGTGGAGGCACAGGAGAAAGCTCCTTCCCCCTCTCCGTGTTATTAGGACTGATATTGTTCAGTTATCAGGTGGCTGTTCCTCAGTCTTGGAAAAGATGGTCTAGTACCAGGGCATGAATAATGTCTAGACCCTGCCAATGGCAGTAATCCTTTTGTATTTCCTAACGATTAATTGGGAGTGGCCAAGTGGTCCAGGAGAAGTCTGATGGAGATCTTAGGAAATCTTTGCCTTTGGTAAGTGAGATGAGGAAGACAAGGCCTGCCTGATTTTCTCTCCTGATTTTGGATTGGGGTTTTGTGAAGACATGATGTTTGACACTGTGGAAACTATTATGTGACATCTTCATATTATGAGGATAACAAAGTAGAAAGATGGAAAAATCCTGTGTCCTTATGTGCTGAGATGCTGAATCAAACTTGGAACTTATTGCTTCTGCCTTCTTTTACTATGAGATTCCTAGTATTTAAACCACTTTTGATAGGATATTCTGTTACTAAAGCCCAAAGCTTCTTCATTGAGAGAACTTTGGATAAAGAATAAGGTTCGGAGGAATATCAAAGACCCTGATATTAGGAGTAGGGATCCATAAAAGAGAGCTAGGCTGAACTGGACCTCCCGGAGAGGACTCTGAACACCTCCGACCATGGGAAGGGATGGACTCTATCCATCAGGAGGACTGGCAATATTCCCAACTTTCCAAAGGTGGATAAAAGCAGGAGTAGAACTTAGCTGACGTGCTGTGGACCAGTGCAGCCACAGAGGCAATCCCTACAGTTCCCTTATGGGAGGCACAGGAGTCAGGGCCATCAGGACATTTCAGCCCTAGAGGCCTAATGGTGGTAGAGAAAACAGGGGCTTTGGAGCCAAACAGAACTGGCCCTGCCACTCATTTGATCTGAGCTTCAGTTTCCTTAGCTATAAAAAGAGGAAATCCTATAAAGGTTAAGATATACTAAGTCCTATTAATTCCCTAGGATGTAGTGGTATTTTAAATGATAGCTATTGCTAAGTAATGGAGACCTGCAGAGATAATGAAAATACTTTATGACCTTTAGAGACATGGTCTGTAGATGTTGGGTAAGATGGGGCCAATTTAAGACTTGCTAGAGTCATCAGGTGTCAGTCTACCCTAATTGGTTTTCTAAGAGGAGACCCTGGGGATGGAGTTTCTGGAAATGACTTCTTCTTCTTCTTCTTCTTCCTATTGAGGCATATTCAAAACAATAGCCATTTGTTTTGGGTGGGAGACATTCATGATGTTTTTCCTTGAGCAGGGAGGAAGGTGAAGACCAAAGATGTGTAGTGCCAGCATCATCGAGAATGTGAGGGATAGGTAGGATTTCTCAAAGCACCAGGAATACGAATGTAAATAACCAGAGCTTCCTGCTCACGGATGTGAGGTGGGAGATGGACCAAAATAACCACAAAGTATTCCAGGGAGACTCTGAAAAGCCACCCCTTCTCTCCCAGAGTCCCCTCCTACACACCCACTTTAAGTAATTTCTAAGCCTGTGATAATTCACAGAAAGAAGAAGAATAAGGAGTTGCTGGTGTTTGTAGTAACAGGATGAGAAAGTGCGAGACTTCCTGTTATGTGAGTGTGACAGCTGGTGATAAGTGGAGGGCCCTGCACAGGAAATCCGCTCAGCTTCTGCAATGTGACCCGCCTGAAACTTGGGCACTCCTTCAGTCGGGATGTCGATGGCGGGACAGAGGGGATCCTGGACCATGGGTGACGTGATAGAGAAGAGTTTGGAAGAGCCCCTGGCACCCTCTACAGAGGAGCCCTCCCAGAAAAGCGGAGAATTGGTAGAAATCTTAAATGGGGAGAAGGTGAAATTTGACGACTCAGGACTGTCCTTAATTCTTCAGAATGGCCTGGAGACCCTCCGAGTGGAAAACGCTCTGACAGATGTCATCTTGTGTGTGGACATTCAGGAATTTTCCTGCCACCGCGTGGTGCTTGCTGCGGCCAGCAACTACTTCAGGTCAGCATGCCTAGAACCCAGAGTCAAACGGTTCAGGTTGCAAAGAAAATCAGTGTTGATAAGAAAGCCCAAGCTAACTAGTTTGCTTTTGCATTTATGGTTTATATACATCTATTAAGGTTTGTGTGTCTACTTAAAATAGAAGAAAGGGAGGTATCAAATTTTAGATTCTAGGATTTAGGCCACATTTTGAGAGACTGGCATCATTTAAAAGCAATATGTATATATAATGGTGAACTTTCTGTGTATATGTATGTCCTTGTTCCAAAGGACAGAATATGACTTAAGTCATGGGGATTTTTTACCCTCTCCTTGTTCTGACTAACATGTTGGAAAAATAATAGTGTTTTTATTCATCAACAGAAACAGAGAAAAAGGATGTGGTCCTTCCTTTGAAGTTATCGAGTGACTTGCTGAAAGTTAAGGGCTTCTGGGTATGTTCAGGAGGTGGATGGGAAGTTTAGATGCAAAACGCCCTGGTTCCAACAAATTTGGGGTCTCAACAATGGGAGGACCTGGCATCAGGAAACCTGGATTCCTTCCCCTTCTTATGGTCTCCTCTTGACCATAAGACTATAGGTGAGTCTCTTAATGCTCTGAATTTGTCACCTGTCAGAGGAGGACAATGATGATTACCTCCAGGATTGTTGCAATAATTAAACACGAGGGTGAAAAGGGTCTGACAGAGTGCCCAGCCTATGGTGGACTCTCATCTATCTTCATGGAAATTCTTTACCTCATTCTGTTTTGCTCAGCTAAGAATTATTTACCGAGTGTTTACCATGAGCAAATCTTTGCAGTAGGAAAGTGAGAGAATCTGGAACCCAGTGAATACAGCTGGATGCATCCTCGTCCCTATGAGCATAAACATGGGCGAGGAACTAGTCCATAAGGACAGTGTGATTGAAGAAAGTATTTTGAGAATGTGAAAAAGAAATACCTTTATCATTTTTTCTTAGCAAGATTCTTTTTAACTCTCAATTCTGGCTGAGGAAATGAAGTATCATGGAAGGTATTTTATGTTTTTATTTTTTTGAAGTACTTAAGGGGAAAAGAATCTCTCTTCAGAATTCAAAGAGCAGGGTTGGCTGGTTGTTGTGGGATGGCGTAGCTCCCATATGTTGATAAGATAAGGAGATAATCTGAGTTTGCGGGAAGTTGTGCCTGCTATACATCCGATAGACATAGTTATCTGATTTTTATTTTTGTAACAGTGTGATAAAGACAGCTGATGTCCCCTTTTACAGATGAGGAAATGGAAACCCAGTATTTTATATCCGGTCATTATTGGAGCAGGGAATCTATGTTCTACAAGTCCTTGTTTTTACTGCAATGCGCATTTTGGGCTTCATTTCACAGGAAATCTAGAAAGGTAGAGTGTAGGCATAGCCATAAAAATACGTTGACATAGATAAACACATGACTTAATCCAATAGTATCAATCACTTGCTTTCACAATTGATCACAACCCCTCTTGGGGTGAATGAAAGCTAATTTTGCTTAATGCCCTGGGCACTTATTTTAGAGGCATTCTTTCTGTTTTGAATCACTGGGAAAACACTCAAATAAAATGTATACCTGGTTAGTAATTTTGTTAGTGGGTCAGCCTACAGGACAGGACAGCTGGCTGTTTGCCCTAGGTACTTCACCGCTCTCTTCTGGTCCTTGGGTTTTATTCTTTTAAACAGAAGGTGTCTGGGCTCAGATCCTTCCAGCCCTGCCAATCAGGACACTTAGGGCAACTCTCTGCCAGTCCTTGGAGGAAGTGGCAACAGTGAGAAGCTGGAGGCACTGGGTGATGAACTTATCTCCCTATATGTGTAGAGTTTTTATTCCTAACAGTCTGGTCATGAGGGAGAATGCTTTCTATTCTTTTCTTCAAAGCAGTGACTTTAGATTTGTATCTCGGGATTTCCAGCATGCCTTTCCTTTTGTAATGAACACAGATCTGGAGATTTTTCTTTTTTTCCTGTGCTACTGTTAGTAATGGCTTCTTTTTGTTGAACACTTTTGTGGGCCAGCCCTGTGCCTCCTGTGTCACATATACTAACCCACTTAATGGGAGCAACAGTGCTGCAAGGACAAAATCCCCACTGAACAGAGGAGGAGCCGAAGTTGAGTGTCATGGTTAACAAGAAAGTAGCCAAGTTATGCTTTGGACCAGGGACTGACATTGAGTCAGACACTGCCTCCCTGGCTCTCCTGCTGTGTCTAAGGTTTATTTATTTATTTATTTTTAGTTGTTGATTGACTTTTATTTATTCATTTATGTATATGTGGTGCTAAGGATGGAACCCAGTGCCTCCCACATACGAGGCAAGTGCTCTACCACTGAGCCACAATCCCAGCCCTGTTTCTAAGGTTTTGACAGCGATCTGGAACCAGGTTCTTCTTACATTCAGACTTAAGAAGGCCAAAGAGGCTTTCCACACAGCCTTCTGTTCTTTGGGAGGGTTTGGAAGCTGACTGTAAAATTATATAGGCTTTTTTAATTTATTTCATTGAGAAAGTAAACACTTTACTCTAAAAAACTGACTCTACATAACCAGTCCTGCAATGACAGATATTTGGTTTTGAATTTCTTGCTGCTAGGGACAATGTTGTAATGAATACTCTTACGCATGTGACATTTCATATGCATGCAGGAGTATCTGAGGATGCATTTTCTGGAAGATGGTTTCTAAGTCAAATGCATCTGCAGTTTTAATTTAATTCAACTTCTCCAGGAGAGAAGTTGAATCATTTTACGTTCTCCATGACCTTACCAAAAGAGAGCAGTATCAAATTGTTCAGCTTTTTAATTATGTATCAACAAATTAGAGCTGTAAATATTTATGGGGTATAGAGATGTTATGAGTTTTAATATTATGAGGAATGATCAAATCAAGCCAATCAACCCATCCATTACCTGAAAACATTGAACTGAGGTTTTGTACCTTTTGATTATCATCATCCCAAGTCCTTTAGCCTCCAGCTCTGCTATCCATCATTCTATTTTCTGCTTCTGTTAGTTTAATTGTCTTAGATCGTACACGTAAGTGAGATCACATGGTATTTGTCTTTCTGTCAAACCGTTGAATTTTTGCCTGTCTGATAGACGAAAAAGAATATCTCAATTTAGTTTTAATTTGCATATCTCTTATTTTAATAAGGTCATGTGTTTAAGGGTGATCTGAAGTTCTTTTTCTGTGAACTGTCTCTTTATAGCCTTTCAAATTTTCATGTTTACTTTTAAAAATTAATTTTTTTATCAAAGATGTGCAAATAGTTAACAAAAAGTTAAATAGTATTATGAAAAAAATTCCTCCTCACTCCCTCTGTCCTTCAGTCTTGCTCACCAGAGGCCACCATTTTCAACTTCTTTTTCTTCTACATTATCTCTTTCTTTCTTTCTTTCTTTTTTCGGTACTAGGGACTGAACCCAGGGATGCTTAACCACTGAACCATATCCTCACCTTTTTATATTTTTTATTTTGGGTCTTCTAAATTGCTTAGCACCTTGCTAGGTTGCTGAGACTTGCTTTGAACTTGCAATTCTGCCTCAGCCTCTCTAGCTGCTGGGATTATAGGCATGTGCCAACAGGCCACTGGGCCTGGCTTATCTATTTCTATAAAAATATACTGATAGTGTTATTTTTTGATTTCTCAATGATATAATTTGCTTATTTCAGATAAGAACTTAGCATTTATACATAAATCCCTTACCATACACTTCCCCATTGTCTTTCTCTCTTTTTAACTTTATTTTATTTACTTTTTTAATGTGGTGCTGAGCATTGAACCCAGTACATCACATGTGCTAGGCAAGTGCTCTACCATTGAACCACAACACCAGCCTTCTCCATTGTCTTTTAACATAATATCATTGAAACTTTTTGCTGAATCTCTGTTGAGTTTACATGATTATATTCAGGAATATAGTCTTTCCTGTGGAGCCAAATAATACAATATGATATTTCCTTCCTTGTAAATGTTTTTATCTTGTCTGAAGTTACTAGTCCACTCCTGGGCTAGGGATGTAGCTCAGTGGTAGGGTGCTTGGCCAGTATTTGGAAGACCTTGGATTTGATACCCAGCACCACAAAAAGAAAAAAAATCCATTTCTTTTTTCATTTGCTTATTTTTTCTATTTCATTTGCTTAGTTTTTGAAGTGTCCTTTTCTCACAGCCTCTTACCATGCGCTTTAAGAATCTACCAGTTCCATCCCCCACCCCGAGTTCTCTCATATCCAACACATTTTCTGGACTTGCAGCCCAGCTATTGCCCAGCTGCTTCCCACCATCCCAACAACTCCCTCTAACTCTGTTCTTCATCGCATGGAGCCTCTCTCTCTTCATCCTCCATCCTCCTCTCTCTCTTACTTTGATGAAACATATCCTCCAATAACTTCCTAAGAAAGGGTGCAGGAAAGGGAAATTTTCCAGGCTTTGCATGTTGAAAATATCTCTATTCACTTGATACAGAGATTGATAGTGGTCCCCCCAAAGACATCCATGTCTAATCCTGGAACCTGTGAATATGCTACTTTACATGGCAAAAGACACTTTGCAGATGTGATTAAGTTAAGGATATTGAGATGAGAAGATCATCCTAGATTGTCTGGCTGGGCTCAGTGTAATCACCAATCCTCTACTAGAGGGAGGCAGGAGGATCAGAGTTAGAGTGAGGAGATATGATAATAGGAGCAGAGATTGGAGTGACTAGCTTTGAAGATGAAGGAAGAGCTCATGAGTCAAGGAATGTTGACAATTTCTAGAAGAAGAAATAAGCAAGGAAGTGGATTCTCTCCTTTTGTCTCTACAGGCAACATGGTTCTGCTGATGCCTGGATTTTGGCTCTGTGAAAGCCGTTTTGCATTTCTGATTGCCAGCACTGCAAGATCATAATTTTTGTTGTTTCAAAAGCAAAAAAATTGGGACTGGGAATGTAACTCAGTGGTAGAGCACTGACCTAGGATCCTAGCATCCATGAGCCTGGGTTCAATCCCCAGCACTTGAAAAAAAAAGCCACAATGCTTACAGTTTTGCAGTAGTTTGTTATAGTAGCTATATGAAACTAATATACTAAGGTATAGTTTTGTTTTGTTTTGTTTTGTTTTTGAGACAGAGTCTCACTAAGTTGCTGAGAGTCTCACTAAGTTGCTATAGGTCTTGCTAAATTGCTGAGGCTGGTCTTAAATTTGGATCCTCCTGCCCTAACCTCCCAAGTCACTGGGATTATAGGTGTGTAACACTGTGCCTGGCTAACATGTAGAATTCTTGAAAATAACTGTCTTTCGGGATTTTGAAAGCATTGCTACATTGTCTCTGGATTGCTATATTGCTATTAAGAAGTTTGATGCTGGGGCTGCAGTTGTGGCTCAGTGGCAGAGCACTTGCCTAGCACATGTGAGGCACTGGGTTTGATCCTCAGCACCACATAAAAATAAATAAAATAAAGATAAAAACAAACAAAAAATGTTATTAAAAAAAGAAAAAAAAAACAATCTGTGTAATGACAGCCATTTGGGGAAGCACCAAGTGCTCTGCTCAATTGGAAAAAAAAAAGAAGTTTGATGCTCTTCTGATTTCTGATCCTTTGTGATCCTTTTTTCTCTCTAGGAAATTTTTAGGATTTTCTTTTAACATTTTAAAATATGCTTTTATTAGTGCATTATAATTATACATAATAGTGGGGTTCATCTTGACATAATTATACATACATGGAATACATTTCCATCCTCAGCGCTTCCTTGTTTCATGGTTATGTTTTATGTGTATGTCTCTCTCTCTTTCTCTCTCTCTCCGTGTATTTTCCTCCAACCACTTTGATATGCATTTAATGGCACCTTTTGACTTGAAAACTTATATCATCTAGTTCTAAGAAATTCTCTTGCTTTTTTTCTATAGTAATTATATGTCCACTTTTTGTTCTCTAGTTTTGGATCACTTGTTAAGTTGATATGGATTTCTAGAACAGTTCTCTAGCTTTCTTCTATTTTTCATCATCTTATCTTTTTGTTTTACTTTCTCCAATGATATTTCTCAATTTTATCTTCCAACCTGCTGGGATCTCAGTTTTAATTTCCAAGGACCTTTTCTTTTTTTATAAAGTGTTACTTTTGACAACACCCTTTTCTTGTTTTATGTAGATTGTGTTTTCCTTAATCTCTTTGAAGTTTACATTTAAAAAATGTTCCTTGGGATGTTTCTGCCTTTCTATTTTCTTTTGTAGTCTCTGTCTTTTATTTGAAAGGCTATATTCAATAATATCTGGTGATATTTAGGTATCAATTCATACTTACAAGTGAAGACTGAGCACTAAGAAGCTAATGGATGCTAGGGTGGGGTGGAGTGAGGCTTTGCTCTGGTGTCATGGGTATTGAATTCACTTATTGTTGGGAATTTCCAGATGTCAATATTTAAAGGTATTTGCTCCTAATATTTCTAAGGAAAAGTCTCCATATTCCTGCCTGGAAGGATATAAGATTAGTTGTTTGCTTTCTGGGAAAGGAAGAAGCCAGGGTATATCACTTTTTGGTTTTTAATGTATATTTAATTCTCCTGTTGCTGATTCCCCTCCCTTCACTGTGCCTGGTGTCGGGTGAGTTGGTTAAATTTCTCCAGAATAAGCTTTTTTTTGGTCCCAGGGATTGAACTCAGGGGCCCTTAAGCGATTGTTGCTTTGACAGGAGGGATAGGGATGGTGATCTGAGTGTAGCAAGATGAAACTGCTTCTTTATACAGAATCTCAATCAGTGCCTGTGTTTGGTTCTATGCTGCCCCTCCCCCATCCCACCTTCATCTTCTAAGGTGGTCATGCATATCTGAGTCTTTCTGGGGTTCTCTGGAGAGGACCAGCTCAAGATGTCTTAGTGACACTTTGGTTTCAGCTTCTTCCCTATGGGTCTTCTCTGCATTTTTACCTTCCCAGTCCACAGGAGGAATTCTATGATGGCAGAAGTAGAATTCATCCCACACTCAGCTCTGTGCCTAGACTTTTGTAACTCTCTCAGATAAAGGAGGTGCTGACAAAACCAGCTGCCATCCCCCCGCCCCCAGCTTTATTTTTGGTATCAGGCACTGTACCTATGTGCTTTATAACACTATCTTGTTTAATCTTTACAATATTTACTTCCAAGTATTGTTACCATCCCCACTTTGCAGAAGCAGAAGCTGAGATCCTGAGAGGTTAAGTACCTTTCCCAAGGTTATGAGCTAGTGGAGGCAGCGTTTTTATTGCACTTTTTTTTCCTCCCCTGTGGTACTGGGGATTAAACCATCCAGGCCTTGCACATGCTAGGCAAGTGCTCTATACAAGTCCTTTGAAAAGTTTATTTTAAGTCGGGGTCTTTCTAAGTTGCCCAGGCTGGCCTGATCCTCCTGCTTTAGGCTCCAGAATATCTAGGATTACAGGTGTGTGCCACCATGACCAGCTCTTCTGGTTCTTTTGCATGTGATAATCGGTGATTTTTGTAAAGACCTGCTACTCCTAAAGAATTAGGCAAGACACAGAGGAAGTGTATGGCAATAGCTCTTATTACCCTGAGACTCATTAGATTTCTGTTTGCTAAAGAGATAGAGAAACCAATGCTTTGTGTCACTTTTTATATAAGGGTGAAAACCTGTTTGGCCACCAAATATCCCATTGTTTGTGCCACATACTGTCCCTAAACCCCAAACACACACATAGAGAAGCAGAATTTATTTGTGATGTCAGGAGACGGATGGGTGGGAGAGTTTTAACCAAACAGGGACTATGTTAGTAACTCAGACAGTGTATATCCCTTTGGGGGTCTATTTAAAAGTCTTGGTGAGAATGAGGAAGTTGAGGAAAAAATGTTTGATTGAGACTAAAGAAAGGCTAGGAGAGATTAAATCGCAAAAAATAGTCTATATAACATACATTTAAATGTCAAACAGCCAAATGTTGAGGAGTCCAAATATTTTTACGGCAGAAAATTTGGGGAAGTATAGATTTAATATTTCTAATATATCCTTTATTTTATGAAACTACTAATGTCTATTATAAGTTTACATTAAAGCTGCCATTTGTGTTATGCCTTTGGACAGGCCCCAAATCAGTCATCAGAAGTGGTTGTGTATGCTGCACCCTTGTGAAGGGTTGCCATCTAAACCAGCACTTCTCACCATTTGGGGGGCTCACACCATTACAGAACAGGGGCGGGGAGTAATAGTGATGGAGAAGCTGTTACAAGGCTTCCCTCTGTCCCATCGGATGACTGGACCTTTCTACAGTGTATAAAAGCTGTCAACCCAAGGCTGAGTCTCTGGCAAACTCTCTTGCTGCTGATGCCTAAAGTCTTTGCCTGGATTCTAACCCCTCAGTCACTGGGTCTGGTTCCCCAAGCTTATCCTGAGGAGAATTATTAGCCTGCAAGCTACAGAAATCAAGCATGAAGCCTGGAATGAAAAGGGTATTGTGGGCACAGACCATGCATTTGTTATCATTATTACATATTAACCAGTTACTGGAAGGCAGAGAGTGGGGCAAGAGGCTGCCCGTAGGCTCTGTTTCCATGCTGTAATCTTCAGCTCTTTCTCCATAATGGTATAAGGTATCCAGAGAGGAGCCAGCAAGTCTAGGTGATAAAGTAAGTGAGGAAAACAGGAATGAATCAAGGATGATTCTGGACTTAAGAATCTGGCAAATGGTGAAAGTGTTGTGGACTACGGCTGTCATTGTAAGTACACTTGTTGAGCTCAAAGCAAAGTCATGACTACATTACCGGTGTCATGTCCTGTATTTTCTACTTTTAATATTTCCCAATATTGTTGACCAGAATTAATAGGATGGTTAATATTTACTCCTTCGAACTTTATAATCACTTACCTACAATTCCAAAATTTCCAAAGAGCTGATAAATGAAAAGTTTATTTTTATTTTTATTTTTATATATATAGCTTATTTGACGACCAAATCCAACTTGAACTGTAGTCTTCTGGTAGGGACACCTGCCCGAAACTGAGATGAGGCTACTTATGGCAACTGTTCGTATATTTTTCCCTGTAATACTAACACATTGGATTAAATTGTGCTGGAGGTGCTGTATAATATTGAATACATGCTAATGGCCAAAGAATTCTGAATGCCAATGCACATGTGGCTGTAAGATTTTGGGGTAATGGATTGTGGGATTTTCTGATAAAGCTAACAAGTTTCATTGTGGGGTTTTCTACCTTTTTTTCACATGCATATTTTTACATATTTTTAGATGTAGATTTCCATACAGTTTTACATCTTGCTTTGCCCCCTCTTGTCACTATGATCGTGTTTTCTATGGTGTTCCATAGTTTTCATAATTACTACCTACTTATTCATTTTGCTACCAGATGGATAATATGAAGATCCTTCCCTCTCTGTGGACATTTAAGTTGCTTCCAAAATTTTGTTTTTATAAATAATGCAGTATGATAGTCTTTGTATTAAGTATTTTTTTTTTGTAGTTTAAAATATGGAAAGGCCAACATTTTTTGAATACTTCCTACATGTCAGGCACCTGGCTTTGCTTTGATTTCATTGAATCCTCACAACAACAAATATCAACAGTTAGATAACAAGTATATAGCATTGTCTCCATTTCACCCTCAGAGGAACTCACTTTGGTAGGAAGAATGACTTCCCCATGGGGAAAACAGACCTGCACCCAGAGGACAGAAATGTGGCTAGTAAGATGTTTTCTACTGTAAGAACATTAAGTCTCCCCAACCCCCATGCACTAGTGTGGGTTGCATAAGCTGAAAATGAGGAGAAAATGTAAAAAAAGTATTTTTGATATTTTTACATTTAAAAATACTTTTAATGTTTTCTCTATGTGCTGGTACACACACGCATGGCAGGATGTTATCAGAACATTCACCCTAATTTTTGCCTGAGGTCTAAGCAGACAGACCCCAAAGCAACAAAGACCCTACATGTCTTAGAACACTGGTTTGGGGCAAAAGGTTTAATAAGAACTAAGGGGTAAGTCAGGGCGTGGGAGGTGAACACATGATCTGAAAGAACAAGTTCTCAAGATCCTATAAGCCAGGGGACTGGGGCTGTGGCTCAGTGGTAGAGCGCTTGCCTAGCATGCGTGAGGTACTAGGTTTGATCCTCAGCACCACATACAAATAATAAATGAATAAAATAAAGATCCATCAACCAAAATATAAAAAAAAAAAAAAAAAGAAAAAGATCCTGTAAGTCATCACGGGGCTAGCACCATAAAATGCTTTTATAGAACTGAGTGCTAATATGATAATACTCAGTGGCACATGAGAAGGGCTAGCCACCTGAAGAATGTTTGTGTTTTTGGTAACCTGCCATGGAGCTCACCATCCAACATATTGTTCAATGTTTCTGTACTAGTCAGTGTTTTTGTTTTGAAGGGATGGAAGCTCAATTCAAATAAGCTCAGACGAGGAGGTAAGGTACATCATAGGAAGGGCTGGGATGTAGCAGAGCCCAGGGAGAAGAGGAACCAAGGCCTCAAATGTAATCAGGTTGTTCTCTCTCCTCCCCTCACTTGTCTCATGCTGGAATTTTCAGTTTAAGTTCTGTCACATGTTGGCAGCTTGCTTTTTGACAGATCTGAGACTCACTTCCCCCAGCTTTGGTTCTATAGGGAAATTGAAGGGCTTTCTCCATCTCGAGTTTGAGGAGTCCTTGAGAAAGAATTGTGTTGGTCCAACATCATTCGATCACCCAGTCCTAGACCAGTCGCTGCCTGTGAGGTGGGGCACAATGATCAGCTCAGCTTAGGAGTTCACCCTTGGTCAAGGAAGGGTGATTGTGTGTATGAGGGATGAGAGGAGAGAAGGAGAGAGATGGAGCCAGGGGCGGGGGGGGGGGGACACAAATCAGAGCAAGAAAGACACACACACAGATAAAGAGACAGGGACATCTGCAAAAAGGTGAGAACTCCCACGTGAGAACTCCCACATGAACAACATAATTTGAGTGGGTCCTGGGTGAGGAGAAGAGAATTTCCCAGAAAAGGAAGACACTGGATGAAAGGAGAAGCAAATGTTCTCTGAAGAGGGATACCAAATCCTGGTTTCTTTCTTTCACTAGCCAGCTTACTGTATTTCTGTATTTGTTTTGGCTGTCAGAACGCTTGGTGCATTAGCTTGGATTTTAATAATATATTCTTCTCTTTAGTTGCTTAATTCTCATCTTCTTATTTTGGATGGTACTACTTTGTATATTAAAACACATCTCCTTCTTTAGCATAAGTCATCTTAAATTCTTTTGGCAAGTCCACTTCTGTATAAAGATGTCTCCCTTGCTATGAAAGAAGATCATTTAGGCAACCTGCATGCCCCCTACCAGCTGTAAGGGTATGTGTTCTTTCATTGTACATACATTTCATGGAAAGCTTTAAGGCCACAGTAATTACAGGAGTGCTGATACTGCTCTGACTTTAAAACACAATCAATCCAAAACTAGCAAGTTGCATCAAGGATCTATAAAGAGTAATAGACATTCAGCAGATTTGCATGTGATGATTCAGGTCCTGGGGGCAAGTAAGAGCTTAGTGGACTCAAATGATTCGATGTCTTGTAGAATAAGCTCCAGTTTAAAGAGGACTGAAGAGCAAGGCATTTTGGTATGATGGGGGGGAATTGTGGGAGGGACAGAGGCCCAGCAAATAATTCCTGGAAAGAGAGGTTAGTAGACACAACACACACACAAATAGGACAGAAGAGAGTGGAGATTAGGAAGAGGTAGTAAAGTATCAGGTGTCTTACAGTGTCCTTAAGACTCAGGACAGCAGGTTGGGTTGGAGGGAAATGGCTGTCTCATTTGCAGGTGGACCCACAGATGGAGAAGAGAATTCTTAGTAACTGCTATGAAAGTCCTAATTCCTCCCACACTTCTTCACTTTACCACCTTTGATTGGCAGGCTTTTAGCTGGGGAACACTGGATCATATTATCTCTCCTGGGGTACAAATACCTGGAGAGGAGAGAATGCAAAACATTAAACTTTTGCTACTGTAGTGTTGAGTGGGTTTAAGGAAATTTCATCTGTCCATTCGTATAATCATCCAATGGACATAGATTTACTAAGTGCTTACATACTCTAGGCCAGGCACAAGGTATACAAAGATGAATGAGTTATGGTTTCTTCTAACCTGGAAGACACAATCTAGTTAGGGGAGAAAGATGAGTAAATCAATGTTTACAGTATGGGGTGACAGGTGCCATGATAGAGCCCTGCACAAGGGCTGAGGGAGCTGTAGGAGGGCATTTTATCAAGCTGGAGAAAAAGCAGTCGGAGAAGTCTTCCTGGAAGAGGTGATATTTCTGGAAGGGTGAGTAGGCATTGGCCAGAAGGGGCCAAGTGAAAAGGAGAAGGAAAACACATCTGGGGTGGAGGCACCATGGAGGGCAAACACAAGAACCACAGGGAGAAGAGTAGAGATGAAGTAAAGGAGATCTGTAGGCAGCAGGGAAAGGAGGGTGCAGGGGCAGCCATGAAAGATTTTGTTGGGCGAAGCTAAAGAGTGACATACATGTCATAGGCAGTGGGAAGCCATGGAGGAAAAGTTAAACAGAAAAATGATACGATCTGAGATTGCCCTTAAAATAATTCTCTGGGCTGTGGGTAGGAATGATCTCAGTCTTCAGAGACCCTCGGTGGTTGCAAGAAGTTCCAGCGAGAGGCGATGAGGGTCAGAATGACGGCAGAGGCAGTGGGGCTGGGCAAGCACAGTCTCAAGCTGCTGAATCCTCTCTGAGGGTTTGTTGGGCAGACAGACCTCCCTTGGCCCCAAGAGAAGCTGCACTGCCTAGTGAGAAAGGGGAAGAGTGGAGACTGGGAAGACTGGAAGACAACTAAACTGATGTTACACTTTTCTGAGGGTCAACTCTGAGCTTCAAGATTGGAAAAAGAGAGCTGGGATTGTAGAGCACTTGCCTAGCATGTGTGAGGCACTGGGTTCGATTCTCAGCACCACATATAAATAAAGTCCATTGACAACTAAAAAAATATATATATTTTAAAAAGATGTTTTAAAAAAAACTGGAAAGAGAAACAGGAAGTAGTATGACCCCAGCAATCCTTCATGCACCCACGCATCCCATTTTAGAGAAATGCCCAGAAGCATAATGAGTAATTTCAAAGTAACTCAAGTTCTGAACTTGCAATTTTTGAGCACCTGGAAGGAGATACACACTACAGTTATTACTGAAATCTGTTTCCCTCTCACCCTTGTCTCTGGTGCAGACCAGTGTTAGATTTTAGGGTGTCTTCCTTTGAAAAATTTTTAAATGTTTATTTTTTTATTTTTGATATTGGAAATTGACACCCGGGTGCTCTGTCACTCAGCTATATCCCTAGCCCTTTTCAGTTTTTATTTTGAGACAGGGTCTCACTAAATTGCCCAGGCTGGCTTTGAACTTGCAATCCTCCTGCCTCAACCTCCAGAGTAGTTGGGATTATACAGGCTTTCCTTTAAATTTTCAAAAGCTCACTATCTCAGAGGACCAATTAGAAACAGGGGCCCCTTTCTCTGCAGTCCACACTTAAGATGCAAGGCTCGGCCAATGTAACAGGGGCTGGATTGTAGCCTAAATGAGCCTGGTACCCCTCATTAGCACAACCTGCAGTGGCTCCTCTTCTAATTCTGGCCTCACTGCTGTCAGTCAGATGCTCTTGCCTTCCTCTCCTTTCCCTCTGGCTTCTGTATCACAAAAGGCTAAGGAGGAGGCCTGGCTATCCAGATTGTACCACGACAGCTGTGAGAAGGAGCAATCTGGAACACACACATGAACGCTATTGTCCTGCCACAACAGGGATAGCTTTGACAAGGGGAGCCTCAACATTTGAATACTTTGAGATGAAGACTGGACCCAGTGCCAGTTTGCAAATTTCTAAGTGGTTGGAACCAGGGAATGTTCAAAAAGTCTCTAAGCAGGACTAGTTTTTGAATTCTGGTCAGTGACACAGTGGTCAGAGGGAAGCCAGTGCCTGGGGCCTGCTGGGGGTGGGTTGGAATGGAAAACGTTCAGAAAAAGAAGGTGATGTGGAACCTCCAGGGCAACAGCCTGGTCAGGATGTGGCAGTGGACAGTAAGCACAAATGCTGACCTTGCTTCTGGCACTATAGGGAAGTGAGAATTTAAGCAAAGCTCACAAAAGAGGGGTGTGAAGGAAGTGGTGTTTGGTTAGGGGAAGCCAGGTTTTCATGTCCAGCAAGGAGGTGGGAGATGTACAAAACCAAAAGCAAATTAAATAGTGAATAATCACTGTGTTCTGTAATATAAAAATCTCAGGTAGAACTTGGGTTAAACATGGAATTCTAATTCAGAGAATTTCTAGGTATTACAATTCCCTTCACAAGGGCCTTGGACAAGGTCTCTCAGGAGCTCATTGCTATTTATTCCCATAGCAGTTACAGGAGAAATGTGGGTTTGGAGAGTGAGGTTGTGTAGGCAAATCTATGGGGCTTACTTGAAGTATAAGACTACATTGTAGGGGCTGGGGTTGTGGCTCAGTGGTAGAGAGCTTGCCCCTCATGCGTGAGGCACTGGGTTTGATTCTCAGCACCACATACACCAAAAACATAAAATAAATAAAATAAAGGTTTTAAAAAAAGAGACTACATTGTACATGTAGCTTCCTTTCTGTCCATCCATCCATCCATCCATCCATCCATTTTTCTGTCCAACAACTATTAGAAGTGTCTACTGTGGGCCAGTAAATATGAATTGAGAGAGAAATAAAATCTAATCCCTTTTCCTCAAATGTTTATAAATCCAATAGAGAAGACATATTAAAACCAGACCACTACAGTATATCAGAGAGGCCTGCTTAGATCCCAAGGGTACTGATGTGAACAAAGGCACGTATTGGAAACTGCTAGTCACTGGGTATAGGTGCACCATAGGGTGGGGACGAAAGTGCAGAGACTATACTGTGAAGGACCTTTATGACAATGTTGAGAGAACTCAAGATTTACTTTTTCTGGGTACCTGTAATATAATTTTCATTAGCCCTTTGCTGTTCAGGCTTTCTCTTGTCCAGTTGTTATCAGTTGGAACTCTGCATTGCAAGTGACAGTCAGTTCAAACTGGTTCAAACATAAAGGAAAAATAATTTGTTCAAATGATTTTAATTTTTTTGGTGGTACTGGGAATTGAACCCAGGACCTCATGCATCATGAGCAAGTGGTCTATCAGTTATGGTGGTCATCCAGCCCTTGTTCATGTATTTGTTTTTTTTTTTTTTTGGTAAGAGGGATTGAACCCAGGGGCATTCAATCACTGAGCCACATTCCCAGCCATTTTTATTTTTTATTTTAAGACAAGGTCTCGCTAAGTTGCTTAAGGCCTCACCAGTTGTTGAAGCTGGCTTTGAACCTGCGATTCTCTTGCTCAAGCCTCCCAAGCCATTGAGATTAAAGGCATATGCCACCATGTTCATGTAATTTAAAAACATCTAGGAGAATTGCGTTAGGCATAGTTGATTCTTGTCCTCAAATTGATCTCATTAGAACTCAATCGCCTTCTCTGTCTCTCATTTCTGCTTTCTTCTGTGTTGATCTTTCTCTCAAGGACGGTTTACACACAGGGAGGCAAGTATCTTTGAACTTTCATTTCTACCAGTTTAGCAATCTCATGAGAAGAGAGATTCTCTTCCTCAGTAATTCCAGAGAAAGTTCTGGAATTGGCTTTACTTAGACCAGCTTTGTCATGAGTCTGTCCCTAACCAGTCATTGTGGCATAGAGGACATAACATGTGACTTGGACTGTGTTCGTCTTTGGTCTAAGAGATAGGGCCAGCCCCATCCAAACATCCCAGGCTAACAACAAAGGAGGAGAGGTAGCTCCCAATGGAAAGTCCAGATACTCCTACTGAAAAGGATAGGAATGGTGCTGGGCAGGCAAGACCAGAACTGCCCATTAGATCTTTGACTGAAGCCTGGCCACAAGTATCATTATGATTGATATTCTATCCAGCCTGATTTGCAGGACAGAACAAGCTCTTCTTTCTGTTATAAATTTGGATGGAGTGAGTTACATGGCATGTTGAGACATCAGCAGTGGTCCAGTGGGGCTTGGAGCATTGTAGTTCCATAGTAACGTGGCCAAGTTCTGATTCCCCAAAAAGGTCCCAGAGCAGTGTCCTTGAGGAGTGGTGAACTTGGACAAGGAGCATGGCAGACAGCAATTGTTTCAAGGTTTAATAATGCTTAGAGTCAAGTGATGGGAAGCTCTGGGTTTCCAGTTCCTCTGCCATTTTGATGCAAAGACTCAGCCAGTGGCTGGGGATTCAGAGTTAACTTCAAGCTCCAGAGAGAAATGTAGAGCATTGTTACCCTTATGTGTGTAGTGGAAAAAAGAGATGGCCATGAACATCTAAATGTTTCTCTGTAGATGGACTGGTTAGTTTCCATTATTATAACAAAATAGCCAGAGGCTGGATACTTTAAAAACAAAAGAAGCTTATTTTCTCACAGTTCTGGAAGTTCAAGGCCATGGTGCTAGCAATGGTTTGGGTTTGGTGAGGGCCTCCTTGGCTGTGTCACAGGAAGAGGGTAATCATGGTGGGAGTGCATGCTAGAGGGAGAGAACACATGGTGAGACAGGAAGCCAGAGAGCACTAGGGAAGGGTCAGTCTTGCTCTCCTACAACAATTCTCTTGTGAGAAGTAATCAGTGTCTCATGAGAACCATGTCAGTTTCCTCTGAGGGTAGTCCCTGCATCAGCCCAACCACCTTGCACTAGGTTTCATCTCCTAAAGTTCCCACCACTGTACACCACCACAAGGAGGACCAAGCTGCCAACACATGAACCCCTGGGGGACCAACCACATCCAAACTCAGCAGAAGGCATTCCTCCAGGTGTGTGTGGTTTGAGTGTGCACAGCAGACAAGAACAAAATTGCATACTATTATTATGAATAGAGTTTTGGTGCCAAGCCCTTTTCCAGAACTCCTACGTCCTATGAACTGAACTGTGCTACTCAAATATCAACCGTGGTGCCCTTCCTATGCATCTAAACTAGGGAAAGACTAAGAGGCCAGGACAAGACCTGCTTTCATCTGAGCCTTCCAGGCTGGGAAGAAGAGGCTAATTCTTTTTTAGAATGTGAAAGGGAGATTCTACACCACGAAGGGACTTTCCTGGGACATGTCTGCCCCAGCACTGCAGCCATTTTTCCCCCTGACCTTAATCTTTATTCAATCTCCTTCTCAGGTGTGAACCAAGGGAGCCTGTGTTGAGGAGTAGGGGGTGACCTCTTTCTAGGGCAGAGGTTCTTAAACCTTACTTTGCAAAGGAATTCAGAATTAGGCTCCAGAGAAGCCTAATGAGATACATCTCCCTAAACCCAAAGATTTTAATTCAGTAGGTCTGGGGTGGGTAGGATTTGGGATTCTGCATTCTTAATAGGTACCCAAAGTACTGAGCAGCTGGGCCAGAGGACATACTTTATGATCTACTTCCTGAGTCTGCTGTATCTGGAGGCTGAGGATGTAAGCAGGACTCTACTGATGGGATGGGATCTGCATGATAGGACTGAGGGACAGCTTAATGTTAGAAATTGGGCTGAACTGAATGCT
Source organism: Xerus rutilus (assembly GCA_028644305.1). Taxonomy (NCBI): domain Eukaryota; kingdom Metazoa; phylum Chordata; class Mammalia; order Rodentia; family Sciuridae; genus Xerus; species Xerus rutilus. The sequence continues at coordinate 46,204,906 of CM053409.1, read as the reverse complement.
TCTTTGCTTCCCTTGGTTAGGACTGGCTTGGAAAATGGCAAGTAGAAGATTTCAGTGCCTTGAGCTAAGAGTTTCTGGGGACCATATAGAGTGATGTCATGCCATACTAGGTTACACTTGCGTCTGCTGACTCCCTGCTTTCTTTGCAATGGAAACCCCTATGATTAACTGCATTGGTTTTATATCCAATAATCTCTTCTTAACATCATGCAGCATATGATGACTAGTTTAAAACATTATTTTAACTGATTGTATACACATGGACACTTGAGTATTCTTGAGTAGAATTTTACTCACTTTGTAACTAACGTTAAAGCCAGTTCAACACAGAACATTTATCTCAGTGATGCAGAGGAGTCAGTTCTTGGCATAAATGGGAATAGTGACAGGATCAGAGGCAGAACAGGGTAGGGGCACCCAGGGAGGAAGCCAGTATAAGATAGTGGAGCTGATGGGGTTTATAGGGCTGGGACTGCTGTTTGGATGGAGTTCATAGGTGTGGAGGGTTGGGGATTGGGTGAGCTATAGGATAGTTGGGCTGGGTGAAATGTTCTGAGCTGCTGGCTTTAGGAATTACAGGAGCTCCTAGAACTCATCAAAGTTATAAGTAGAATGCTTGAGTGCACATGTGTTCTCAACTTCCAGGCCCTGGGATCTGAGGCTGTGATGTGTTCATCACCATTGGGGTGGAGAGCACATAGGGCAGGGCTCCCCGTCCATGTCCTCTAGCGAGTGCTTAACCATTCTTAGAATGGTGGACTCCTGACAAAAGCAAATGCAAAGGAACTAGGAAGGACAAGTTTGTTCATTCTTCATTTGCACATTCTCTCATTTTCTCTAGGGACCAATTCCCAACTGGGCGAGGGCTCTGGTCTAGTCCTTGGGGGTACAGTGGCAAACACAGCAGCACCTCAACCCTTGATCAGTTCACATTCTTGTCAGGGGACAATTGTTAAACCGGTTAACAAATAGGTTGTGGCAGGGTTATGAAGAAAAATACAGGAAGTGAAGGAAATGAGGGTGTTAGGGAATGACTATTCTGGTTTGGGGACAACATCAGGGAGAGCCTCTGAAGAGGTGACATTGGAGCAGAGACATGAAGTGAAGAGTAGGCCTAGTAGAGGTTAGAGGGTGCGGGGCCCAGGCAGAGTGTGTGGAGCAGTGCCTGACTTCACCCCAGGAGACTCTCAGGCTGTGGATGTTCTCATGGTGGACGTGGGACATGTGCTTGCTGGTCTAGGCTTTTTGGGGTCAGCACTGACTCACTGTACTAGGCATCTGGCTCACTGCTATGAGACAGTTCTGCTGTAAAATGAGGTTCCTAATAGCTACCTCTGTTTTCCAAAAAACTCGTGAGAATTGGTCAGTGTCTTTGGAAAGTATTTTTTATTATACAATATCTTAAATGTATACTATGAGCTAAATCGTTACCAACTAAACTGTGTGATTAGAGAACGAAACTTGGACTGGTACACTTAGAGCTGATGATGAGTTGACCCCTCCTCGCCATACACAGAATTTGGCCTTGAACTATTGCTGATTTTCTTGGTTTTCATTTTCTTGGTTTTCTTGCTGACCAAGTCCAGAACTCTAGGTTCTGGTTCCCGTACTATTGCTGATCACTTTTGGGGACCAAGACTTTGCTCACGTGTTTCCTGGATATCTTGTGGGGAGTAGCAGGAGGCCTGGGAATTTAATTTATGAGAAATAAATAGGTTTCTCCCCAGTTTCACCTTATTCATATTCAGTATGGTGACCATGGCCTATTTAAGTGGCAGGAAATCAGTGAAAACATCTTGGAAGAGAGCAGAGAAATGCTGGGATTTGGGGAATCAAATGTGACAAAGAGTCCTGGAGAAAAGGACACTTTTTAGAATATTTCTCTCCTTTCTCCCAGGCACAGTTACTGAGCTAATATCTTTAGAGCAGTTTGTGTGTTGGTACTCCCTTGGCGCTGGATAGATGGTGGACAGAAATACAGCAACTCTGACATCAGTCACACCATTTACACACCAATCACACCAGTTAGCCATTCACAGCAGGTCAAATGCTGGCAGGTCAAGGGTTGAAAGCTGAAGCGATGTACAGTCCACCCAGATACCTCTCCCACCAGCCTGCTGAGGTCCCTCCCATCTAGTCTGAAATGCCTTCCTTGATTGAGTGCTTACCAGGAGCCAGGTATTGTGCTAACCATTTGATGCACATTATCTTGCTTATTCTTTTTTTATTTTTTTGGTACTAGGTATTGAACTCAGGGGTACTTGACCACTGAGCCACACCCTCAGTCCTATTTTTTTGTGTTTTATGTAGAGACAGGGCCTCACTGAGTTGCTTAGCGCCTCACCATTGCTGAGGCTGGCTTTGAACTCACGATTCTCCTGTCTCAGCCTCCCAAAGTGCTGGGATTACAGGCATGTGCCACCACACCCAGCTTATCTTGCTTATTCTTCCAAACAATTTATGGAGGCAGGGACTATTGTGCCATTGAACAGAGAAGCAAACTGAGGTTTACTCACTTTCACTGAGTCACGTCGTGAGTATTGAATGGAGCATGGAGCCTAGTCTGGACTCAGCCCTTCTCTGCTTTCCAGCAGCCAGCTGGCAGCTCTTCTTTCTTGCCCACCCCTAGGCTTCCCAAACCCCCTTTGCTTGTGCACATTCAGATTCACATATAGAAAGTCATATGTGCCTGAGAATTTACCTACTCCTGGGGTGGCCTTAACTGAAGGCTATCAGCAGTACTCACTGTTATAGCCTATTACGTTTGCCTCTTTTGGGACCACTCTGAAGTATGTTTTCCAGATCCTTGCAGGGTCAGGTTGAAGTGACTTTATGCATGACTTTGGTCTTGCTTGGCTTCCCCCGCTTCCTGCTCCCTGCTCCCTTAACACATCCCTAGCATAGGAGGATCTGCTCCTGGAGAATCCAGGCACCAGTTAGTATGGGCTGAGCTGGGGCAGGATGTTATCCAGTGATTGTGAATCCAAGAAAGAATTCAAATGCTGAGTCTAGCAGTGGCAGCCCAAATAGGAGCCAAGTGACACCAGAGAGACCAATAATGTATCACATTGAAATACATCATCTTCGTTTAAGAGTCCTCCTGTGTGCAAGCCATTGCAGTAGACAATTTCCACACATACTTCATTTAATGTCAGAACATCTCTCCATTAGGGTTTCTTAGTTTTCTTCTGAATGTTGAAGATCACAAATGGTCCCGACTTAACAATAATTCAATTTGATTTTGTGAAGGTGTGAAAGTGATATGCGCTCAGGAGAAACTGTACTTAGACGTTTGAGTTTTGTTCTTTTCCCAGGTTCACAATGTGCTGTCTGATACTCTGTTGTGGTGCTGGGCCACACAGTTCCCAGTAAGTCACATGATCACAACAGTAAACCACAGAGGCTCAAAAAGCACACCGTGTCAATCCGCTACAATGTTCAGTAGGTTAGGTGGGTAAAATGCATTTGGCAGGCGGGTGTACCAGGGATTGAACCCAGAGGCCTTTAACCTCTGATACACATCCCCAGAACTTTTTATTATTTATTTTGGGACTAGGTCTCGCTAAATTGCTGTGGGTATCTTTGAACTTGCCATCCTCCTGCCTCTGCCTTCAGAGCCCCTGGAATTACAGGGGTCTGCCACGGCGCATGGCTTCGTTAAATGCATTGTTTTTTCTACCATATTTTCAATTGATGGTGGGTTCATCAGGACACAAATCCACCGTAAGTTGAGGGGCACCTGTATATGGCTTCAACAAAATTCACTGTTCACTAACTTCATTTAAAATGAAATAGCATTTCTAAATTTGAGGTTGGTGAGTTTCCAGAGGTCTTGCCTCAGTTATGTGACACTTTGTTCAACCCTGCGATCACTACCCACCCACTCCTGCTAAATGACCTATATTCTGTGTATTTGTATATAGGACAATCACGTGAGCGATTGAGGGATGATTGCAGATCTGGGTGACCCTGACACCAAGTGCAGGATTGATGCTGCAGGACCGTACTCTCTAATATGGCATCACTACCACTTGTGACGGTCAAGCGTTTGAACTGTGGCCAGTCTCAATCAAGATGTCTTTAAGTATAAAATATACATGTGGGATTTTTGCAGACTTAATGTGGCAAAATAATGTAAATTATCTTATTCATAATTTGAAAATATTTCTCTCATGTCAAAATGGGAATATTCAGGTATATACTGGGTTAAGTAAAACAGGTTATTAAAATGGACTTTCACCTGTTTTTATTTTTAAAAAGTGTGGTGACTGGAACATGTCAAATTACATATATGACGCTCATTCCAGACCTACTTAGCAGCACTGCCCTAGAGACTGCAACAAAGGGAGGCTCGAGGCCTGAGCTTGTCCAGTTCCTCCAAGCGAGAGGTGCTAGCTGAGAAGGCATTATATGATTGACCAACAGGATTTTAATCAGGAGGCAGCAAGGCGAAGCCAGCATGACATCACTGTTAAAGCACGTGATTATGGTTCTGCAGACAGCACCCTGCTGCTGACCAACAGGATTTGTGACTAAAGAAAGTGGTTTGTAAATCGGTCACCTGCCCAAGTGACATCATTGCTCCTCTGGTTCGGGGCTGGGATTTATTAACTTTGCAGCCCTGGAATTCACATTTGCTCTTCCTTTCATGCTGTCATAGTCTTGTGAGGAGAAAGATGCCAGTTAGGGGAAGACAGTAGAGGGAGGAGGAAGGAGGAGTGGGAAGGTCATCACTGATTAAAGCAACAAGGACAGAGAAAGGAAGACAGAGGGAGCCCAGAGGGCAAGATCTCATTGGCTAAAACAAGAGCTTCGAGAAGTCAGGGAGTCGAGCAATCCCTCCACCCTCGTGAATGTGTGTGTGTGTGTGTGTGTGTGTGTGTGTGTGTCTTTGGACTTTTGGAAACCAAAAGCTACAATCTACCTTTGTCTAGCAGATTAGGTAAAGAGGGAAGGAAATAGATGAGTGATTACAGTTCATCTTAAAACAAAATTTATTTCCAGTTGTGATAAATAGGAGGTGTGGGAAAGGAATGGGGAGCAGGACATAAGGGTACAATCCTCTCTGTATCAGTATGGGGACTCCTACTTCTGACACCAGGGCTCCACCCTGAGACCTTATTTCAGTGATTTGGCTGGGACATAATTGCTCTCCAGGCAATATTCGTTTGTACCTGTTCATGTATCTGAGACTTAGAAAGTTCATTGAAAACTGGGTGGAGAAGTTCCCCAGCAGCCTACCGCCTTGGGTTAGTATATTTTCTGGGAAATGTCCCTGGCATTGCCACAAGCCTTCCAACTCTGTTTTGATGCCATTAATTCTTGACTCCAGGGGCATCCATCACCAGGAAACTATAGTGAGAATATACCTGTTAAAAGTGTTCGCTCTGAGCTCTGCTGCTGTTCACTGACCTTCAATGGCTCCTCATTGTCCACTAAATAAAAACCTAGTGCCCTGGCCTGCCTCCAGGGCCCTCCACAATCAGGACCCAGGTTTACCTTCCCAGACTCCTTTCTTACTACCTTCTTTCAAATCCCCAGCTGAATCACATATAGACACTTGTG
>CM053409.1:46179808-46198841 GCA_028644305.1 Xerus rutilus | reverse complement strand
AGAGAGAGAGAGAGAGAGAGAGAGGGAATCTTTTTCTCTTCCTATAAGGATACCAATACTGATTGGGATATCATTTTTATGACTTTATTTAACCTAAAAGCCCTATCTCCAAATGCAGTGACACTGGGAGTCAGGACTTCAACATGTGAATTTTGGGAGGAACATAATTCAATCCATAGTATTCCATGTTTGGTCTTTCAAAGTCTTGGCCTTCTTATATGCAAAAAAATATATTCATTACATCCCAATAGTCCCCCAGATCTTAGTTTATTTTTGTGTCAACTCCAAAGTCTCATGTAAATATCATCTAAATCAGATATGGGTAAGATCTGAAGTACAACTCATCTTAAGACAAAATTTCTTTCCAGTTGTGAACCTGTAAAACCAAAATACAATAGTGGGACAGGATAGACATTCCCATTGTAAAGGAGAGAGATAGGAAAGATGGAAGAGGTGATGATTCCCAAGAAAGGCCCAAACCTAGAAAGATAAATCTCATTTGATTTTAAAGATTGAGAAGGACCCTCTTTGGTTTGATGCTGTGCCCTCCATATCCAATGACGTGGCAGGATCACTCCCGATAGCTGAAAGCAGGAGTCCTGTCCACAAGGCTTTGGCAGAGGCTACCCCACCTATTGAACCAGGTGGCCCTGATGATCTATCTCCACCCTCCAGTGACATTTTCCTTTTGAGGAATAGTGCATGTTGGCAATTGAGTACCTGCATCTTCTTTTCCCACACCATCCAGTCCAAGTTTGACAGCTTTTCTTCATTTTCCCTGCCTCCATCCCTTCAGTTCAAACTGGTGGTGTTTCTTGTATTCCCATAAGTATTTTATCACCATGGGTCATTTTATCAAATTATAGCCCTTGGTGTTCCCTTCAGAGCATGTGTTCTCATGTTTTATAATGTGGCTATGCTGAGAATTTCCCGTCTTTGATTTCTGGTTCCTTGTTTGCTTAAAAATCCATCTTCATTTGATTTCTCTTCCTTTTCTTTTTACTATAAACAGTTGGAAGGAAACCCGTTCCTCAACCCTGCTCAGAAATTGCCTCAGCTAAATATCTATTTAATCACATAAGATTAAATAGATCTATCTTCCACAGAACACTAGAACACTGTAGTGTTTGGTTTTGAGGTTTTTTTTTTTTTTTTTTTTTTGACACTTTATGAGAGGATTGCCTTTCTTCCAACTTACAATAACATGTTCTCAATTTCCATGTGAGATCTCACTGGAAAGACCTATATTTCTACTGATGTTCTGTTTAAGGCAATCTAGGCTTTTTCTAGCGTTCACCTCAAAACTCCTCCAGCCTCCACCCATTATCTAGTCCCAAAACAGCTTTTACATTTTTAATTATTTGTCACAGGAGCACGCCATTTCTTAGCACCCAAATCCATCTTACCTTGGGTTGCCATAACAAAAGACCATTGAAAGGGTGGATTAACCCACAGAAATGTGCTTTCCCACAGTTTTGGAGGCTGGAAGTGAGATCAGGGTCCCAGCATGGTCGGGTTCTGGTGGGGGCTCTCTTCTTGGCTTGCAGCTGGTCACTTTTGTGCTGTGTCTTCACATGGTGGGGAGGGAAGAAGAGAGAGAGGGAAGGAGGGAGAGAGGGAGGGAGGGAGAGAGAGAGAGAGAGAGAATTCTTTTCTTTTTCTACTTCTTATAAGGACAACAATACTATCAGATTAGTACCTCAATCTTATGTCCTCTTTTAACCTTAATTTCCTCCTAAAGACCTATCTCCAAATATCATCACATTGGAGGTTAGAGTTTCAATGTATGAATGGGGAGTAGGGTTTACAATTCATTTCAGAGTGCTGCTTAATATTTAAATTGCTCCCATTCCTATCTCAGTATCCTACATAGACTGAGTATTCTGTAAATGCATGTTGAATGGAAAGAAATTAAATCCCAGCGCCCCAAAGAGTGGTTTTTATAAGCTGTGCTGTCTTAGCTTGTGGAATTTCTGAGGTCTCACACCCACTGGAAGGGCCACAAAGAGTGAACAGGTTTTTGTAGGAATGGGACTGAAGGAATTGTTTCAGCTACAGCTATTAAGGACCAGACTCATGGGGTAAGAATGTTGTGAGGCTGTTATTCATCTCCAAGAGAAATTCCATCTAGTATGTAATGCTAACAACAATAATTCTTGTAAGCATTTGAATTTGTTTTAAAAATATCTATCACAAGGATTATGAAATTGTGCAAATGACCAAATTGCCTCTCTTATGTGTTGGCTGAACCACCTGTGATGACGGTGCTGCAGCCATTGTGGTGGGCATTTCGGCCTCGGTCACAGATTATTTTCATGTTCCCACTCGTGGTTTTCCATTGTCTTCCCTCCTATTTTAAGTTTATGTAGTCTTGCCATGTTTTTGATACCTTTAGAAATTCCAGAATTACAGAAATCTTTTCAGAAGCATAGCAAGATTTAAATGCATTTTAAAAATAAATAAAATTACTCATACATTCCCTGAAGACTAACAGCTCAAATGTCAAAACCTAAAGAGAATGATCAATTCACATATGAGCTCTGTATTGGGTGAAAAAGGGGGGGGGGTGTACCTCTCCTTATCTATTAGTTAATGAGTTAATCCTTAAAATTTAAAAATATCTCTTAAAGTCCCATTATAGATAAGAAAGCTGGAGCTCATGGAAATTAAAAACATGTCCAGTTTTTGAGTTTTTGGGGCTGGTGTTCAAACCCTTGTTCATTTGATGCTGAAATCAACGTTCTTTTGATATTGTTCCCCTGCTTTCAAGATAGAGGCAAAGTGCAGTCCCGGGGAGAGATCAGGGCCAGAAGTGAGACAGAGTAATGGCCTTGGGGAGTTCTGGTCCTGGGATGCGGGAATTCAAGTTTCCCATCTGCAACTGAGAATCCATGAACAAATGCCCAATTTCTGCACTGAGGGGCAGTTGCAAGAGCCGTCTGCATTGCTTGAGGGATGCTGAGTTCTGAATGGTCAGGCGAGGATGTGCGACTAAGATCAGGGCCACAGGAGAGCTTGTATGAGAACTGAGTCAGCTACTTGGGAGACTGAGGCAGGAGGATTGCAAGTTTGAGGCCAGACTGAACAACTTAGAGACCCTGTTTCAAAACAAAAAGTAAAAATGCCTGGGTTTATAGTGCTGTGATAGAGTGCCCCTGGATTCAATCCCCAGGCCTAAAAAGTAAAATAAAATAAACACCAAAAAATCCTGTTTGGTACTGTTTGGTACTGAACATTGAGAATGAAAGAACAGATAAGGCTTTGAAATTTCCGATTGCTCCCAGAAGGATCCGCAACACTTTGAGTCTATAAAATACATCTGAGACTGTTCTTGAGGGCCACAGTTAGCCTTGGAAGAGCAGGACATTTCAGTTGAGGAAACACTGACTAAATGTCTGATGTGTGGTGGGTGCTGGAGAAACAGAGCAATCAGCCCAGGTCCTGATCTTGGGGACCCTGCTATTCCAGGAAGGCAGACACGTCTAAAAAGGGATCTCTTTAAGTCTGGAGTCAAGGGTCCTGGTAGGATTCATTTTCCCACATCTCTCTTTCAGGGCCATGTTCTGCAATGACTTAAAGGAAAAGTATGAGAAGAGGATCATCATTAAAGGGGTTGACGCTGAGACCATGCACACGCTCCTGGACTACACGTACACCAGCAAGGCGCTCATCACCAAGCAGAATGTCCAGCGGGTCCTGGAAGCGGCCAACCTCTTCCAGGTGTGTGAACAAATGGGCTTGGTGCTCTTCTCTTAGGCAGGTGAAAGCAAGTCCCAAGACCTGCATCTCTCTCTCTCTCTCTCTCTCTCTCTCTCTCACACACACACACACACACACACACACACACACACAGCTGGGCCTGTGCTTACTTGAAAGTCAGAAGATGTTCATTTGGAAAATTCATGAGAGGTGGTGAGGTGGGACATTGACTCCTTCATGAGATGAAGTCAGGGGATCTGGGTGCTTAGAACGTAGGCATGGTTCTTGAGTGTGGGCACAATGACTCCAACTTGCAAGAGTCTAACCAGAGCCAGGCCTGCAGCCAGTGCTTCAAATGCATAACCTCTGACTCTCAGCCCAACTTAGAGAGGGGATTACCACTCAGAAGATAACTGACATGGCTATTATTTGAATCCTGGGTTTTCTGAGTCCAGGATCCACATGCTTGCTATAATACCATGCAGTTTCTCAGGCAGTGATGTCTAAGTTCTGGGGGAAGCAGGGCCTTTTGTGTGGTGACTGAAAGAAGAGTGCTGAGAAGTAAGGGGTACTGTCGAAGACCCTCAGAATTAAGTTTAATTTTAATATAACATGTATTTCTTCTATTCAATAATGTTGGCTTCAGTGTGGTTATAATAATTATATTTAGCTTCATAAAATAATTATACCCATAGATGATGTCAGTTACATCCATAATTATAACAGGGGTCCCACACCAAATTACCATCTTTGCCCAGGTCTAAGGTTACACCACTGAACTTGAGTCTATGGGTTCGGGCAGAGACTTTCTCATTGCCTGGATGTTGAGACTTATCAGAAACATATACAATGTGTATATGCAATGTAATGTTCAGTATTTGCAAATCTCAGGGAAAATAGACAGTTTCATTCATTGCTGGCAGAAGTGTGTAGAAATTTTTCTGGAAGTCATTTGGAAACAGATATGAAAAACCGAAGGAATAATTATGGACTTTCAAAGTAGTTCATATAAATAGTTTTGTAATGAATTGGATTATGTTCCCTAGAAAGATATGTCTGAGTCCTAACCCTTAGAACCTGTGAATGTGCCCTTATTTGGTAAGAAGGTCTTTGCAGATGTAATTAAATATCTATCGAGGTGAGATTATAATAACTGGCATGTTTGTGAGAGAAAGGAGAGGGAGATTTGACCTGGAAGCAAAGGTGGCTGAGGACAATAGGAATGTATTCTCTTGGAGTTCAGGAGGCCAGAAGTTCAAAGTCAAGGTGTCTACAGGGATGTGTTTCCTCTGGAAGCTGTGGGGATGCGTCTCTCTTTGCCCCTTCCAGTTTCTGGTGGGTTCTGGCATTCCTTCCCCTGTGGCCACAGCTAATCTCTGCAACCGTGGCTACATTGCCTCTTCCTTGTCCACATGTTTTCTGGAGGTGTCTGTGTGTGTGTGTGTGTGTGTGTGTTTTTAAATATTTTTTAGTTGTTGATGGATCTTCATTTTATTCATTTATTATTTATATGTGGTGCTGAGGATCGAACCCAGTGCCTCATGCATCCTAGGCAAGCGCTCTACCACTGAGCTACAGCCCCAGCCCAAGGTGTCTGTGTTTTATAAAGGTACATGTGAGTACATTTAGGTGCCATGCTCTGGAGGAACACCTCTTCTCAAGCTCCTTGCCTTAATCTTGTCATGTGGCATGTAAGTAATATTCACTTCTTTGACATACAGGGTAGTATTTACAGGTTCTGGGGATTATGGCATGAATATAACTTTTGGAGACCTACCATTCCACCCACCACAAAAGGTTTCTTCAAATACCCTTTTAAAAAAAAAATATATATATATTTTTAGTTGTCAATGGATCTTTATTTTATTTATTTATATGTGCTGCTGAGAATCAAACCCAGTGCCTCACACATGTGAGGCAAGTGCTCCACCACTGAGCCACAACCCCAGCCCCTCAAATACCCTTTTGATGATTTGATTCTTGGAAGTACAGTCATGTTTTGGATAGAGGCCTTAATATCCTAGTTTGAAGCTCAGTGTACCTAGGCCAGGTGGGAGGCTAGTGAACTGGAGAGTTTTTCCAGTGCTCTCAGCCACCTTGCCAGTTTTCTTTTTATTGGGGCCTCCCAAATGTTAGAACCTGCTGGGCCTTTCCTAGGATCACTCAGTTTCTCCAGGTAAGACCCTTCAGTCTCCTGCTCCAGGATTATAAGCCAACTGCATGCATTTGTGTGTGTGTTGTGTGCAAATCTTCACTTAATCCCTGTATTTTCAGTACAGGGTCTGCATGTGGCTTCCTCAGGTGCTGCTGTCCCTAATCCTAGAGCTTCTTTGGCCTGGTTTCTCCAGAAAATAAATCTTCCTTTCTAGCAGGAGTGGGAGTAGGCATTATTGGACTGCAAGGGTGAAAGGAGGCCCTGGAGCTTCTCCATTGTGTCAACGGCACCTACCCTGGCCTGCCTTCTTCCACGAGACTTAACATTCCTGCTTTTTTTGGGTTCAGAAGGGCAAGCTTGTTCCCCTTTAGGCCTGACCTTCCCTCTCTCAGCAGAGTCACTTGCCAGTCTCTTTTTCCTGTGGTTTGGGGTTACGGGCGCCGCCTGGTTTCACCGAAGATGGCGTTTATCTTTCTGTTTTTTGTTCTCCTTTCAGTTTTGGGTGATTTTTCAAGAGCTCTGTAAAAACTCTTAAGATATTAAAGACTGTAATCTTTTGTAATGCCTTTTGAACTTATTTGCCACTGGTCATTTGACTCATAATTTTTTTAAATCCTTTTTTTTTGTAGTTGTAGATGGACAGCATGCCTTTATTTTATTTATTTTTACGTGGTGCTGAGGATCGAACCCAGTGCCTCACATGCGAACCCAGTGCCTCACATGCGCTAGGCAAGCGCTGTGGCCCTGAACTCCAGCCCTAGCCCCAGCTCCTGACTCATAATTTTTAATTACAACTTTTTTTCATGTACAGAAGTATTTAGTCAGGTCTATTCATCATTTCCTTGATTATTATTATTATTATTTTTTTGCCTTTGGTATACATTTTTAGAAGGGCCTTTTGTTGCTTATTCATATGTTTATTCACTTATAACTTCATTTAGTCTTAATGTATTTACAGCTTTGATATTTAAATCTTTACAAATCTGGAATTGTTTTGGCATCAAGTATTTTCCTCTCCCCATCCCCTCCTCCGCCTCCTCCTTTGTTTCTTCCTCTTCCTCTTTCCCGCATCTTCTCCAGGTGATGGGCTTCAATAGAGAGGTTGGTTTTAACAAGAAAAGTGGGAGAAGGCAGACAGGATTAGAGACAGGACAAGCCGTGCTCATTGTTGATTCCTCTATTCTGGTAATCCCTAACCTCAAAAATTTTCCAAATCTTTTTCACTTTCTGACCAAAAAAAAAAAAAAAAAAAGTTTCTCCCTGAGGGTATTTTAAGAAAACTAGAAAAACAGGCTGTGGGCTTCTGGGTCTCCATTTAACCTACCGATTTCTGTGGTCTCTGGATCACTTGCTATGAAGTCTTAGATGTAGAGAATTGGTCACAAAAACATAAAAAAGAAAGTCAAACTTGAAAAAACAAACAAAATGAAAACTGGGACTCTTCATGTATGAAGGCATCAAAAGTTAATAGGTCACTGAAATCACTTCGTAGTTTTAAAAGAATTATTCTTTTGAATGGGTAAACCAAGCCCATGTTCCAATTTCAGAAAGGCAGAAGGGAAGGCAGTGAGGGTTTCCTGTGTCACTGGTAGTGAGGTCTTGCTCTTCTTTCTGTTCTATCCGCATACCAGACGCTGTGTGCATATACCACTCCCATTCACTGCCCTCATTTAAAAAACACAGACGTTGGCATACTGTATACCCTATTTCACATCCTGCTTTGTTTCATAATATATTTTGGATTATTGTTACAGGTCAGTGTGTAGAGCGTTGTTTTCAATAGCCACATAATATTGTTAAGGTCTCCTGAGATGGGATATGCTGTGTGTAATGATCTCAAATAAGGCAGAGTGGGTAGAATGGAAAAAACATGGGTTCAGAGTCAGGTAGATTTGGGGTTAAACCTCAGGCCAGTCATTTGTTTGCTGTGTGTCTGTGGACAAGTTACTTAAGTTTTATGAGCCTTGGCTTTTTTGTTTGTAAAATTAAGATGATAATATATCTTACTTTTCAAGGAGAGTTATTCTGAGGATCCAATGAGATGATGTTTGCAAAGTACCTGGCACATACTAGATGCTGAAGGAAAGTTTCTTCCCATCATTTGTGTGTTAATTTTCACTTTACTTTGCATAGTTTGTGCCTTGGATAAACTGGGCTGGCACTGAGCTACAAGAACATTTCCCTAAGATGTCCCTAAAACTTTGTGTGTGTGTGTGTGGTACTGGGAATTGAACCCAGGGATGCTTAGCCACTTAGTCACATCCCCAGCCCTATTTATTTATTTATTTATTTAGGGTCTTGCTAAGTTGCTGAGGCTGGCCTCAAACTTGCAATCCTCCTGCCTCAGCCTCCTGAGTCACTGGGATTACAGGTGTGCACCATCATTACTGGCAACATCCCTAAATCTTTGTGACATACTCCCCCAAGATTAGGGTTATAAAATATCATGTTTAATGTTTTTTTTTAAAATCATGCTCACATTATATATTATTAGAACAATGAAGTGGACAGATGCTTCATTTCAATTAACTCAGTCTAGGTAGAGAAAAGTGTACCAGAGTTGACATTTATCATTATTTTTGAACATCCACAGAAGCCAGCACCTCTTTTGCTGAAATGAAATCAATGGGCATCAGATTCTCTCATGTCCACTACCCCACCTCATAGTAAAGGTTTGTTCTTCACACCACAGAGGTGACTCAGTACATGTAGGCCTTCTCTTAGTCTCTTCCTGTCACCCACTAATTGTGTCTTTCCCAGAATTTTCCAAGTCCAGAAAGGGGCAATTTGGTGACCAAGTCAGTTACCACTCTTGCTGTTTGGGAAGAGCATTTTCTACCAGGCAACTTCATTAGCTGCTGGCCAGTTTGCAGACTGGTGGCCCAGACCAATCAGGTATGGCTTGACTTGCCGTAGTTCCTGTCAGGATAAAACTTCGATGTGCAAGTACTGACTGATCTGCCCACTAGAGGACTTTTGAAGCAAGCTGACCAAAATTTATTGGTTGATTATAAGGAGAAACAGATCTTCTCTGAGTGGTTTTTGGAAAGATAAAGGTAAGAGAAACATCTAAAATGAAAGGACCAGGGGACTTGTTCTGTGAGATGGTATCTTTGAGATGAATGTCACCCAGCAGAGTGCCTTAACTGGACCTCTAGGCTTCTGAGTTCTAGGTAAGCAAGCCAGTCGGAAGCTTTAGACATGGGACAATGACCGCATGAAGTTGGCAAGATTTCTCAATCTTGGAGAACTTCACCATGCTCATTACTTTCATTTTTATTCATTTACTTTCACTTTTTCATTTTATTATAAAAACTTATGGAAAAAGAATCAGGGCTCGGGAGCTTATCTACAGGGCAGTAAGAACATGTGAGATCAGGGTGGCCATACCCTGTATTTAATCTTGAAAGAGAAGGATCCTTAAAATACAGAGCAGTTGGTTGGAAGCAGCCACTTAGAAGGAAAAAAACCCCAAAAACCAAAAAAAAAAAAACAACCCTAGGTGGTTCCCTGTGAGGAAAGAGAGGGAGATGCTAGTCATCTTGCTTGGCGTGGGAAGAGCCACATGGTACCTCCCTGATACCCTCGGAGCAGTGACATGACTTCTTTTGATGGTGGCCATTTGAGGAGACTTTGGTGACGATTCCAATGTTGCTTATTTTCCAGTTAGCTCTTCTGCGTGTGACAGATGAATGCTCATGAGATCTATGTGGAAGATAGTCTTGTGGCCAGTGACCAAACCATTGGCCTAGGTTGGCTCCTGACTTTCCAATGCATGGAACATAATAGGCACTCTATAAATGTTGGTTGAATAAATGAATGTGTGAATGTGTCATTCTTGTTTATTACTACAGAGTAGGAGGACTTCCTCAGAAATTACTCAAGACCTCAACGAATACTACTTGGCCTAGCTCTTAGAAATGTCATGGCTGAGCAAAGGAGGAAGAACTCCACAGGCTAATTCCAATACTTGCTTCAATTTAAAGTACCTACTTAGTAAACAGTGGATAATGTGAAGGTGGATTTCTGTTGTCATTGACAGGGACCCACAGATTAGATTATATCCACTTAACACTGGAGTATGCAATTACCCTAGGCAAGAAAATCAGCTCCACTGGTTCTCATCTGGATAAAGTCTCAACACTTTCTAGATGAGGAAACTGTGGCTGAGAGACAGTTCAGCTCATCAAATGGTGGAGCTATAATCTGGGGCCTAAATCTAGAACTCTGACTCCATATGTAGATTTCTAATTCCAACCACTGAAGCTTCTAAACAAAAATTCCCAATGTGCTTCCACCCAGTGGATGATCCAAACACATTCCAAGACAGGAAGGAGAGGCATTGAACTGGACCTCACAGAATGGGTAAGATTTCAACAAGTGGTGAGGAGCAAATACTCCAGGCAGCATCTCCCCGTACCTGCCCCACCTTAGTGAGTGGATCTTTTGCAGGTCTTAACCTCCTTTCTTTCCTGCCCTCTCCTTATGGCTTCCAGTAACCTCTCAAATAAGGACTGAAAAGAGGGGGATGAGAACAGAGCCTGGCCATCCTAAGGAGCGGGGGGGGGGGGCAGTAACTCCAAGGCCACTTAGTCATTATGGTTAATGGAATTGCTGATTTGAACTAAAATAATATTTCAGTTACTGTGCAGTGGATTTGTAGGAACCTCAAGGGAGATGAAGGATCACATGAGTAAAGTCTCTGAGGACCTAAGGTTTTAGAGAATATATAGGGGAAGAGAAGAGGAGAGTGGAGATGAGAAACAGAGGGTGTATCCTCTTTTTAATTTTGTATTAACATGTATAAATTGTATATATTAATGGGATTTAGTGTGATATTTTCATACAGGCATCCAGCATGTACTGATCAAATCCAACCTCCCTTTTTCCACTCTTCCTCACCCCTTCCCAGACTGATTTTCCAAAGTTTCCACAAATGAGAGAGGACATGAAATATTTATTTTTATGTATTTGGCTTATTTCACATAACATAATGCTCTCAAGTCCTATCTATCTTGTTGAAAATGACAAGATTTCATTCTTCTTTAAGACTGAATAATACTCCATTGTGTATCTATACCACATTTTCTTTATCCATTCATCTGTCAATGGGCATCTGTGCTGATTCCGTCTTAGCTATTGTGAATAGTGCCGCAATGAACGTGGCCTGCAGGTATCTCTTCCGTGAGCCGATTTCACTTCCTTTGGATATATAACAAGAAGTAGAAAGGCTGGGTCTATTTTTAGTTTTTTGCGGAAGAGCAAAATTAGCTAGATGGAGTTTTATCAAACTCAGAAGGAAATAATCAACAGAGTGAAGGGACAACCTGTAGAGGGGGGAAAGTATTTGTAAATTATTTATCTGACAGAGGATGAATATCCAGAATATAAAAGGAACTCAAAAGCTTTAAAGATGTCATCCAATTAAAAGTGGACATATAATCTGAATAGCAAGATGTTTTTCAAAAGAAGAAATACAAATGGCCTCTTTGGGGCAGATATTTCTCATGGGAACTGCAGTCATGTCTCAAGTGGTTTCTTTGATCATATTTTTGGTCTCCCTGTCAGAGTCAGGTGCTGGCTGTATGTAGCCTTTTGTTCACATGTCCCCCAAACAGAAAGTTGGCAATCTGTTGCTATTGTCATCTCAGCTTTAACAAGCAAGTTCATGTGTCATAGGGACAGTCTGAGACAGAAATTTACCCAAAGCAAAAAAAAAAAGAAAGAAAAGAAAGAAGAAGAAGAAGAAGAAGAAGAAGAAAGAAAAGAAGTATTGAAAAATAAATTTCTTGTTCTCATGATTGTCCTGCACATCACATCAGCCTATTTCCAGTCATTGGTCAGGATCATGGGTTGCTGATGCTCAAAAGAGTTGTTAAAACATGTTTTGGGGAGACATAGATAACTTGGCAGCCCCCATCCACCCTGTGCTCATAAGACTTCTTCATACTCTTCTGGCATTTTGTTAGCTTGACAGTGCCAGTTATACTGTCAGAGTAATGCTGAGTGAGGAGAATTAGCAAGAAGAAATTGTGTATGCCTGTGTGTGGGTGTGCGTGTGCCTGTGTGTGTACACTGATGTGTAGTTCTGGGGATTGAACACAGGTCCTCACAAGTGCTCTCCCAGACCCATAAGCAGAGATTGTGAGGATCATCTTGCTGCTGCTAGCTGGATGACTTCAGGCAACATTCTTAACTCTGAATTCTTGACTCTCTTCTATACAAATGGTAATACCAATATCCTCTTTGTTTATTGTTGAATGAAATAACAGATGGAAAAGTGTGTAAAACAGATCTTAGTACATGCTAGGTGTCTGATAAATGGTTCCTTCCATCTCTCTCTTTTTCCTCTTCTTTGTGCTAGTTGCTGCTGCCAATAAAAACACAAATATGACCTAGAACCTGCCTTTGAGATACTAGTCTCAACTGGCCAGACTGCAAGGAGGAAATGTTACAGGTGCTCCACAAAAGGGGCAGGTGTTGCCCAGTGGAGCACAGAGGACAGAAGAATCTGCTTTGGGTTGGGGAATTGGAGGCTACCAAGGAGGAAGTGGATTTGGGCGGGGGAGTCCATGGAGGGGCAGAATTTATCTACTTCTTCTCTATTCCTTCAGTTTCTATTTCTCTCCTTTCTTTTTACACAATTTGACCCAGAATTTAAGATGTCCAGAGGTGGGGAAGGTTTTAACTCCAGCCTGACCAGACGTGGCTCTGTCTCTCTTTGGTTCTCTTGACGTGGCTCTGTCCTTAGGTGGATGGATACCAGAGAGGAACTCAGTGTCTTCTGAAAACTTGGTTCTCAGAAAAATGCTGCATGTGCAAACAAGAGTTTGTGTATACTAGTAGGGGGTTCACAGATTCTCTGAAGCCCAACTATTGATCCCTGCTTTAATAACTGAGTGAAGAAAACATCCCTATGTACATCCAGCAAAGGCCATGGTATTATTACCAGGTATCATCACTTCTTTCTCTTTCTTGGGTAAACTTAAAAGGAGCCTGTGGTGTTAAAAATTGGGTGAGCTTTTCTGAGTCCTTCCTTAAAAGTCAGGCTCTTGAGTCAAATTGCCTGGGTGAGGAGTGTGGGATTTTAACAGAGTCATGAAAAAGCAGGATTATGCAGGCCAAGCAGATGGCATGAGCATCAGAAGGTACAACAGGGACACTCAGGGACTCTTTGGAGAAGATGAGGCAGTGGGTCTGGTTGTGGCTGTGGCTCTGTGAGGGAGGGGCCTGGTGATGGAAAGAGCCAGATTGTGGACATCTTTGAGGGGCCAGAGGAGGGCTACCTTTGGTTCCAGGCAGTGGACTCACTGGACTTGGGTACATAGCACTGGTCACAGTTGTAATTTTATATTCTTTGTGTGATTATTTTATTAGCATCTTCTGCCTCCACTGGTCTGTCAGCTCTCATGCCCCAGGAACCATCTTCTATTCACCTCTGTACGTAGCACGAGTCGAGAATGTCCAACTTAATGGACACTCAATACATATTGGTATATGAACAGGTGGATGAATGGCTGAATTAATAGTTTCAGAGTCAAAAGAGACAAGCTTGGATCAATGTTTCCCAAAAACATGAACTTTCGTACTTGATTTGATTCTGTCTCTGTTTTCTTCTTTGTTTATCAATGGGTGTCACACGGGGATGGAAATTGGCATCTTGTTGACCCATCCTTCTTGTGTCTGGGCAGATAGTCTGAGCTCTGAGGTGAAGTGTACACATGATGTTTGGCATCTGCTAGCCTCTGTCCTTCTATGATCTCCGACTTGCTATTTGACCTGAAGCACCTTGAAATAATGGGAAAACATGCAGTTCTGGAATCAGACGAGACTAGTTCAAACTTTTGCTCTATTTCTTATTAGCTTCATCTGTAAATGAGGAACAATCCTAAATATCTACTTCATCATGTTGTTTATATGATTAAATAACTCTTAGTGTAGAGTTTGGCATATAATAGGTGCCTTTGTTTTTTACATTTAAGTTTATTTTTTCTCACTGCATACTTTAAATCATAAGAAAATATTTTTATAAGTTTTCCTTGATTTTAAAATGTTCATATTTAGTATAGAAAACCTTGTCTGTACAGAAAAATATTAAAAAAACAAAGAAAACACTGTATCTAAAATCAATTATTAGCATTTTATGTATTTCCTGTTATGTTCTTTGTTCCTGAGAAACTTTATCTATTTTAAAAAGATAATTCCTATCCAAAATGAGAGAGGCTACAAATGGGTAATCAATGAAAAGTAATTCTCCCTTTGATCCTGAATCCAGCCATTAGGTTCATTTTCTAGAGATAATCAATGTCACCAGGTCTTAAATGGCCTCTTAGGGAGAGTCTAAATTTCTAGAAATATTTACTTAACTTCATATCGTCTTTCTCTTGTGTGAAGCAAGCATGGTGGACACGGTGTCTCATGCTGGAGGCTATGGTTTAAGTGAGTTTCCTTTTAGCTCTAGATGTCTTCATGGGCAGGGCAAAACAGGACGCTAGTGGCAGGTTCTGAGGGCTCAGTGACACTTGGTCTCGGTTGTGTATTTTTGTTCTTTAGATTGAAAATCTGCAAACAACTGAACAGGTGTTAGGCTTCTGGGTCTCAACCGTTTCTACAGTTGCTCAAGCGAGGAGCAGAGCTGTTGGGACCACAGACAAGAGGGCTGAGGCAGAAGGTGGGCTTTCTCCAACTTTGCTTTGAATCCCAGGGCAATGTTTTCTACACAGACAGTGGGAAGGTGTAGTCTGACATGGAAAGATTATATTTTGCAGTTGAGATCAATTCAGAAAGTCAGGGGTACTAGAATTCAAATCTTTAAGGGGCTCAGTGGACAAGGAGGGGAGATAGGAGATTGGACTTGATAAAAGCTAAGCTCCATGGAGCAACGAGTAAGAATGGGCTGATGATACATTTGAGAACCTCATCTATAAAATGGGCATTAAAGAATATAATGAATATGACATTGCTTCAAAATCTGTAAAGTGCCATCCAAACACAAAGGACTCAGATTCTCACGAGGATGATGATAATTTAAATGTGGGACATGAAAACCAATCAATAATTTTACAAATTAATTTTTAACTACAAAAGTGATACTAATTCACTTTAGAGGATATAAGTGCATATATATAAATTAAATATATAAATCAAGATAGAAAAAATTCTCATGGTCTAATTAGAGAGTGTGGTGCCTTGAATTACTGTACACCCACCCTATCCATCTCTGTGGGACCAAAGTGGGAGGACTATTGTTCTTTGGGTGGCAAATTTTGCTGTATAACTTACTCTGTCCAGTTAAGTGTGAATGGAAATAGCACAGAAACCACCTCTGAAGCTCTAAGAGCCCTTGTGTGGTTCTGCCATCTTTCTTCCCCTTCTGTTGTGAGGCCAGCATATTTCAGGTAAGTGCTTTTCCATCATCTGGGTTCTGGAATGAAGAGCCCTGTGAAGGACATATAGTACCAATGAGAGATAATCATTTATCTTGTAAGTCCCTGAGGTGTAAAGGTTGTTTGCTACTGCAGCATAATCTGCCCTAAGATACCTGTATTGATGAACAGAGAAATAACAACTGTTAATCATTAAGTCTATTTTATTTAGTTTTTTCTAATGCTTATATTGTATATTTTTCTTTATAAAAATAGGCTTATAATGTACATATTATTTGGTGAAATGCTTTTCTCATTTGGAACTATTTAAGTGTATAACCTTAGTAGATAAGGATTTAAAATATAAGGATTTTTTCTTAAGATAACCACAATACCAAAATTAATAATACTAAAATTAATAATTTCTTCATATCACCAAATATTAGTCATTGTCAACATTTCTCCAACAGTAGTTTGTTGTTGTTGTTATTTAAATCAGGAATCTGGAGTTTGCAGTAGGTTGATATGTCTCTTAAATCTCATATTTAGGTTTGCCCTCTCCTTCTCTTTTTCCTCCTGTGAATATATTTGTTGAAGAAACTGAATCAGTTGTTCTATTTCCCACAGTCTCAATTTTGCTGATTGTGTTTTTGTGGTGTTACTTAGCAGGTTCCTTTTTCCACTGCATTTCCAGTAAATGGTTGATTAAACCTAGAGACTTAGGCTAGAGAAGTAACTCAGTAGTAGAGCAGTTGTCTAGCATGTGTGCTGTCCTGAGTTTGATCCCCGGCACTACAAAAATTAATAAATAAATGGATCTAGACTCAATCAGATTCAGCAATAGATTAAAAAAAAAAACTCAATGCACTGTGAACATTTACCACATCATTTAACATCCTATGATAATGTGTGTTTTTTTAAAAAATAATTATGGAGTTGTTGACTAGAGGAATGTATCATTAATTTATCTAGCTTGTTTTAGACATTATGGTTGTTTCTGTTTTTGCTGCTCTACACAGCTCACTGATAGACATCCTTGTGGTGGTCTACTCTCTGGCCTGATTTGCTCTCTTCTATTCTGTTAGTTCCTGCGGATGGTGGATGCCTGTGCCACCTTCCTCACAGAAGCCTTGAACCCAGAAAACTGTGTTGGAATCCTGAGGTTGGCAGACACACACTCTTTGGACAGTCTAAAGAAGCAAGTTCAGAGTTACATCATTCAAAACTTTGTGCAGATTCTGAACTCTGAGGAGTTCCTCGAACTTCCCGTGGACACTCTGTACCACATCTTGAAGAGTGACGACCTTTATGTGACTGAGGAAGCTCAGGTGTTTGAGACTGTGATGAGCTGGATCCGCCACAAACAGTCAGAACGACTCTGCTTGCTTCCCTGTGTCCTTGAGAATGTGCGCTTGCCACTTCTGGACCCGTGGTACTTTGTGGAGACGGTTGAAGCAGATCCTCTCATCAGGCAGTGCCCGGAGGTCTTCCCGCTGCTCCAGGAAGCCAGGATGTACCACCTTTCTGGCAATGAGGTAAGTTGATGAGAAATGCTATATTTAACCAAATTATTGAGTCAAGAAGTTACAGAAGCCCTGAATGCCTGATATATAAAGTGGGGATGATACTGCGTTTTCAGAGTTACTGAGAGGATTAGGTGAGATAGGAAACCACCCAGCACCATGCCTGGTGCATCCTTGCTCTTCCCAATTGTGTAAGATCAGGAGGTTGGTGTAGGGCAATGCACACAGACAGAACTGTGCCCTGTCCAGAGGCTTGCCACTTTCCTAATTTGTCCACTCTGGTGAAACTTCATATCTCTTGGATGGACTCTTTACTTGGTTCAGATTTTCATCCTTTCCTTCTCAAATTTCTGGACGTTCCTCAGAACTTAGCTCCTTGCTCTCAGTCTGGTCTCACTCCAATTCATTTCCACCAATAGGATTATCTAAAAACTCAAGTGTGAGCCTTTTGCTCCTGGGCTTACCTTCTTCACTTCTGGGGTAAAACCCACACTTCCTGCCTAACCCCATCCCAGCCTGGCTTCTCTGGCATCATCTCCCACTCTGCTCTTCTGCTGTAGTCGCGATGCGTTGCTTATAGTTCCCCAAAATGGAAGTGTGTTCCAGTCTTCAGGCCAATGCAGGTGATATCCAAATGACTTTTTCTTGTTATTACTCTTGTTAACTTCCACTCTTACCTCAAAACTTGGTTCAAGCATGTTCTTCAGAGACCTCTCTGTGTTCTTATAACCTTTAGTGCCTTCCTTAATTATAGCACCAGCTGCCACATGGTAAATGTTGAGTTCAGGATCTGTAAATATCTCTAGACCGAGAGTTTGTTATAGGAGGAAGTGCAATTTTCTGGACTTTTCATCTCCAGATCTTAGAAGAGAGTCTCTGGTGCATAATGAATGAGTGGCTAAATGTTTACTGAGTGCTTAGACAAGTACCGGGATGATGACTACACATAGCATCTGGATCTACCTGGGTCTCCTTGACAATTTCTGAAGGACTTTTTAAATTCAAAACTTTATAAATA
The DNA here is from genome assembly GCA_028644305.1 of Xerus rutilus. Taxonomy (NCBI): domain Eukaryota; kingdom Metazoa; phylum Chordata; class Mammalia; order Rodentia; family Sciuridae; genus Xerus; species Xerus rutilus. The sequence goes on along the minus strand of CM053409.1, from coordinate 46,181,081 downwards.
TGAGAGCAAGTATATTAGAGAAGAACAAAACTGGCAAGAAGTAATGCTATAGGGACAGTTTGCCAATGATTTGTACACGTGAAGACTCACATACAGGTGTCACTACACAAGAGTTTCGAGATTAGACACCAAGCCTTTTCTATTAAGCCACTGGGAAAAACCTTAACCAAAGCTAGCTCAGAAATCATCTGTATGAAGCTTCTCTGGCCATTTTTTTTTTCATGTGTGTCTTTTCCTGTCTCTCTGTCATTCTTAGATCCACTTTTATGCCTTCATTCTGCAAGTGTTCCTTAAATATTTGGTAGAATGTACTAGAACCTGGCATTTTCTTTCTGAGATTTTAAAAACTACCAATAGCATCATTTTAATAGACACAGTTCTATTCAGGTTATGCACTTTTAGAATGAGCTTTGGTAGTTTGTCTTTCAAAGAATTGTTTCACTTTGTATAAATTGCTGAAATTTTTAGCTTAAAATTATTTACAGTATTCCCTTATCTTCCTTGTACTATCTATAGGATCTGTTGTGATGTCCCACCTCTCATTCCAGATATTGGAACTTTGTACCCTTTTTTGTTTGTTTGTTTGTTTTCCTGATCAGTCTGGTTTTATCAATTTTTATCAATTTTATTTATTATTTTACTTATTATTGAGCTTTATCAATTTTATTGATTTTTCTCAAATAGATAACTTCTGGTTTTATTTTATTTTCATTATTGTTTTTATATTTTTAAATTTTATGTATTTACAGTCTGATGTGAATTATTTTCTTTCTTCTGCTTATTTTGGGTTTAATTTACTCTTATTTCTCTAGTTTATTAAGGTAGAAGCTGAGAACATTGATTTGAGATTTTTTTCCCTAACATTGGCATCAGTGCTGTAAATTTCCCCCTAAGAACTACTTAAACTGCATACCATATATTTTAAAGTTGTGTTTTCATTTTTCGCAGATAAATCCTGAACATCAACTATATGTCAGGTTATTGTGTCTTAGTCCATTTTATGTTGTTATAAAAAATAACTGGAGACTGGGTAACTTATAAAGAGGTTTATTTGGCTCATGATTCTGGTGGCTAGAGGGTCCACATGGCATGTATGGCACCAGCAACTTGGCAAGGGCCACCTGACTATGCCACCACATGACAGAGCAGCAGAAAGATAAAACAGCTACATGCAGAAGGGACCAAGAACATGGGTGATCTTGCTTTACAACAACCTGCTTTTGCAAGAATCAATCCACTATAATAGATGAGCATTAATTCCTTCTGGAGGTGG
>CM053409.1:46144159-46179308 GCA_028644305.1 Xerus rutilus | reverse complement strand
TCTGTGAGCAATGAGCAGTTAGTAAGGTACAACTGTTCATTTTGGTTTGTCTGTCTGTTTGTTTGTAGTGCTGAAAATTGAACCCAGGGTCTTGCACATGCTAGGCAAGTACTCTACCACTGAGCCATATCCCTAGCCCTATTTGTTCTGTTTTTAACAATATGAAGTTAAACTGGTTAGGCCTGATCGTTGTGTGCAATTCATTGGAAAATATTTATGTATGTCTGCAACAAACTTTCACATCTCTGACTTCAGATTGACATCTTTCAAGCGTTAGGGTTTAATATTTTACCAAATGTAGACAAATTTACAATTTGGTGATGGTATCATCACTCAGCGCTATTAAGTTACAAGTGGAGTTACAAGGCAATTTTCCATATCCAACCAATCACATCACCTAGATGATTGTATTAGTTAATTGTATTAGTTATCAATAATTGCAAAACAAACTACCCCAGAACTCAATTGTTTAAAACAAAACAGAGAGCTGGTGTAGCCCACTGATAGAGTACTTTCCTAGTATGTGCAAGGTCCTGGGTTTAACCCCCAGCACTCTAAGAGAAAAAAAAAAAGGTCAAACAGTGAACATTCTCAAGTTCCGAGTGTCAGATATCTGGGTGGGGTTAGGCTGGGTATTTCTGATGCAAGATCCCTTACCAGGATATAGTCATGTTGCTGGGGCTACAACAGTTTCAAAGTTCAAGAGGGGTTGTAGGATACACTTTAAGCTAACTCACAGGGTTGTTGGTGGGCCTCGGTTTCTTGCTGGCTGTTGGCTGGAGGCCTTGATTTCTTGCCATGTGGGGATTTCTGTATCAGCTGACTTCCTCTGAGAATGAGAGAGCAACCAAGATGGAAGCTGTGATGCCCTTTGACCCACCACTGCTGCTCTACTCTATTCCTCATAGAGATCAATGCTGGAACACTGTGAAGGGAACTACATAAGGTGTGACTACTAGGAAGCAGGGAACACTGGGGCCACTGTGGAAGCTGGTTACCATGATAATTTAGAATGGAAAAAATAATCCATGTCAGGAGCTGGGTTACCTAACTTGCCTATCCACCCACACACCTACCCACCCATCCATCCATCCATCCATCCATCCCTCCATCCATCCATCCACTCATTCAACCTATGCTTATAGAAACCCATAAGCTCCAGTTCTTGTTGTTAAAGATCCATTAACAAAAGGACCACTCCTGCCATTAGGGACTTGACAGTAAATTACAAAGCAGTATGAAAATTGCTGTGGTGGGCAAATTCAGCATTATGGAAATGTGTGTGGAAAGTCTAGAATGACTTCCTGAGAAAGGGACAGAGTGATATGGCAGATAATTCATAATGACTTCAAGGGTAAGTGGATTGGGGAGGCAGCATGGGAAACGGAGGATGGATATCGTAGGGAGTTTCAGGCAGCAGACAGGAATCCACAATGTTAGTAGGCACAGGTATGTGACATTCAGGAGCAGAGAACACCTTGTTAGCCCTGGGAGCCAGGAAGTAAGGCCATGGCTCATCTAGGCCCCCATCAGCCTCCACTGCCCAGAAGGTTGTTGAGGCTGGAGAGCAAGCACGGTGGATAGGATAGGAAGCTTCCGAGAGGAGGCTAAGACCTGGTTCTCAGCATTGAAATAAGGGTCACAGAGGATCAAATTCCGAAGGCTGATGCTGTCCTCCATGCACTACCCAACCACACCTAAATCCTCTTTGAAAGAGGACCAGATTGTTGTTGGATGTTGTGTCTCGGATGCAGGGAGGAGAGATTTAGGGATAGGAACTAGGATTGGTAGCTGGAAGGAAAGTTGCAGAATGTCAAAGTTTGTCTTTGATGCCAACTCATTGCTTAGATCCTATCCTGCTGCCTTGGTGCCTTCAAGTGACTCCAAGTTCCCTAGACTGTTCCTCCTGACCTCCCTACTTTCTACTGTTGATGCCCTCAGGCTCAGCCCATTGCTTAGGATTTGTCCTGATGCAACTCTACAGCCATGGCCCAGCCTTGAGAATTTATTGGAGCTGGTTCTTTGGCATAGAAGAACAAATAAGGAAATAAAAACTCATGGAAAAGTCAAGGTTGGGTGTACTGTGGTCATTGAATTCACTCTGTAAGGGCTCAGTCTTTGCTACTATAATCGATTTATCAACATCAGTGGGCAAAATCAAAGTTCTATAACTGGGTTAGATCAGCCTAACTTTGTAGGAAAAGGTGACTGCTTTGGCCATGGGGAAGGGGCACTGCCTCTTTGTCTCCCATCAAAGTGCCCACAAAACCTCCTCACTGAGCACCAAGGATGGGATGCAACTAGGAAGAGACAGCTCTTCCTTTCTTAGTGATATCCATTGACATCTACTACTGATCCTACAGACAGGACAATCTGATGAGGGCTGTGTATGTGCCAGGTACCCTACTCTATCTCATGATCTCATGAGTGTCCACAATGACCTGAACCAGTAACAAGCATTTTTCAGAGTTTGTATCACTTTTCCTAGGTGGCATGGCCATAGGTGATGGAACCCCAGTGTACCTGACTTCCAAACTTCTGGTTTTACAGTTGAGTTCAAATACCTGTACTGTGAATTTCTTCACTTATTCAAGGCTCTGAAGGGTCATAAACTTGATGTTGGGACCAGTTCTCCAGCCTCTCTGGCCCCGCTTCTTTTTCCTCCTAAGTTTCTGCTCTATGTGTCACTGTAGGACTTTCCTTCCAGAAGGAGGTTGGTGGAGAGCCAAACAGGGAAATGGGAAATAGCCTGAAATGAAATTTCAGGATTTAAGATTTCAGACCAGGTAGGAAGGATGAGACAGAGTAGTAAGTCCATTTGATGGCAAATAGATCCTGTCTTCTTAAAACAGAATAAAAGAAAACCCAATAGGTAACATTTATTGAGTACCTATTACATACCCGTCTCCAGGATAAACACACTATATCAAGCCACTTTATTCTCACAACAAACTCATGAGGTAGTTAACACTGAAATTCCCACGATACAGATGATGACACAGAGGCCCACGGAGGTGAAGCCACATGGTCATACAGTGGAAATTGAGGCCTGCTCCACATGACGCCACAGCCTGAACTGTGCTCCATCATGTTACCCTGCCTGTATGTACCCCATTGATTTCCAGATCATCTCGGAGCGCACCAAGCCCAGGATGCATGAGTTCCAGTCTGAGGTGTTCATGATCATTGGTGGCTGCACGAAGGATGAACGATTTGTGGCAGAGGTAACCTGCCTGGACCCCCTGAGGCGCAGCCGCCTGGAGGTGGCCAAGCTCCCACTGACGGAGCATGAGCTGGAGATTGAGAATAAGAAGTGGGTGGAGTTTGCATGCGTGACATTAAAAAATGAGGTCTACATCTCAGGTAAGCAGGAGCCATGTGAAGCCAAAGCAAGCCCACACTCCATAATAGCATGCCACATGTCCCCAAGCGAGAGCCAGGGAACCATCCTACCAGAATGACTGTGAGTTGGCAACTCTGATTGGGTCAGGCCATGGAGCTCAGGTAGTCTTACCTGGAGAGCGCATCATTACTGAATAAAATCTAAAATGTGATCAGCTTTGTAGTGGGAAACAGGGGAGCAGACAGACAGATCCAGTCTCCTTCACAGGAAAGGAAGAAGCAATACTAGGGTTTATTCAGTTTCCGATACAGGCTAGCATAGGGCCCTGAACCAGGTGTGGGAATACAGTAAGAAATGAAAACTTCTGCTCTTCTCCCAAACCTGACCCCTTCCCAAGTTTATTAGGTCATACTTTGATAGACTTCAAAGTAATATGAAAAGCATCCATTTTTGTTGCTAAATTGTCAGTTATTCATGATTACTTTATGCCTACGTTCACCTTAGACCTGAAGTTCCATGAGTCAACACTGTGTCCCCAGCCACTAGCACTGTGCCTAACTTCAGAGTAAACACTCCATCAATGTTTATTGAATGACACAATCTCGATTTTTTACTGTATAGTAGGTGAATCTACTTTAATAACATAATCATTTGCCTCTCACATTGATTCTGTAAGGTAGGTATTCTTAAGGTAGGATAAAGCTCAGAGGCTTATCCTACCTTAGATATCAGGCTCAGAGGAGTTCTAGGATGTAACTAGGGTTACACCTTGGTAGGTGTCAGGCAGGATCCCAACCCAGGTGCTGAGCCTGAGTCCAGGCTCTTACTCTCACATCAAAACTCAGCTCTTCTTGGGACTCTAGGGAGGAGGCAAGCACTCCTCCTCCCTCTTAGAGGCTTTTCTGCAAGTGAACTTGTTTGGGAAGAGCAGCTTCCCAGAGCTGGTTTCCTCCAAAGTCAAGGGCAGATCTGTTCTTCTTTGGATATATTCATGTCTTTTATTAGGTTCTAGTTTTCTTTTTTTAAATATTTTTTGTTGTAAATGGACACAATACCTTTATTTTATTTATTTGTTTTTTATGTGGTGCTGAGGATCGAACCCAGTGCCTCACACATGCCAGGCAAGCGCTCTACCACTGAGCTACAACCTCAGCCCTCTAGTTTTCTTTTATATTGTAAACATATTTGTAATTGTTACAGAAAATTCAAACAATGCAAAAAATAGAAGGTAAAGTATGGTAATTTCTCTGTGTCATTATAATTCTATATTTTTACAAAAATAGTTATTTTTTTGGTATAAGTAATATTAGTGATGTAACAATGCTGAATCTCAGTGAACGAAGATGATAGAATGTGGGAGTGAGGGGTGGGGTCCATCTGCTTCCACTCAGGCCCTCAGGGACCCAGCCTCCTTCCATCTTGTGATGCTGCCATGTCCCACATGTGGCCTTCATTTAGGGAAGACAGAGAAACCCAGTGAGCTGAGAAGGCACATGTGCTCATAAAAGCCTCTCTGCTTGGAAGGACCACCTCGATTCTGCTCATGTTCCATTGGTAAAGACTAGCTGTGTGTCCTTTCCTCCCAGCATCCAGGTGTCCTGGGAAATGTTGTTTAGCCATGCGCAGGGGCGGGGAGGGGGGGTGGCGCACTACAGGGTTGGTAGTCATGATCTATCTTCGCCATTTATATAGCACATGTTGTTCTACAACTTGTCTTTCCCTTCTTGAATTTATTGTTCATTTTAAAATGATACGAGCAATATATGCAAGTATGCTTGTCTACACAGTTAAATTAACAGATACCTGTACTTCCGTTAGCAGTATCATCTGGGTATTGCTACATGTTGCACAATGGATGTATGTATGTGAAGTGACATACTACATGTAAAGCACAGCATAAAGCCAGCTACATGCTGAGAGCTCCATGTTACCTGTCATCACTAGAGCTCTTCCTTTCTTTGGTAGTGAGGATTGAACCCAGGGGTGCTTTACCTCTCAACTACATCCCAAGGCAATTTATTTTTTATTTAGAGATAGCATCTTACTAAGTTGCTGAGACTGTCCTCTACCTTGTGATCCTCCTGCTTCAGCTTCCAGAGTTGCTGGGATTACAGGTGTGTGCTACCACGCCTGACACCACTGCTCTTCTTTTTGCCAACTGTCTGTTGAATGGAAAAAAAACCCATAATTTTTTACAACTTTCTTTTTAAAAATCTCCTTGGAAAAAAAACACTTGAGTAGGCATTCTTAAACACTTATATTTTATATACTTGTGCTGCTATTTGGAAAGTTCCTGGAAGCAGAATAGAGAATTTTGGTATATATTGCTAAATTGTCCTTCAGACAGTTTGTATCAATTTGTTGTTCAATCAGTGTTGAATGACAGTGCCCATTTTCAACATCCTTGCTAACAATTTTTTTTTATTATCAATCATTTACATTTTTAATAGACTGAAATGTTTAAATTTATACTCTTGGATCATTGGTGAGATTGTACATATTTTTACATAGTTACTAGCTAATTGTGTTTATTTTTAAAAAATGTTCATACTCTGGTTTTTCCATTGATTGTTGTCTTGTTCTTACTAATTTTGGGGAGCCCTTATTATGTATCCTTTGTCTTCTGTGTTGCAAACAGATAGTGCTTATCTTTTATATTTGATTTATACTTATATAGTCATTTTCTTTCCTATGTGATTCCGAGTTTCATGTCATTCTTAGAAATCTCCTCTGCCCAAGATCATTAAGATGGTTTCTTATATATTCTCCAGTTCTTTTTACAGCAGTTTCATTTGACTTTTATTTTAAATGCAACATGAAATAAGGTATCTAACTTAATTTTTCTGCAGGTGAATAGCAATTGTTCTAATAACATTTATTAAATAATTTCTACATATTTTAGTCCTGTTTCCATGTTCTTATTTTAATAGATCAGTTTCCCTACTCTTGTGCTCATACCATAGTGTTTTTATTATAACAGCTTTTAAGCATTTTTTTTTAGCTTTTAAGCATTTTAATATTCAATAAGGACAGACTACTTTGTTCTTCTTTTGCAAATATTTCTTAGAAGTTTTTTCTAGTGGTGGAGCCTTTGCCTAGCATGTGCAAGAAGACCCTGGCTTCCATCCCCAGTATCGGGAAAAAAAAAGAATTTTTGGAAAAATATTCTTTAAATTGGCCTTCAGGGAGTGACAGTAGATTTGGAATGAGTGTACCACTTAGTGGTACAACACTTGCTTAAGATATGTGAGGCTCTGGGTTCCATCTCCAGCACTGAAAAACAAATAAAAATACCAAAAAAACCAACAACCCAACAAAACCCAAATTCATCCCAAATATACTTTTCCCAGTGAAATTTAGAATTATCTTGTAGAATTGTAGAATTCCCTTTAAAAAGTCGTCCAGGCACTGAGTATGCAGGTCCCCTGAGGGAAGACCGACATCTCTGCAATAACACGCCTCTTCACCCACGCACACACTATGCTTTCCAGTTGGTCAGATCTTTAAATTCCAGAAATAAAATCATAGAGCTTTTTTCCTATTTTAAATAAAGATTGCACACATTTCTTTGAAAGTTTATAGGTATTTTACAATCTTTGACACTGCCTAAATGGGATCAATATCATATTGTTTTGAACAGAGACTTCTAAAAGGCACATGAACCAAGGGAAAATTGGTCAGAGTGTAATGAATAAGAAATTTAAAGAAAAGGAAGCTCAGCCTCCCTTAGAGTCAGGGAAAACCAAAGTGGGATCTGAGAGAGAGGAACAGGGTGACTCTCCTCTGCCAGCTGTGGGTGGACATGAGGAAAGGTCAGCCAGCCAGCTTTGGAAGGATGCTTGACATGTGCCCATGCCTCTGACCTAGAAATCCCACTTTGGAGTTCTACCCTAGAGAAACACTTAAACCCATGACCCAGAACATTGTCAGTGATATTCTTTGCCTCACCACCAGTGTACATTCATAAGTCTGAAAAATAGTCATTTTTTTGCTTTAAGTAGTTGGTGACACTGTATGCTAAAGGGGAAATGGAAACAAAAAGGTGTTTAAATATTCTATTAAAGTCACCCAAAAAGGTAGGCCTCCTTTGTCTTGGTCTCTTAACTGCTAAATTATGTATTCTGTTTATCAAGAGAGTTGTCTTTTAGAGAATATTGACCAATTCACTCTCAAATGAACTATTGTAAACACCTCATACTTTATAATAAAAAATAGTTTTAGAAGAGGACAAGTCCCACTTATATTTTTATTAGATCAGAGATATGAACCAAGAGAATTTTGTAATATTTCTTGCTGATTTTTCCAAATTTGTGCCTTAGTTATTTTGTTTAAATCAGTAAACTTAGAACTTAAGCTGCCTTCTAATTTACCAGGTGATCAAGGTCCTGCCATCCCTGCCCAGTCTCACTCCCTGCTCCTTATGGGCACAAACACTGAGTCCAGGCTCCCTCTGCCCCCACCCACCCAGGCTGAACTCCAGTGGCACTGAGGTGGCACCGTACACCATCTGGCCATCGCTCCCCTCACTGCCTCTCTCCCTGATCCCCGTGTTTGCTTTGTCTCCCCCCAAGCCCTGCCCAGGACTTAGCACTTCTGGAGTTCTGGGAAATGATGGGAGAAACTGCATTTCTGACTCATCTGGTAGCTTCTTAAATGTTTTGTTACCTCTTATAGGTGGCAAAGAAACACAGCACGATGTTTGGAAATACAACTCTTCAATCAACAAATGGATTCAGATTGAATATTTAAACATCGGCCGCTGGAGGCATAAGATGGTGGTGTTGGGTGGCAAGGTCTATGTCATCGGAGGTTTTGATGGCTTACAGAGGATCAACAATGTAGAGACTTATGACCCCTTCCACAACTGTTGGTCAGAGGTATAGGAGATTATTTCTATGACTAACTCTGTATTATTACTCCAAAGCTTAAAAAACAAACAAACAAACAAAGAAAAAAGGCATGTGCCTAGGACGGTGGCCAGCATTTAGATTGCCTTGCTCCTACTGAGAACATTTTTGGTGGCTCTGAGCTTCCCTCTGCTTAGGAGTCATGGCTTTAGCATTGCTGATCAAGGCACAGCAATAATATCCTTCCAGGTGGGGAGGCTTTCTGTGGGCAGCCAAGCCCTTGATGTGGAGGTTGTGGAGGGGAGGCTCAACCTGCCCTGAGATGACAGATCCCATAGTCACATGTCTTGGCCCAGAGTCTGTCTTCTCAGATGCATTCCATCTGATTCCTCTCCACACCAGGCATGTGGGCATCCACACACTGCACTGTTTGTGAACCCAGAGTCATGTTTAGAAGTCAGCCCTTATTTATTTTCCCATTAATGATGAACCATTTACATGCCCACATGTAAGACTCTCGATGTGACCTCAGGTATATTATACCCAGGAAAAGTAAAGTGACTTTGCCTCCCGTAGTTCCAGGTTATTCTCAAGTTCAAATTTTTCTTTCTCCTTATAAGAATATATTCCAGCTTTAGAGAGTATAAAACACAGTCACAATAGGCACAAGCAAAGGTCCCCAGATCAACACAAGATCCAGAAAAGATCTATCAACCTGAAAAGTGCTTTATAGGGAGCCCTTAACATTTGTGGGGGGTGTGCCCAACATGTTCCCCAATCATCAAGTCCCTTCACAAAGTTTCTCCATGACCCAAAGGGGTTATGTAAATAGGTAAAAGGCTCTTAAAATCCTTTTTAGCATCCTGGGATTTACAGGGTAGCGGTATAAGTCTGTCTTAATCCCCAAAGTTGCAATGTGCCCCCAAATGGCTCTTTAAATCCTTATACTAGTTTTTCTTCCTGGATATAAACACTAAAGACAATCCATGCTGGCATATAGCAAGTACTCAGATGTTTTCTGAATGAATACATGAATGAATATATACATTTGACAAATCATTTTCCTCCAACATTGGCTGACTTCATCTGTATAACACTAATTCCTGCCTGTACCCCCTCCTTCCTTGAGAACTAGACTCTGGGAGAAACACACAGTCAGCTCTAGCCTGCCTTTAGGAAGGCTGGGCAATGCTTGCTTTGATTCTCTCTGCATCTTAAGGACAGTCAAGCCCATGGGCATTGCTACTTCAGGAGAAGGATGCCCAGGTTTGTGTCCCAGGGCATATGTCCTGTTGAGTTCTTCCAGCAATTTAGGCAACATAGCTGACACCTTCTTCTCGTGCCCCATGCCTCTGCAGGCTGCACCACTCCTTGTCCATGTGAGTTCCTTTGCAGCCACCAGCCACAAGAAGAGGCTCTATGTGATTGGGGGAGGGCCTAATGGAAAACTAGCCACAGACAAGACTCAGTGTTATGACCCGTCCACCAATAAATGGACTTTAAAGGCCGCCATGCCAGTGGAGGCTAAATGCATCAATGCAGTGAGTTTCCGGGACCGCATCTATGTCGTTGGTGAGTGAGAGTGATGGTTTTTATTTCTCTGAGATCCCCATTCATGCAGCTATGCCAGAGATGAGATAAAGTGCTCTTGAGAATTCCTGGGTGAAGTGGGTAGAGCTGAAAAGGAAGAAAAAATGGGGTTGGTTCGTGTCTTGGTGGATTTTCCTTGCATTCCTAGAGGCAGAATCAAACTTGTTTAGGGGAAACAAAGCAGATGGACACTGTGGACCAGAGAGGAGACCAGAAGTCATTGCAGGAGGAAAAGTTGTGTTGCAAACAGTAAATGTACAGAAGTTGAAACGTGCACAGGATAATAAGCGCCCAACCAGTGGTAGTTATCATTTCCTAGTTTGTGTTCATGGAAATTTCTCTCTCACTGCTTGCTTTAGGGACTGTGAAAAGTTACATTTAGTTGAAAGGAAAGTCTAGCCAGCCAGACCACAGCTGGCATGTGATTGTTAAGGATGGTGGCTCCCAGTCCTGACTACTCATTAGAATCACCAGGGAGCTTTTTAAAAGAATATGGGTAGCTGGGCCTTACCCCAGACCTATGAAATCAGAATTCAGGAGAGAAGGAGGTTGCTGGGGAACAGTACAGCTTTTTTTTTTTTTTTTAAACTTCAGGTGATTTTAATATGCAGCCAGGGTGGAGAACTTCTGATTAAGGAGATGCCAGAAAATAACTTCAGTGAATAAGAGCTAATCAGAGAAGGCATTTGGAGGCAAAACATTAGAACAGATTAAGGAGGAGACACTTTTTTCTCCCTTGCTTTAGATTCTTGTGTGCTTATGGTTAGTCTCCGACTGCTCCAAAGGTCTAATCTCAAGATGGTTAACTTGGGCTGGTCTATCAGATCATGCTCAGTCTCCAAATGGACGCCGTCTGGCTCCTTCAGGGATGGATGGCTTCTACCAACCAGTGCTCTAGGGATGCTTTATGTGCAGGGCCCTTCTGATCTCTTAGAACCACCATGGTCTTGGTGCCCATGGTAACAGAATAAAAAGTGCTGAGCTGGGATTGTAGACCAAGTCTACCAAAGGCACCAGATGGTGTTTCTTCCCAGGAGCAGTCTTAAGGTGCATTTTGTAGCCACATTAAGCCAGGTGTCCTTTAGAACCATGGCTGCAGAATTGGAAGGACACTGTGAGTCATCTCGCAACTTGCTGTTCCTCGGGATCCACCCTGGCTTTCTGGGGAAATGGCCATCAATCCACTGTTTCTCTTGGCAAGATGGTAGTCCTGACCTAACCCCAAGTCGAATTTTAGCGGTTCACGGGGATGAAACCCAGAAAAATGGTAGGATGCTTCCCCTGTGTTCTTCCTCTCCAGGAGGGGCCATGAGAGCGCTGTACGCCTACAGCCCTCTGGAGGACAGCTGGTGCCTAGTGACACAGCTCAGCCACGAGCGGGCCAGCTGCGGCATCGCGCCCTGCAACAACCGGCTCTATATTACCGGCGGGAGGGACGAGAAGAACGAGGTCATCGCCACGGTGCTGTGCTGGGACCCCGAGGCTCAGAAACTGACCGAGGAGTGCGTCCTGCCCCGGGGAGTGTCGCACCACGGCAGCGTCACCATCAGGAAGTCGTACACCCACATTCGGAGGATCGTGCCTGGAGCAGTGTCTGTGTGACTGACCTTGGAGGGCGCTACAGGGAGCACTTAGCTGTCACCCTGCACCCTTTATACATGTCCAGCCGCAGGCTCGGCTTGCGTTTAAGGCCATGCATCAGGGGCGCACCCAGCTTGCTCTGGGGCGCCTAGGAAGTCACAGCTTTGAACACTTGAAAACGGCCAGGAATGTTTGCATGACCTACCTCAGGAGGAAGGCAGGATGAAAGTAATATTTAACATTCGGGACACATCTACCCTATCCTGGGTCCTCTACTAGGCCTTTTTCTATATTAACTCATTTAACCATGGGAATGACCTCCTGATGGGATATTGTCATTCTTGTCTGAGAAGAAACTGAGTTTCAGAGAGGTCAAGTGGCTTGCCTCAGGGTACTCACTCAGCAAATAGCTAAGCCAGGAGTCTAAACCCAAGTCTTTCCTATTCAAAGTCAATGTCTTCCCCACTATGTGCCTAACTCAGAGGAGGAAAATCAAAACCCAAACCTGACTCATGTCTTGTTTTGGCAAGTCTGTTAGAAGATTGGCTCAGCAAGGCAGGGAAATAAAGGTGTTTCTTTTTCCTTTCTTTTACCTCTTGTTAAAAGAAACTCTTGTTTAAACCACATGAAATCCTTGGTGTTGGAGCCTTTGGAGGCCCTTGTCAAGACTGCTTCATAGGCTCTTCCACTTGGCAGGGGAGGCAGGTCTGGGAAGAGCAGTTTGCATCGAAAGAGATAAAAGTTTTGTGTTCTGTTCTCCCAGCATCAAAGTGTTTACTTTTTATGATCACTAGATGGCCCATTTTGGACTTGAACTTACATTGCCAGACCAAATTACCTTCACCACAGTCTAGTGCCCGGCCTCTTAAGGTCCAACAGTTGTACTGTAATGTAGGAAAGAGGTTTCCAGAGACTCAAACTATTGTTTTTTAAATATGTTAACATCTCAGCACTGCTGGCCACTGTAGGAATGTCAGTTCTTCTTGCCAATGTACTTTGTACTTTTAGACAGTGATCTGGCTCCATGTTCCCAGGACTCACCCTCCTGGAACCTTAGTTTTCAGGATCTTTTAAAGCGTATCTTCTTGAGTTTGGAATAAGCTTGGCTCAATTTTAATTCTAAGAACAGAGTCTGCCCTTCACTCTAAGAAAAGACCTTTCAAATGAGCTCACTGGAAATTCATTCTAATCCCCCAGATGGAGAAACAAGTTGAGATCCTGTTTCATATGCTGTAGTTAAAAACATAGCAACTGCATCACCCCAGGTACTTTATTTTCATTGCATGATTTCAGTTCTCTTTATAGAGTTTTAGTTCATGTCAGAGGAGGCATATTGTGCTTATACTCTCAGCAGTTTGGGAAGTCAGAGGTATTAGAGTTGATAGTGAACTTAATTTTCATTAAAAAAAAAAAAAAGTTAAGGTCAAGTCAAGTGTGGTGGTGCATGCCTGTAATCTCAGGGACTTGGGAGGCTGAGGCAGGAGGATCACAAGTTCCAGGTCAGCCTAGGCAACTCAGTAAGCCCCTGTTTCAAAATAAAATTAAAAGGGTGGAGATATACTCAGTGGTAGAGCACTCCTGAGTTCAATCCTCAGTTCCACAAAAGGAAAAAAAAAGTTATGATCAGAAGAACCTAATGTTGTAAACAGATTTTTAAAACTTGGAAAATTACAAGTGAGATCTCTGTTTATGCCTAGCTTGTTGAAGATAAATGTAAATACATGTTGGTGTGTAAAATGCTCTGCCTTAGGATCAGGTGATCTATTCCCTGTGAGGAAAAGTAAGACGGGACAATGCATACATACTTATGGACATTGAGAACACACTACCACATACCACAAGCAGTAATGACCTTCATGAAGCTGTTAACTGCAACAATTTAATTTAGTTCAGGACTTTTATCTAGTTCAATGCATTTAGACAAGTCTTAGAACATCAACAAATGCCAAATCCCTACCCTAGAGACACTCAATAAATGGGTAAGTAGGCCACCAATCAATATTCTAATTTTTCTTTTCTTCAGTTTATCCAAAAATGACATGCACATTTATGAGGCTAAGTCCAAGTCTTGACTGCCTTTCAAGAGGTGTCTTCTGAAAGCTGTGCACTTAGGTCAGCTAGTGGTGATTGCTTACAAGTGTGTCTCTTTCAGATCACTGTCAGAGCCATTTGTGACCTACAGGAAAAATCAGTCTTAGTCCAAAGTCTATTTCAGGGAAGAGATTCCAAAGAGGAAATCCAATGACAACATCATTGGCATACAATGCTCAGAAAGAGAGTGTTCCTTGCCAGGGAGCCAATGCTGACTGTCCTTTGATAGAAGCAATCAGCAAACTTACAGCTCCTTAACAGGGAGCTGTAAGTTTATAGCTCTTGACAGGGGGGTCAAGACGATGCTGGGAAAGTGAGGATGTAGGATCTCTAAGTTATAAACCTGATTCTAAATGAGGTTCTCAAGCTCAGGGATAGTTCAGAATGTCCAAATGCATGCAAGGGAAGGAATATGATTTTTATAACACCAGATCAACACATGAATTGTGGTAAAGTCACAGGTAATTGTAAACAAGATGCAGGAGTTCTTAATAATAATGCAGGGCAGGGGACAGATACACCTATTAGGAAGATCTGGGATCCCAGGCACAGTGGTGCACGCCTGTAATCCCAGCGGCTATTGAGGCTGAGGCAGGAGTATCACAAGTTCAAAGCCAGCCTCAGCAAAAAGTGAGGCACTAAGCAACTCAGTGAGACCCTGTCTCTAAATAAAATACAAAATAGGGCTGGGGATGTGGCTCAGTGGTCAAGTGCCTCTGAGTTCAATCCCCGGTACCACTTCACCCCCCTAAAAACAAACAAACAAAAAAGAAGTCTAGGGTTCTGCATTTGAAATTGCCAGTCTGTAGCTTTTAGGAAAAGAAAAAAGCTCAAGTCATTTTGGGGAAACTTTGCAAGTATAGTTATCAGGGTTTAAGCTTCTAGGCACTAGAAGCTCTTAAAATCTAGTTTCCATTCCAAGATAATAAAACAAAGACTCAAGTTTGCACTGAGTTAACTGTTAAAACCTGCACCACCAGTATGGGGAGAACAAGCTGGGGCTGACCCAGAAACAACCCCAGGACTCAGGCAGGGCATGGTAGGATGTTCTGCCACAGCTGGCCTGTAGAGACAAGTCCTCTGCATGGATAGAGCACGTGGCAGGGAAGAAGAGAGTAGGGGAGGAGGAGGTCAGGTTTTGAAGATGAAGGTCTAGAAAATGATACTGGGGCCCTGGAGTTTGTGAGCATGACTCTAGTCCCAAGAAGGACAAAGAAGAATAAAGGAGCAAGGGACTTCCCTGCAAGAAAACAAAGAGGGAAACTACTTCTTAGAACTGAGGCCCAAGTTAGAGCCAGAGCAGCAACTGGGACAATTTGCTGTGGGGCCTGTGAGCTGCTTGGCTTAGTCTTCCATCCTAATGGAGATAGAGAGGCCCAGAGCCTCTGATGGAGTAGAAAATCTGTAGATGAGGTTAAGGCTGGTCAAGGCTGGTCTGACAGGCAGGGAGTGAAGCTCATCAGAACACTGACAGATAAATGTCCTCTTCTTAGCTTTCAGCCATTCTGGTCTCAGCAGCTTCAGGAAACACACACATACACAAACTCGATGTCCTTGAACTCAAAGTTAACTATGCTCTCAGGGAAATACAATTATCATTCTCATCATTCTTTTATAGCTGTGAAAGCAAAGCTTTGCTATTTATAAAAGTTGAAGTAGTACTGTTAATTATTTACTTATCCTACTTGATCTTGAAAAATGAAAGTACTCCATATTTTTTTAAGTGAGTAAACATCAATGGATTTTTTTTGTATGAAGCCCTAATTTGGGGTTACAAAGTCATTTTTTCATCTAAGTGTTAGATCTCATCATTCAAAGAGTCAAATTCCATGTAAATTCCCATATGTCTCAAATATAGGTACTGGAAAAGCAGTCTTGACAGGTCAGATTTTTATATTTATAGGCATAAGTAGTGAACCAAACTATTGAAGCATTTTGGTTACATGAGATTATGACTTTTTAAGTGATCAAAGCAAGGATGTTGTTTATAAGTTTGAAGAGATTTTAATTTATTCAATAAAATGTGCATGGAATGGGTAAGAATGTGTTGTATATAATCATTTGATGATTTTTTTTTTGCTTCTTCTGGTTGATATGAATAAACAGTATCTGAAATGAAATTAAATTTAGTTGGTGGAAATTTAAAATATTTCAGTCAATCAAGAGAGTTTTGATTAATGCAGAGGACAAGATTTATCAGGTTTGCTTTTTAGAATGATAAATAGTACAGTTTTTCCTTCCCTAAAGCCACATTGCCTCTCTGAACAAGCTTTTTCCAGCTGTTTGCAAATTATGTGACTTTCATCCTGGCTGGCTTCATTCCTTTTACAAATGCCCTATTTTAGATTTTGATTCCTGATCTGACTTCTAAGCCCTCTACCAGTCTTTTCCATGTTGTCTCTGAGGCCCCAACCAACCCTGCTCTTCTCAAATCAGGATCTGAGATGGAGGGCTGTAGTTCTCATCCACTGAAGAATTGCCATTGGTTTGGTTTGGTTTGGATTATAATGCAAAAGTCCTACACAATTGAAAAGGAAACATGAGGCTTCAAAGAAATTTGGAGTTCCATAAAGACACCATTCCCCCCTTTGTTTCTTCTTATTCCACCTTTGAAGGTCTTGGTGGAAAACCTTGGGAAGCACAGCTCCATCTCGTGGGGAGGGTAGTACCAGAGTTGATCCTGGGCTGGAAATCTAACAGACAATGTACTGGCTGTGAGTCAAAATGGGATTTTGATCTTAACTTTATGCTGAGCCAATTTCCCTACGGGATCTCGGGAATAATCAGATGCTCAGTCCTCTCCCCGCTTCTGTGGGCCCATGCCTCGTTTTATGTTGGTGTATACTGCCATTGTTCAAGATCCCTGGTGCTCGGGACCTGTCAAGGTCTGGTGCATTCTGGCCCTAGCATTGGCCTGCCTGTTTACAAGTCACTGTTTTTCACTTCTGTTTTTTTTTTTCTTTCTTTCTTTCTGGGATTTTCTTCTTGCCTGCTCAGATGTCTGAGGTCAGGTGTCAGCTACAACAAACTAAATTCTTTGGACAATTTTGAGCTTTTCCAGGCAGTACATCAAAGGGGGGCTAGACCATCCCAGGGTTGCAGCTGTGACTACAGGGAGCCATGCTGACGTGCTAGAGCCTCCTAGTGCAGGGTTTGGATGGGGAGCAGGTACAGGGAGCTTCATGGTCCAGGTGTATTTGCTTTATGGAGCAGATGGAGTTAAAGAAACAGATGTGTTGACCACTCACACTGATGCTGGCAGTATTTTGAAAAACAACTGACCAATTTCTGCAACACAACATGGGCCCACTGTGAGGCCAAGAGTGCCAAATCACTCCTTTTAGAACCTTCAGAAGACAATTGAAGAGAAAAATAGTATGAAAACGTCTTTGAATCCATATAGATCACAAGCAGTGCTTTCAAACTTTTAAAACCATGTATCAATAAAAACACATTTTTCAGTGTGTCTTATTTTAGCTCTTCACGAAGTGCTGTTCACAGTCCACCAAGTTAACTTCATCACTGGCCAGTGGGTCACAAGTCGCAAATCACATTTGAAAGACAAGAGGGGCACTGAGTGGGACAACAATAGGCAGGGGCTAGGGGAGAGGAAGTTGGCCAACCTTTGGTTTCACACATACACCAACACCACATAGAAATCAGAGGCACAAATCTAATTGCACAGAGAAATCTTGAAGTCTGACCTTAGAGAGGATTTTTGCGGATGAAATTTCATTCTTTCATAATGAAAATGTAGTAATAGGAGCATCTATTGAGTAATTTCCCAGAAACACGAGACGGAACCAGAAATTGTCGTCAAAGAGATTAGGCCAGGGACAAAGTGAGTCTAAATAGCAATGCTGAAATTTTTAATTGTCAAAGTGTATCCTGGTAGAATGTTGGGTTCCCAGAAAAGATCGCTGTAGGAACTTGGAGAAAAAGATTAGATTTTATTTTAAGTCCTTTGTAGATATTCGTGAAAGAAGTAAATGGATGAGTCTTAGTGAAACAAAGCAACAAATTTTTCCTGAGCTCCTACTATGTGCCAGGCATGATTTTTTTTGGCACTAGGGCTTCATCTGTAAACATCACACCCTGCTTTTATGAGCTGACATTCTGGTGATGAGAGACAGCAGCAACCAAACAAAAACACAATATCATGCCAAGTAGTGATAAGTTTTGGAAGACAAGTCAGGCTGGGCGAGGTTATACAGACCACCTTAAGTACCTTTTCTGGTACAGAGACCCTTAAATAGAAACTTGAGAGAAAAGGAAGTGTGAGGCCTGAGGGTACGGGGGAAGCTTGATCCAGGTAGGAGGAACAGTCATAGCAAAGGCTCTAGGGCAAGAGGCTCAATGTGTTTAAGGACCAGGAAGAAGGCCTATGTGGCTGGAGTGAATTCAAACCTATGACTGGAAGTCTCAAAGGTCACTGTAAGCATGTTGAGTGTAACTGCAACAAGATGATAGCAAACAAGGCAATTTCAGAAAGGCTAAAGATTCACAAATGTTGCACACCTGTGTGTGTGGCTTTCAAATTCAAGTCATCTACATTCACAGGGTAGTTAATTGGAAGGAATTGCCACCTTGAACTCAAAAGTGTTTGCAAACCTAACAAACTTGGAGCTCTTTCTCCAAATCCTTCATCTTTCTGATCCTATCCTGGACACTATTGTCATGGTGGGCAGGACTGGCTACCCAAACTGACTAGCCACCTCATCCTAGGGGGAGTTGGGGAGAAGGCTCTCAGATAACTGAGACCTGCCACTCATTCTCTGTGTAAACGGAAGTAGCAGCACTTGGATAACATGAACCCTCTTATTCCTTCATTGCCTCTGCATCCTGGTGGTAGTGACAACACCCATCAGGGGTAACTAAAGGAGTAAAAGTCAAAACTTGAAGTCAGTGAGATCAAGAAGACTGGCTGATTTTTTAAAACAGCTCATTGGAAAGCCCAAAATAGTGTGGGCTGAGATTCAGCACATTAAAAATCAAACTACAGCTGTCCCTCTATGTGCACTGTCCTACATCCACAGATTCAATCAACCACCTATTGAAAATATTTGAAACAATCTTGCCTGTATTGGACATGTACAGACTTTTTCCTTATCAATATTACTGGAACAATGCAGTATAACGACAATTTAAATAGCATTCACATTGTTAGGTATGATAAGAGATGTAGAGACAATTTAAAGTCTATGAGAAGGGGGCTGGGATTGTGGCTCAGTGGTAGAGCGCTTGCCTCGCATGTGTGAGGTACTGGGTTCGATCCTCAGCACCACATAAAAATAAATAAAATAAAGATATTGTGTCCATCTGCAACTAAAAAAATATTTAAAAAAATAAATAAGTCTATGAGAAGATGTACACAGGTTTTATGCAAATACTATGTCACTTTACATAAGGGACTTGAGAGCATCTTTGGATTCTGGTCTCTACAGAGAGGCTGGTCCAATCCCCACAGTTACTGAGGGACAACCATAATAAAACTCCACAGTGTCTAAGTGCAAACCAACAAATTGTTATAAAAATGTCTATACAATGTGTGACAATTCAGATGCAGACTAGAAATTGGGTGCTAAAAATGTTACTTCCAAGTGATTTTAGAGAATACGTCTTCCTGGGAGGCAGATTGGCATCCCCATTGGGAACCAAGGTTGGAGATGTAATAGTGACCAAGGGTTTGTCACTCAACCTCCAACTCAGATGGCCTCTTCTCAAAAGTAGAGTAATAATAAGCCGGGCATAGTGGCGCAAGCCTGAAATCCCAGCACTTAGGAAGGCTGAGAAAGGAGAATCGTGAGTTCAAAGCCAGCCTCAGCAATGGCGAGATGCTAAGCAACTCAGTGAGACCCTGTTTCTACATGAAAACACACACACATACACACACACACACACACACACACACACACACACACACACAATAGGGCTGGGGATGTGGCTCAGTGATCAAGTGCCCCTGAGTTCAATCTCCAGTACCAAAGGGGGAAAAAAATAGGGTAATAATAGACAACACCTCACAGGGTTTGGACAAGGATTAGATGAAATCATCCACATGAAATCTTTAGCTCGTTGCCTGACACTGTAAAAGCTCCATAATATTAGCTCTTTTAATTGTCCTCATCTGACTGAAAGCCCATAAGCCTGGGGACTGTTTTCTTGCTGGTCTTTTTTCCCTAAGGCATCCAGGGAACACTAAAGAATGTTGTGGCATTAACACTTGTCAGGAATAGTCAGGGCTCAAGGGTCAGGTCCTGAGGACCTGCTACCCCAGTAATGATCCCCCTGTTATTGATCACCTATTGAGACTTTCCACACTTTGGAGGTTGAACAATGACAACACAGATATAATTTCTGGGTTATGCAATATTTTAAAAAGTTGCAACACAGGACCCTATTTCTACAAAACTGCTCAGAAAGAATAGGGAATGCTTTTTTTTTTTTAGGAAAGGGATTGTGTTATCTGGAGTGCAGTCTCCACTGATCTGCTTTGTTCCAAAAGCATTTGAGTATGCAGCCTCTGACATATACCATCTTGTTTAGTCCTCTGTAAAGTGAATTGATGCTTCAGGGATGAGGTTCAGAGAGGTTAAATAACTTCCCTAAGTCAAGCATGTGATTCTCTGAAGCTGGGGATTTTATCCTGCCCACTGCTGCTTGCAGGGCAGAGGATATGCTGAATGTAGTAACATCATGGGCCTCATTTAACTTCGTGGTTCTATCTTTTGAGGATTTTAGATCATGCATGTCACAATTTTAAGATTCTGAAAAAATCTAGGAATTCTTATTACTAACTTACTGTGTGATCAGTGCAAAGCCAGGGACTCATGCCAAAAAACCACAAAGGACTGGAAATGACCTCTAAGTTTATTTTCAGCTCTTAACAGATTTTCCTGCAGGAGGTAAGGCTGCACTTTTAAAGGTTTCCACCAGGGGGCAAAAGACGTCTACAAGCTCTTTGGCTCCACTCGTTAATGAGCGGAGCCAAGGACCAGTCAGGGTTGGTGAATTTTCTAAGAAGCTCCTGCATCCAGGGATAGCCATAGAGCTCTGCTTTCTTAGTTCCTTGCCAGGCCACCTCTCTCAGAGTGAGCTCTTAGAGTGTCTGTGGCCTTCTCTAACCTGGGGTCACTGAAGAAGACCCTACATTGATTGTAAGACACGTTCTTATTTTAGATAATTCTAAGAAAGGAAAATGGTACAATGCTTTAATGATAGAATTACACAACGCAGCTTTTCTCACCAGCTTTTCATGGCCTTAATTGTCTTATCCTCTGTCATAGGGGAATTTGAGCATTTTCCTGCCCTTCACTTGTGTTGTTTAGCATAATATTGTACTCAAATATTTATAGCTAAGGCAAAAATACTTTAGCACACATTCTTAGCAGCAAAGCTAATATAACAATGTAGCTTCATTTGCTTTATGTCCCACAGATATTGTTGCTTTGCAAGAAAATATAAGACTGTGGTCATTTCCTCTCTAATGAATATTGGTTTCACTAATATAAAATTTATGTTCACTGCTCTATTTCCATGCTTTTCTGCATGTAACTTAGTTTCAATACCAAATCAGAGCATTTTTACCATTAAATAATTTCGTAGAAATTCCTTGTGGAAGTATAATTGACATACAATAAACTGCACTTAAAGTACTATCTGTTCTCACATATATGAAACCATTATCACAGACAAGATAATGAAACCATCCAGTCCCAAAGTTTCCTGCTGCCTCTTTATGGCCCCTCCCTCCCACACAGCCTCTCTCCCATCCCTGTATACAGGCAGCCAGGGATATGCTTTCTGTCAGTATAGATCAGTTTGCGTTTTCTAGAATAAATGGAATAATTAATATATACCTTTTTTCCCTCTAGCTTCTTTCATTCAGGAATTATCTTGAAATTTATCATTATTGTGTGTATCAATACACTAATTCCTTTTCTTTAAAAAAAAAGGAAACACTGGGCTGGAGTTATGGCGCAGTGGTAACGTGCTCGCCTAGCATGCGTGAGGCACTGGGTTTGATCCTCAGCACCACATAAAAATAAAATAAAGATATTTTTTAAAAAAACAAAACCTCCAGTCATAAAGCTAGCAAAAATAATTTAAAAAAAAAAAAAGGAAACAGCCCTTAGTGAAATATTATTTACCTTCCATAAAATTCACCTGATTTATGATCCAATGGTTTTTAGTGAATGTACAGAGCTGTGCATACATCATCAAAATCTAATTTTAGAACATTTCCATCATTTGCAAAAGAAACCGATACTTTTTTGAAATCATACATTTTCATCCCAAGTCCTAGGCAACGACTTCTGTTCTGTCTCTACAGATTTGCCTGTTTTTAACTTTCAATATAGTTGAATGATATAAATGTGTATGTACATATTATATACAATACATATACTACAATAATAAAATACAATATAAAATATATTTCATGTAGTCGAATGCCATATAACATTTTCTGATGGCTTCTTTGACTTAGTGTTTTCAAAGTTCATATTATAACACATACAAATGCTTCATTCCTTTTGTGACTGAATAGTATTTCATTATGTGGATATACCACATTTATCTATTTTTTTCATTGATAAAAACTTTGAGTTACTTTTATCTTTGGGCTATTATGAATAAGACTACTATAGATATTTAAATACAAGTTTTTGTGTAAACATACATTTTCATTTCTCTCAGATATATGCCTAGGAATAAAATTGCTAGACCACATAGTAACTCCTTGCTTGATATTCCCAGAAACAGCCAAACTATTTTTCAAAGTAGCAGTACCATGTTGTATTACCTCCAGGAAAGTGTAGCTTTCCAATTTCTCCACCTCCTTGTTAGCACATGTTATTGTCTTTTCTATTATAGCCATTCCAGTGAGTCTGAAGTTGTATCTCCTCATATTACTTTTTTAAATGTGCATTTCCCTAATGACTAATGATGAGTATCTTTTTTCTTACAGGCCATTCAAATATCTCTTTGGCGAAATGTCTATTCAAATTCTTTGTCTCTTTTCACACTGGGTTATTTGTTTTCCTATGATCAAGTTGTAAGAGAAACTGTGATAATAAGGGTTTTCTGTTTTAAGCTACTAAGGTTCAGGGAATTTATTACTGAGTGTTATTATTTTTTTTATTAATGAAACTACTATATTTATAGATATAGTAACAAATACATGTAGATATACAGGATGAGGGGTAGATGGCAACTGGGAACTGGCTTAGGAATGTGCACCACCTCCATCCTCCAGATAAGACTGCGGGAAACCCCATGAGACTCCCCTTCAGGGCTGTTTTCCAGCCCAGTGGTCCCCTTATTCCAGGAGTAAATAGAACAGGAAAGTGACTGTCTTCCTGGGAGGTCTGCCAGGGAGGCTTGGAGGGATGGAGAGTTGTGTCCTCCATTACTTCCTGTGGGAACCAGAAGGACTGAGCCTCCAGGGTTTAATGGCCTCTGTGTCCCAGACAATGCAGGGGCTGTCAGGGACCATAGAGCTCCCTGTTGGGAGGCTGTGGTGGTGGCCCTGGCTGGCTCTGAGCCCTGGTTCAGCCTGGAACTCCCATAGTCCAGGTGGGCAGGACAGGAACTGAGAGACCTAATGAATTCCAGCCACTCTGCAGGCAACTGGCACCTTGTGGTGAGGTGATCACCTGGAGCTGAGGCTGCTGCCCCACTCTCCTGCTGGGCCTTGCAGGGAAGAGGGAGGGAAAGGGCCACAGGGCAGGACACAGTGAGGCTCTCAGACACTTGACTGAACCATTTCAGGGGTCATCTAGGCCACCCTGCCCCAAGCAAGGGTTTGCCTGAGCTTGGAGAGAGGAAGGATCCTCTGAGCTCCATCCACACCCAGATCCCACCTCTCCATGTCAGCGCTACCTGCGACAGAGGAGAGAAAGAAAAAGACCCATGTTGGACAGTAACGGAGGCACTGAGTCCCTTCAGCTCCTGGTGCCTCAGGTGAGGATGGGAACAACTGGGGCACCCAAGGGGACCCCAGTTTTTGTAGAACTGGATTTTTCTACTCCTTAGAGGGAGATGCAAAACTTTATACCCTAACACATTGTATACTTGTAAGTACATTTATGAAATTAAAACAACAGCTTCCCGGACAATATTTACCCCTGGTGTGAGGACCTCATCTGTCCTGTCCCACCCCATCCCCATGTGCTCAGTTCTGCTCTAGAGGCAAAACAGGTGAGGCTCTGTGGGCATGTGTGAGTGGTCACCAGAGCCCTTCCAGGGCAAGTCCCAAACTGCAGCTGCTCTGGGTGTCCTCTCCTGTGGACCTGGGCTCTCAGCAGCAGAGACAATGCCCTATTCATTCTCTATCCCTGTGGCTCCTGGAAGAAATCTGGAATTCTTAGAACCTGCAAACCTTGGAGAAGGTCTTGGGGGCAAAGCCTGGTTTACAGGAAAGAAGGTGCAGCTCACAGGCATCCAGCCAGCCATGATAATTGACCTGTGGGGACTTCTCAAGACTCAAAGGCTGTGGGTCCTGACCCCTAAACCATGTGCCTCCCTTACGCTGACCCTTCCAGTCCCAACTCCCAGGGCTCCCTTTTGTATGGCTTAAATCACCTGCACATTTAATTCATTCCTGGTTCATGGCCTTGGTCTCTGCAGTCCTGAGTCTTTGGTACTAAGTCTTAGATACTAAAGAGCTGGCACAGAGAGAACTCAGAATCTCAGACTCAGGGTCTGGCCAGTCATGGGCATGTGTGGGTGAACGGATGAGAGGCCCACTGTCCACTGGTGGGAGAAGGGGCTTTGGAGCCAGCCAGTCCCGAGTGCGATTGTGACTTTGCTACTCACCAACTGTGATTTGGGGGATGCTGCTTTGCCACTCTACGTATTTCTTTATTTCTAAAATGGGGATAAATACTGCCTATTTTATAGGGGTGATGTGAGGATTAGCAAAAAATATACCTAATGTACAATTCATTTGAATTGATGTGAATGCAGAAATAGCACATGCTAGGATTACCGTTAATAGTTATCACAATGATTCTAACTGGTGGGTCTCATAACCATCCTGGATATCTCAGGTGCCCTGTGACAGCTTTGGAAGGGATTTAGCTGCCATTGTTTGCATTATCCCAAACAAAAAGAAAATTTTCTTAAAAACTTTGGGGGAGGAAGCAGATTATGTTTGGGAACAGGTTGAATAATAAACGGAGAGGAAAAACACACACAGAACCAAACTGAGGACACAGACCCAGACCAAGCATTTCCTTTGGTTACAAGTGATAGCTGCATTCTTAGAAAATGAACAGAAAAATTCTGGTTCCAACCAAGGTCCCCTGGCTTGCTGGGAGGACACAACCCTGGCCTCTGAGCCACCCCCAGTCCATGCACCAGAATAAACATAGTATGTTGGGACAGAAGGACAAGAGGAATGGGAAAGGTGGGGAAAATCCATGTGAGTGATGGGAAGCCCTGTTCTTCCCCTCAGAGGCAAACACTGAATAATTTAGGAAATCATTTGGGGTGAGGGAGAATCAGCATTTAAAACCTAGCAATCATTTTTGCTTAAATAATTGAATATGTGAAAATTTTTTAGAATAAAAATGGAGTCCTTTTTGTCAAACTCTAACAAGACTAACCATGCCAGGGAGTTATAAAGGAGGGCATCTTATACGTGTGTGCCTGGTCACAAGAACTATTATTCAGAAAAGACTGTGCCAGAACCCAAACCTCATACTAAGACCACTGCAACCTTACACAGAAAATATTTGTGCAAGGACGCTTGCCCAGCAACTCTGTTTATCTTGGACTGACACCACTCTTTTATTGATCCTTGTAGCCAAGCATTATTGTTTCAAAACATCTTATGTAATACTCCTTAAAAAACTTAAAAAACTTCCTCTTGCCTCAATCTCCTTGAATACACCCCTAGTTTCCCCTGGAATGAATCTACTTTTTTCAAACAAACTTTATTAATCTTTAGAGAATCTCTGATCATTATTTAGGTTCACAAGTGAAATACCTTAATAAGTGAACATAACATAGGATTTCAATGATCCTGATCAGAAAATACATATTCGGTAAACTACAGATTTTGAAAACAAAATTATGACCTGATTGCTGATTTTGCTCTAAATGAGGCATTTCCCGTCATGTTCGCTAGATGGCGGAATGGGACCACAGCCAGTCCCCAGTTCAGCATCAGCTCTTCTCACACAGGTTTAAAATGTGGAAACTGGGTTATATCCAAATTTTTCTTTTCCTTCCAGAAAAGAAAGGTAAAAAATTTATACACGGCTTTTCAAGGACCCTCTCCAGCACACAGATGGTTTCCATTTCCCTGTCTGAAGGCCTGAACCCGAGGTCTTTCTTATCCTGGAGGAAGGAACAGTATGAGAGAAAATTGACCCTAAGCCAGGTGCTGTTCTATGAACTTACTCTTATTTATTCTGTACAGGGAAGATCCAAAGTGTCACTTCAGTTTTGATTAAAAAGTGCTATCATTTTGTTGTGTGGACATTTTCTACGTAAGAGCTCTGGTGTATTTCAAATGTGACTACATGGAGCAAACGAAGGATCAGCCTGAGAGTAAATCCAGTGACACTAGAAGAGACCTCTTTGGGGTGCTTAAGCTTGCATTCCTGGCAGTGGGAGCTAATGTGACAGAGTTCTATTCTTCTTGTGCAAAAAGGAAGAAAACATCTGGATAAAAGAATTAACACACAGCCCAATCCAGAAACAAGCAGGACCTGTGGGAGCCAGTGATCACAACAGCCAGAAGAAAAAGCCTCCTTTCTTTCAAGTCTGGTGATCTGGCTTCCAAGTAACTCAGCAGGAGGGCCACTGAATCAGCATCTACTGGGTCCTCACCTGGGATATAGATAGGCCTCACTGACCCTGACAGCCATGCTTTGATGCAGGGTACACAAGGCAATTGCCCTGAGTCACTGAGGTTATTTAGTCGGCCTTATCTCTGTACCAACGTTCTGCTGAGGGAAGCGGAGACTAACCCAGAAATATAAACCTTAATGCTCGCCTCTATAGAGTTTGTGATAAAAAAAGAACTTCCATTGCTGAATTTACACAAACAGGTTCCAGAAAAGAAAACTAGTTTGTTCAGCATGAGTATTCAGACTTTGGAGCTGGTTCCTGACCAATCAGGATTAAATGGGATTCAAATGCCTTCCTGTCATTCATTGAATGCAATAGAGACAAATCTTTCCACACATGGAAGGAATTAACTTCATTCTGGTTAAGAGCCATAAGGACAGTCTCTAAAAGTGCCATACCTCCCCTCCCCTACCCCAGATCCCCACCTTGGGGTATTTAGTCAAACCATGAATCAATTGTGCACGCACAAGTGGAAGAAAGTGAGTATCAGAAGAGAATCTCCCTTAGGTGTTTTACTTATGCATCCATCCACTCAAGTTTAACTACTTCTTATCCCCGAGCCAGGTTAAACTTGAACTTGATAGTCCTTTATATACTTTAAATCAAATCATAGTATTTCTCTGCTCAAAACCATTTTTTCCCCAAAACTTTTTAATGATTCACTATTTTGCTAAAGCCAAATTCTCAAAAAGGCCTACAGAGTCTTATTAGTCCAGTTTCTTATAATTTATCTCTGTAGTTTCATCTGATTTTTTTCCTTTTTTTTTTTTTTTTTTGCTTTTTCTAAGCGTTGTTTCTGCAACTAAGAAACAATTGCCCTTTGCGGCTTCTTTCTGTTTTTCATATCATGTGTCAACAAATACAACTTTCAGATCAAATGCTTGTTTTGTTTGGTCCACAGCTGAAAATGACATTTACATTTTAAGTGGTTGAAACATTCGGAAGATGAATACTATTTTGTGACACATGAAAATTAAATGAAATTTAAATTTCAGTGATCATAAATAAAGTTTTATTGGAATAGCCATGGACACATATTGTCTATAACTGATTTTGTGCTATAAGGGCATAGTTGAGGAATTGTGATAAGGCCATGTGATCCACAAGCCTAAACTATTTATGATCTGTACCCGGCAAGATGGTGCATACCTGTAATCCCAGCTGCCTCAGGAGGCTGAGGAAGGAGGATCGCCAGTTCAAAGCCAGCCTTAGCAATTTAGCAAGGTAGTGAGCAACTCAGTGAGACCCTGTCTCTAGATAAAAAAGGGCTGGGGATGTGGCTTAGTGATTAAGTCCCCCTGGATTCAATCCCTGGGTACCAAAAAAAAAAAAAATTTTTAAGATCTGGCCCTTTACAGGGAAAGTTTTCTGATCCCTGAGTAAGGTCAGTGTGCTATCACTGTCTTCCACATCTCTCCAATTCTACCCACCCTTGAAAATTCAGTTCCAATCATCCTCCTCCAGAAAGTTACATCTTTAACAGATTCAGCCAACATCAATACCACAGCCTTGATCTTATTTCCCAATCTAGAATTATTATTAAATCAATTCACCAAATGTTTATTGCCTTTATGCTATGAACCATGCATAATAATCAGTACTTGGGATAGAAAATGAACTGGTTGTAATCCTAGTCTTTTGTAAGTTCATATTCTATTAAAGAAAAAGTATTATAATGCAGAGTGATCAAGTAGTAGTGCTTACACAGGATTTTTCATAAACTGGAGTGATATCTAATTTAGCCAAGGGTAGGGGGAAGACACTGGCAATAATTAGTGAATTAAGCTTGAACAGAGTTTGGAAAAAAGTAAGTGAGGGGAAGAGGAATGGAAGTATAGCCCAGACTAAAGGGGGGAAGAGGGAAGAGGGAGCAGAGGTAGCAGATGCACACTGAATCATCTGCTTCTGGACTCTTTGGTGGGGATAACAATGTCATAATGGTATGGCAAGATTGTCATGAATCACTGAGTCAATCTTAAAGCAAGAGACAGCTGCTGGTCCAGATGCACCAGCTGGCGGGCCAAAGAGCAGACTGCAAGTCTACACCCTTCGATTCCCTCCGGGGGTTGGAGTACACCTTTAATACAATAGGTAAAGCATGTCAGTACATTAATCATAAGTGGCTGTTGCTATGATTCCAGACCATAAACAAACATCATGAGATCTAAAATCATAAGCAGAAGGGGAAGTGGGTCAAAATGACCCTAATTGAGTATAAGTTAAAAGAACGGTTACTAACATCTATACAATCATTCACTGACAAGAGTTCATTTCCAAGAAAAAATGAACCAAAAAGAGAAAAAAATTTACATTGTATGAGAAGAACAAACATTTGCGTTTCTAAGCAGGATGTGCTGAGCAGGATCAGGATAGCAGAGGTGGAGTTCTCTCATGGGAGAAGCATTTCTTACAGGACATGGAGTCTCATGGCAAAATGGAGTCTGTTTGGTCACTGCCCATATAGCCTGGCCCATAACAATAAATGGGTAGAAGAAGATACTGTATAACCTTATAGGCCATTTGGTTCATCCCCTCCTTTTATAGATAAAAAGGCCACAGAGGCTTAGAGCCATGAAATGATTTTCTAAGTTCTGGACTTTGGAAAGCTAGAATGGAAGTTGAGATCTCTAATCAACTTGAGTGTTCTTTCTCCCACTAGAATGTTTTGAGCCTGTATTTTGGTGAATATCTCAAGTCCTATTTGCAGGCTATTAAATAAAACACTTAGTGAAACTAACATGATTTTAAAAGAATGCTGGGTTTCAACCAGGCAGTGGCACATACTTGTAATCCCTACTACTGGTGAGGCTGAGGCAATAGGATCTCAAGTTTGAGGCTAGCCTTGGTAATTTAGCAAGACCTTGCCTCCAAATAAAGTAAAAAGATCTGAGGGTATAGCTCAGTGTACAGTGCTTGTGTGTGAGGTCTTGTGTTCAACCTCAGTATCAAGAAAAGAAAATATTGAGATTCGGGAAACTGGGCTTCCAATTCTATTCCTTCTTCTAATATACAGGATAAATCACTTCCATTCTCAGGGTCTCAGTTTCTTCAAAAGACGGGATTAGACAATTTTGACAACCTCTCCTGGTTCTCACAGATAATTTTATAAATATATTATCATTTCTAGTGGAATGTGTTATGAACTATTTGGCCTAGTGGCCCTTGCTTCTCATTTCTCCCAAGAAATTAAGCAAAGGTCATGAGGCTTTCTATTCATTTACAAAACTTGGTTAACTTCTGAACAGTTCATGTGTAACTGGGGTGGGAAATAGGGACTGCAGGGAGAAAGGGAAGGGAGGTGGGTGACAGAGGTCTTGGGGAAGATGAAATCTGCTCCATGGAAGAGGTGCTGGGCTTGGCCAGGAAGTTGGGAGAGGGTTCCAGGAAGGACACACCACAGGGGCAGGGTTTGGATAAGGAGCATGGGGGATGGGGGGCCTGCTGAGGAGAAGTTCATCATCCAGGAGACAGGGTGATCTCAGCCCAGGAGGCCCAGGGGAAGTGCAGGAGATTGTGCCACAGCAAGCAGGGCAGATAAGTGTCCAGAAACCTGTTCCATTAAATGTAGAATAAGGTCCTCAGGATTCTGACTTAGGGAAACATGCTCTTAGTTTTACATTTTCCTTCTGATTTGGTGTTCTCAAATTACATAACAAATTTCCGAATCTGCAAATGGCAACGACATGAAGCATGGTAGACCCATACAATGATCATGCTGAAACCAATGCTCTTTTAATCAAATGCCTTCATAAAAGCTCTGAGGTAGATGAATGCTTCCCTATCTCCTGAGAGGAGAGTTCTGCTCAGTTGCTTAGATGCCTTCTGTATTTTCTGCCCTTCTTTAGTATCTCAGTTTGATGTTTGTGATTATTTGATTTAGTCTTATCACATATTCTCCTTTTAATATAATAAATTATCTGATATGCTTTTTGTAAGTAGGTGGGATTCAAATAAGTTATTATTAAAGTTTCTCCATATATATGTCCTTCAATATCATTCTATGCTATGTAAGGACAAATAGCTCTTCCTAAGTATATCCTTTTTGGACAGGGGACTTGAAGTCCTTTCTACACTCAATCTTATTACTTTTAATTCAAGTTAATCCTTAGATTTCTATAGTATTTTAAAAATTATGGAGGGTTTTACTTTGTTAATGTGCATTATTTTATTTGTGCCACAAAACCTCTTTGATTACTCTTTCATTCCTAGTACCTAGCACAACACCTTCAAACTAGGTAGAGTCTCAATGATTGGTTAAAAGAACAATTGATCAAGTTAAGTACGAAACAACATTTTGTGAACAAAATATGTGCTAGCTATTATTTGCATTTCACTGAGGGAGAAAGGTGATGTGCTGGAGTCACGAGGACCTGCTCAGGGAGCCAGGAGCCCATCTTTCTTCCAGCTTCATGCTCTTTAAGGGACCTCGCCTCGGCAATTTGAAACTGGCCATAGTGGGCATATTTGCACCGTAGAAGTTGGCAAACATTACAAATCAGCACCCTCTGAGAGCCAGTTTTTAAACATTTGTCAGCATACCAATGCAATTAGGATTCAGACTATTACAAGACTTGGCTGGGGTTGAACTGCTGGCTAAGTGGTCAAGTGCAGGCCTTCTGCTTCAGAGGTCAGACAACATTAGGGCATTTGATGAGTCAGGATGAAAGAGTGGCCAATTTTTGAGTCTGCAGCACAGATCTCAAGGTCTGTGAATGGAGACACAGGGAAGCATGCTGGAGGAAAGAGACTGCATCCAGGTCTCATGTGTTTATGCTTAGGATTGAGGAAACCTGGTCCAAGTCTGAGTCACCATGGACATCACCCCATAATCCAGACACAGCAGAATAACACATGAGAAGTTCTGGTTCACCACAGAGATTCCTGAATACTGAGGCAGGAACTGTTGAAAAAAACATTATTAACTGTTAAAAAAAACATATGCCTGTAATATGTTTTTACAGGCATGCCTGTAATCCTGTACATGCCTGTAATCCCAGCAACTCGGGAGGCTGAATCAGGAGGATTGCACGTTCAAGACAAGCCTCAGAAACTTAGTGAGACCCTCTCTAAAAACAAAAAATAAAAAAGACCATGCATGTGGCTCAGTGGTTAAATGCCTCTTGGTTCAATCCCCAGTACCAAAAAATAAAAATATCGCTTCAACATATGGGAAAGAATTATGCTGGCAAATGATTCCAGCAGAATAGCCAAAAAACTAAATAATTATCAAAAAAGAAAAACATTCTGAAATGACCAATATCTTTTCACCTGAATTACACACTGGATCATATAGAAACAAAAGCAGTTCTTATGTGAAAATTCTCAAAGGGGAAAAATATGACTATTCAGAATTCAAAAGTCAAAAAAGTTTAGAAGAGGCTTTCATATTTATTTATTTTTAAAATAGTATCTATTTTGGAAGGGGGAATGGGAATAGGAAAGATAGGAGAATGAATCAGACATTACTATGCTATGTGCATATATGATTACATGACAAATGTAATTCTATATCATGTACAACCAGAAGACTCAGAAGTTACACTCCATATATGTATAATATGTCAAAATACATTCTACCATTGTCTTTAACTAATAAGAACAAATAAAAAACCAAAATATAACATGAGAAGAACAAGAAAAAATAGATATATATTTCATACTATCTTTATTGATTTTATTTTTTAAATAATCACTGATTATTTTGTAAGAACAATGGCTGCAGCATGGTTTTTGGAATATTGACATAGAGCATAGTCAGACTTGTGCTATGGGAGCAGAGATACCTTGAGTGTTGTGGGAATTAAAGATCTGGTTGGGAATTAGAGCTTTAGCAAGCATGGGAGCATTAGGGAGTCGATGGGCTACAAGAAGAGGTGGGAGCAGAGAGAAAAGTTATTTTCCATCCTCTTAGGGCCTGGTGTGGACAGACAAGTCAGAACTTGCTGGGAAAGGCAATTCCATCACTGGACCATAAGGGAAGCTGATGGAGAGGTCCACAGGGAGCTGCTGTTCCTGACTTGGTGAGTCTGCAAACAAGTGACCAATGTTGGACCACTGTTGCTCACTGGGGCCACCAATTGGGAGGAAAAGATAGATGTGAAGCAGAGGAGAGCAAGGATCAGTGTCCAGGTGGCATCA
Source organism: Xerus rutilus (assembly GCA_028644305.1). Classification (NCBI taxonomy): domain Eukaryota; kingdom Metazoa; phylum Chordata; class Mammalia; order Rodentia; family Sciuridae; genus Xerus; species Xerus rutilus. Next base: position 46,146,857 of record CM053409.1, on the reverse strand, counting down.
CCATGCCTATCACCAGTGATACAACCACTTGCTTCCAGCAATGGCTGTGGCTTTACTTCTAACTCCTGCATCCTGTGCAGTTTCATTTTGGACCAGCTCTAACCTGGTATCATATGAGGAAAAGGAGTCTTAGAAATGCAGTTTCCCTACAGACCACATTGATAGACAAACCAGCAGATATAAGAACGTTAACTGGAGCAAACTTTGTTGAATTATTTCAGTCTTTACTTGGAATTTTAATAATTTTAGTTGGGAAAACTCAATTCTGCTAATGCCTGTAGCAAATGGAATTCTTGTTTAAATTATTTTAAGGCAACATTTAGACTTGGAAGGAAAAATGATTTCAACATATTATGTATAAAATGAAATGGAATTGCATAATTAATTATCATCACAAAAATATTGTATACTTCATCACATATCACTATCACATGTATTGAGGTTTTTTTTTTTTTAATCCTCTCTTAAATTCCTGGCGCTATACAGTGATGTCAAGATTGGTATTATGTTCATGTATACCATGTCTAGAAACATGAGAGAGAGCTATGTGAATTGTTCACTCATGTAAACTTACTCTGTTGCCATTTCTTTGCCATCTTTGGTCCATCATTATTTATTTATCAGATACACTGTTATTCTACTAATCCCTTTACTTCCAAGAGAAATTGTATCTTTACAGGATACTGTCCACTGTTTCTAACATTCTTTTGTTTTAAATCTGCAGGGTCATAAGTGTTGATGCTATGCTTTAGACTATTGGATAAACTAAGATGGATTTACAAAAATTGTATTATGTTTGTATTTGCCAAGGACTTTGATAGCTGTCTTTTCAGACCTATTAGTATAAGAAATATGCAACATATTTCTAAGACTTACCTATGCCCCACTTACTTAAAAAAATTCACTATACATTCAGGGCAATTTTATTTTATTTTATTGGGTTTTTTTAGTTATACATGACAGTAGAATCCATTTTGATACAATTATACAAGCTTGTTATATATCTTATTCTAATTAGCACTCCATTCTTATTGATGTATTTGATAGTGGGATTTACTGTGGTGTATTCATATATGTACGTAGGAAGATTATGTCAGATTCATTTTACTGTCTTTCCTTTTCCTATCTCCATTCTCTTCCTTTCATTCCCCTTTGTCTAATTTATTGAACTTCTATTCTTCCCCTCCACCTCAGGGCAATTTTTTTTTTTTTTTTTTTGGTACCAGGGATTGAACTCTGGGGCACTCGACCACTGAGCCACATCCCCAGCCCTATTTTGTGTTTTATGTAGAGACAGGGTCTCACTGAGTTGCTTAGCGCCTCGCTGTTGCTGAGGCTGGCTTTGAACTCGCGATTCTCCTGTCTCAGCCTCCCTAAGTGCTGGGATTACGGGTGTGCACCACGGTGACCGGCTAAGGCAATTTTATAACTGCTTTTTTGGAATTGGTTTGGAGGAAAGCAGAACCCCATATGATCCATAAAATGGGCAATGAACACTTAGTAACAATTATCTATTAAAGAAATGGAGAGAAATTATATTTTAGTTGTACTTTAAATATCAGCACAACCAAAGTTAAGTGAAGAATTCCCAACAAAAATGATTGCCTCTGGGCCATCACGTAGCCCCTATACCACAGTTAATAATTATTTTCTGAACATCTCTATGGGCTGTGATATTCTTCCTTTCCTTTGTTCCACCTCATCATAGGACCCAAGTCATTTTGCTTAGTTTAGATAGATGTGGCAAGGCTGGGTACCAACTGTTTTTTAAAACATAAATGTTAATCAGACAGCATTCATGATTGTCCCTAAAATAATGTCACTTATTCTGGGCATGGTGGCATACACCTATAATCATAATCCCAGTGACTGAGTAAGGCTGAAGCAGAAGGATTACAAGTTTGAGACCAGCCTGAACAACTTAGTAAGACCCTGTCTCAAAATAAAAAAATAGAAAGCACTGGGGATGTAGCTAGTAGTAAAGTGTTCCTGGGCTCAATCCCTGGTATCAGAAGAAACAAAAATCACTATTCACACAAGCTGGATGTGCCCTCTGAGTAGGATGGAGGCGAGGCAGAGGGAGCCCCCTGGGAATGGGCACAGGACCCTGCATGCCCCTGGGAGCATGAAGTGTGTGATCTACTAGTGGGAAGAGGAGAAGAAATGCGGAAAGACCATCTGTCAGGAAATGGCAGCAGGTCACTGTCACAGGGGCTGCCTGGGCATTTGCAGTACAGAGGGGAAACTGAGCCAGACTCACCCCTCCCCTGGGTGAGGTCCACCCTACCCACAGAACAGCTTCACTGGCCCAAAGGAGGGTCCCAGCATGCAGGGCCTGCCCCTCCAGGATGGTTCCAGTCCCTATGGGGCCCTACTGAGTGCCACATGGCACAGGAGAGGGGCCTCATGTGTTGGCGTGAAGGAGAGGATCAGTTACAGGAGGCCCTTCCTGGGGCAGAGGAGGGACTGGAACGAAGTGGATTCTTAGAACGGCCTGTGGTGAGGGCCTCTTTGTGCTGTCAGTTCCCTTCATCCTCAGTTCTGAGTGTACCCAGTACAGTTTCATCCAACTGCTGAGGTCCTGGAATTGAGGGAGGGAGGATAGTGATGGTGCCAAACCACAGGCACGGCAGCGAGAGCCACAGGAAAGGGGCTAGCATGCCTCCAGTGTCAGCCTTGGGGCCTTGGTGGCATCAAG
>CM053409.1:46051708-46143659 GCA_028644305.1 Xerus rutilus | reverse complement strand
CTCTCTCTCTCTCTCTCTCTTTCTCTCTCTCTCTTTCTCCCTCTCCCTTTCTCCATCTCCTTCTCCCTTTCCCTCTCCCTCTCCCCTATCCTTTAAATAAAACCATTTGCTCTTGAGTTGGATTTCAGTCTCTGAACCCAGCTGCTTAGTAGGCTGAGGCAGGAGGATTGTAAGTTCAAAGCCAGCCTCAGCAACTTAGTAGCAGTTCTAGAGTGAAATTGGTGTCACCTGGATCACAGGCCTCTGTAATCATTGTGAGAGAGAAGCCACAAGTATAAAGTCATTTTCAGTTCCGATTAGGATGGAAAAATGATTTCTGCCCCTCACCAAGACTTATGGTGGGAAGGATGTGCCCAACACAGAGGATCTCAAGTGCTCAGTGGCCAATATAATGACATCTGCAGTGTAACAGAAATCCAGTTATTTTCTCATAATATGCAGCTCAAGGGGAGGCGGTTAAGGAATAGTACAGGGGGGCTGGGATTGTAGCTCAGCGGTAGAACGCTTGCCTCACATGCGTGGGGCCCTGGGTTCGATCCTCAGCACCACATACAAAGCAATAAAAAATAAAGACATTGTGTCCATCTACAACTAAAAAAATGTTAAAAAAAAAAAAAAAGGAATAGGACAGGGACTCAACAATGTCACAGTCATGTCTGGATAGCAAGACTTGTTGCTTCAAGTGTCCCAGGTGGCATCCCAGCCAGCAGTTCTAGCCTCAAGGCAGAAAGAAGGAGGACAGAGCTCTGCCAACTGCATCATCTTCCCTTTTATTGAAAATTCAAAGAGCTTCTCCAGAAATCCTCTATAGACATTTGCACGAGTCTCTTTAACCAGAATTGTGTCATAAAGCCCACCCTGGAAATGAGGGAAACTGCTCTATCCTTCCCCAAACTGGAATTGTTGCAACAAAAAGGAAGAAGTGGAGACAGGATGAACAGTGAGCTCTGTCTGCTTCAGTGAGCCCCGGGCCTGAAAGGTGATGAGAATCAGCCAGCTTCTCTCCCCATGCCATCTCCCCAGAGACCCTGTATTAGCCTGCTTCCTGTTGCTCTAACAAAATGCCCAGGAATGGGTCCTCTGGAAAGAGATATTTATTTAGCTCAGAGTCCAAGATTTGGCAGCCTCTGTGCCTAAACTTTGATGAAGGTCATCACAACATGGGGAATGGCATCATGGCAGGAGGACATGCAAGGGGTGGAGATTGCATGGCCAGAAACAGGGTGGGGACAAGTCTCCTTCTTTTGATAACAACTCACTCTCACAGGAGCTAATGGGGCTTTGAGAAGTGCATTACTCCCTTCTGAGGGCATCATCCCCAGTGACTGAATTACTTCCCACTAGGCCCCACACATTGCATCACATCATCACAAGCTCCAACAAACCCACCATCATAAGAGCAGAATGCCCCAGTCTGCATGTGTGTATGTGGGGGCCGGGAAGGTTGCTCTCAGAAGTCACTGGAAGCAGCCAGAGCCCCCATTCTGGAACCTCTGTAATGTCACTCTTGTTACTTCTTTCCTTCCCTGCTGTTGTAACGGCACTCTGGGTGGCAACTCAGAAGAAGTCACTGGTGGCTTCATGTCGCTGAGAAGAGGATGCCAAGCCATGGCATTCTTCAATGACTTGGAGCAGTCAATTGGAGCAGTCATTTCCCCACCTGCTTGGACATGCTTGGTTTATGCCCAGTCTCCTTGCCACGTTCAACGTGGTGTTGCTGCTGAACGTCAGTGTCATGTTCTCTGGGAACTTCCCTTTTCTTGCCTTTCTAGGATCTTGCCCCAAGAAATGAGGTAGCAGGGAACAGCAGCCTGGATGAGGCTCTGGATGAGAGCCCTGGGCTCCGTGCTTTCCAAGCTGAGGGGTGAGGATGGTCAGGGAGACCAGGCCAAGGTGAGTAGTGACCCCTTGCATTTGGCCTGTCACTCCCCAGGTACATGTCAAAAGCTGTGTGGCTCCAGAGGGAGGCGGGGACAGAGTGGGAGCCAATGGAGGCCCTGTGGTCAGTGAGATACTCCCCAATACACCATCCTACAGACCTCCCTGGGCCCACCTTTCAAAGAATGAATTTTGACTCACATGGGCAGGGCCCCCCAGGGAGTGGTGAGGCTGCACCTATCTAGGAGGTGAGGAGTAGTGGATGTGCATTGGGAGAGGGGTGTGTGTGGGTTGCACATGTGTTGGGGGAAGCCCCTGAGGTGGGGGTTGGCCCTGAAGCTAAAGAACTTGGAGCTTAAGGGGCAGGATTATGAATCTGGAAGGCCCAGGGTCCAGGACACTGGGCTTCAGTGCACACCCAGGTGTCCCTGGATAGACAAAGAGAAAAGACTGCACGGCAGTGGTTGGGCTTGGACCAGTCCCTTACCTTCTTTGGTCATTAATGAGGACTCAGACTAGTGCAGTAGTTTATACTGTTTTAAAGGAGTTCGCTTTTTTTTAAAAAATAGGGCATTTTTTTACTTGAAGTCCCATGTGAAACATACAGAGTTCAGTGGGGTGGGTAATCCACAGTGCCCCCCAAGGGCCTTTGCAGTGACTAGTGGTGCCAGCCTCTCTTTTGTCCTGCTTCCAGGAGCCCAGGGATTTTGACTGTGAGCTGCAAGGTGTGGTTTATGGAGAACCGCCAGTACTGACTCTGTGTTTATCTTCCTATCAGCCCAGGGCTGCAGCAGGAGGCCCCATACCACCCCGTGATGCCAGGATGTGAGCCTCGCATGGAGGCCTCTCAGGCCTGAGCCCTTACTCTCTCCCCTTTTGGGAGTGCCATGACCCTCATGATTGTTTAATCCTTATAAATATATTTTTTGTTGCTTTTTATGGCTCCCTGCCTGTTCTAGGTTCAGAAAAGCCTGTTTCCTGGAGGTGTGGGGAAGCTCTGAGGGGCTGAGACAAATGCCTCCTGGAAGGGAAGAGCATTGCTCTCTGCAGACCCAAGCTCAGGAGCCAACACTGCCTGGCTCTTTGACCTTGGGCAAGACACTTAGCATTTCTCTCATCCTTAAAATGTGGCAACTGTAATAATCACAGCAAGTGACCTGGCTGGCTTCCTGGAAAGGGCTGGAGATGAGAGGAGAGAAAATCGACCAGCCAGGATAATACCAAGTGCCCCTTAAACTATTCCACAAAATAGAAAGGGAACTTATTTATTATTAGTTCTAATTGTGTGTGTGCATGTGTGTATTCTTTAGGATTGTGTGTGTGTGTGTGTGTGTGTGTGTGAGAGAGAGAGAGAGAGAGAGAGAGAGACAGAGAGACAGAGAGAGACAGAGAGAGAGAGAGAGACAGAGAGAAACAAAGAGAGTCAGAGAGACAGAGAGACAGAGAGAGACAGATGAATATTGTGTGGCACTGGGGATCAAATCCAACCCAGGGCCTTACACATGGTAGGCAAGCACTCTACCATTGAACAATCCCCAGCCCTTTTTTATTTTCAGACATGGTCTCACTAAATTGACTAGGCTGGCCTCCCATTTGTGCTCCTTCTGTCTCAGCCTCCCACAGCTTCCCAAGGTTTTACAGTTCACTGCCATAACCTCCTTCGTGTTTGCTATATGCAAGATCTTGCCATATAGTTTTTCTTCTTTCTTTCTCAACTGGATATTTTAATTTTCTCTTGCCTAATTTCTGTGGCTGAAACTTCTAATAAATATGATGTTATATTTTTCATAAATGCCCTTCATGATGAGGAAGTTTTCTTTCATCTTTGGGGTGTGTGTGTGTGTGTGTGTGTGTGTTTTAATTATGGAAAGGTATTAGATTTTGTCAAATGCTTTCTGCATCAAATGATCATCTTGAATTTTTCCTTCACTTAATGTGGTGTGCTCCATAATTGACATTATTTCAAGTTTTAGTGTTTAATAATTAATAGCATGACTGACTAGATCCACAACACGAAGATACCATATTCAAGAAATGGGGGCAAAAAAAATTCACCCTATCAACTAACTACATAGAATGTGACAAAAATGTACATAGTAATATAAAACCTTTCTACATGTAGTAGTTAGCTGCAAGAAACCATTCTTAGTTTAGGAAAATGGTGTTCCAGATTTCAGCAACCTTCAACTCTTGTGTGTGGCAACATCGTATTTCTGTTTTCACACTCTTCCACCCAAGCCTGAGTTATGAGGTATGGAGTGTTCTCTCCAATCACAGGTGTGATTACAAGTATTGTCATTTTTTAAAGTTTATTTTTATCTTTTAAAACAAAAGAATGCATTTCAAGTCATAGTACATATATGGAGCACAATTTTCCATTTCTCTGGTTGTAAAAAAGATAGAGTCACACCATTTGTGTCTTCATACATGTACCTAAGGTAGTGATGTCCATCTCATTCCACCATCTTTGCTATCCCAAGCCCCCTCCCCTTCCCTACCTCCCCTTTGCCCTATCCAATGTTCCTCCATTTTTCCCATGCTCCTCATCCCCACCCCCATTATGTATCAGCATCCACTAATCAGAGAAAACATTTGGCCTTTGGTTTTTTGGGGATTGGCTTACTTCACTTAGCATGATATTCTCCAACTTCATCCATTTACCTGCAAATACCATAATTTTATTCTCTTTTGCTGAGTAATATTCCATTGTGTATATATACCACAGTTTCTTTATCCATTCATTATTGAAGGGTATCTAAGTTGCTTCCACAGTTTATTGTGAATTGTGCTGCTATAACACTGAAGTGGCTGTGTCACTCTAGTATGCTGTTTTTAAGTCTTTAGGGTATAGGCTGAAGAGCGGGATAGCTGAGTCAAATGGTGGTTCCATTCCAAGTTTTCTAAGGAATCTCCATACGGTTTTCCAGATAGGTTGCATCAATTTGCAGTCCCACCAGCAATATTTGAGTGTGCCTTTTCCCCCACATCTTCGCCAGCACTTATTGTTTCTTGTATTCTTGATAGCTGCCATTCTGACTGGGGTGAGATGAAATCTTAGAGTAGTTTTGATTTGCATTTCTCTAATTGCTAGAGATGTTGAACATTTCTTCATATATTTGTTGATCAAATTGTATATCTTCTTCTGAGAAGTGTCTGTTCAGCTCCTTACCCATTTATTGATTGGGTTGTTTGTTTTTTTGGTGTTAAGTTTTTTGTGTTCTTTATAGATCCTGGAGATCAGTGCTCTATCTGATGTGTATGTGGCAAAAATTTGTTCCTAGAATGTAGGCTCTCATCCCTGTTCATCTCATTGATTGTTTCTTTTGCTGAAAGCAGCTTTTTAGTTTGAATCCATCCCATTTATTGATTTTTGATTTATTTCTTGTGCTTTAGGAGTCTTGTTAAGGAAGTTGGGGCCTAATCTGACGTGATGAAGTTTTCGGCCTCCTTTTTCCTCTATTAGGTGCAATGTCTCTGGTATAATTCTAGGTCCTTGATCTACTCTGAGATGAGTTTTGTGCATGGTAAGAGAAAGGGGTTTAGTTTCATTTTGCTGCATATGGATTTCCAGTTTTCCCAGCACCATTTGTTGAAGAGGCTATCTTTTCTCCAGTGTATGTTTTTTGGCATCTTTGTCTAGTATGAGGTAACTGTATTTATATGGGTTTGTCTCTGTTTTTCTATTCTGTACCATTGGTCTACATGTCTATTTTGGTGCCAAGACCATGCTATTTTTGTTACTATGGCTTTGTAGTATAGTTTAAGGTCTGGTATTGTGATGCCTCTTGCTTCACTCTTCTCACTAAGGATTGCTTTGGCTATTCTGGGTCTCTTATTTTTCCAAATAAATTTCATGATTGCTTTTTCTATTTCTATAAGGAATGATGTTGGGATTTTAATTGGAATTGCATTGAATCTATACAGCACTTTGGGTAGCATGACCATTTTGAGTATTGTCAATTCTTGGTATGATCTGATGAGACATGGTCTGACACGTATCTTGCACTCATTGCAGGAACATGTGGCCACCAAGGTGAGATCTTGCATGATGTTGGGGTCAATCTTGGTCATCTCCCCAGTTAACAGTTTGGTGATAATGTCTCAGACTATCACCTATATGACATTTTTTTTTGGCGGGGAGTATACTTGTGATTTAACCCAGGGATGATTTACCACCAAGTTGCATCCCCTGTCTTTTTTATTTTTAATTGAGTCATGGTCCCACTAAGTTTCTGAGGATCTGAGTAATTTGTTGAGGCTGGCCACAAACTTGCAATCCTCTTGGGTCAGCCTCCAGAGCAGAATTATAGGAATGCACCTCCATGCCCAGCTATACTCCATTTTTATATATTGAATCATTGTTGCATTCCTGGGATAAATCCCAGTGGCAATGATATATAATATTTTTAATATGTTGCTGAATTTGCATTGTTTTAAAAAAGGATTTTTGCATCTATACTCATGAAGTGTATGAGTCTAAGTTTTTCTTTTTGATATCTTTGTCTGGCTTTGGTATCACTGTAATATTGGTCCCATAAAATGAGTTGGAAATTGTTCATCCCTCTTTTACTTCTTGGTAGATTTTGAGAAAGAGTATTGTCTATTCTTTGAAGGTTTGGTAGAATTTACCAGTGAAACCATAGTCTTCCTTAGAAGACCCTCTAAGTTGTCAACCTTGTTGATTTTCTCATTTTCAATTTTTAGCTGTTGTAGACTAGATTTTTACTAGTTGTTGGCTTTTAAGTAATTTAAGTGGAATTCTAATATCAGTTCTATTAATATCATTAAATAGTGCATTTTGCAAGGATTTTAATTTCACTTTTTAATAAGTTGTCATTGCAAAAATATTCTACATTGCAGCTGAGATTGATGGGAAAGGAAGATGCTAGTGTGTTGTTGGTTTTTTTGTTACTAATATTTAAAATTTTTTTAGATATATATGACAATAGAGTGTATTTGGACATATGTTGTATACATAGACTATAACTTCCCATTCTTGTGGTTCTACATGACGTGGTTTCACTGGTGGTGTGTTCATATATGAACACAGGAAAGTTACGACTGATTCATTCTACTGTCTTTCCTATTCCTATCACCCCTCCCTTCCCTTTATTCCCCTTCGTCTAATCCAATGAACTTCTATTCTTCCCTCCCTCCCCATACCTTATTTTGTGTTAGCATTTGCATATCAGAAAGAACATTTGGCTTTTGGTTTTATGGGATTGGCTTATTTCACTTTTGCTTTTTAAAATTTATATATATATATATGTTTAAATATATTTTATATGTATATATGTATACTTATAGTTGTAGATGAACACAATACCTTTATTTTATTTATTTACTTATATTTATGTTGTGCTGAGTATCAAAGAGTGCCTCACACGTGCCAGGTAAGTGCTCTACCACTGAGCTACAACTCCAGCCCCTTGCTTTGTTTTTTGAGATGGGTTTTCACTATGTCACTCAGACTGACTTTGATATTCTGGCCACTGAGTAGCTGGGATTATAGTCCTATGCCACAATCCTGGCTCAAGATGCCAATTTTAAACAAAAGTAGATGTTTGAGTGGAGACTCTTAGGTGAGTTCATTAGTGAACATTTTCGTGTTATGGTGTGTGTGTGTCTGTGTCTAATGTAGTACTGGGGATCCAACCCAGGCCTTGCCTCACGTGTGCTAGGCAAGCTCTTTACCACTGACCTACACTGCCAGTCCTTGTATGGCGTTTTCTTTACTACACAACATCATAGCTGTATGGATTCAGATGATAACAACTAGAAATGCAAAAAGCTCCTTGTATTTGAAAACTACAAAAGCAAAATCAAAATATGTGGTGCTAAAATCAATAGATTAATGAAATAAAATGTCCACAAAAAGACTCCAGAGATTAACATGCAGAATGTTTACTGGGAATGATTTGGGGATAAACACTCATGGAAAGAAGGGAAGAAAAGGGAGAAGATGCAAGACTGTGCAGAAGGGAGTCACCTGAGGTAGGGGCCTAACAAAGGCTCAGCAAACCCAAAGGTCACATGGCCCCTCAAAATTGCACTGCTTTGAGGCAAAGTGGCTGGGCCTTTATGCTCTGTAGTGACTCTTTGGGTCAATCTGTCCAAGGAAGGAGGGGAGGCAGTCCCCAAATTTGGGGCTGACTCCCATCCACACTCCAGCAGCAGTTCTTCATTCCTGGAGGGGAATCTGGGAGGCACCTCACAGGGTCCAGTCCATAAATCTTAGGGTTTATGAAGAACTCAGTGTCCATTGTAAGTGGTGGTCACAAACCAGGGAAATGAAATCTTATTTGATAAGTGATGCTGCAAACATTGATTATAACTATAGGTAACACACATGGATTAGATTTACCTCATCTTACCCAACATTAATTTCAGATAGATTAAAGAGTTGAAGGAAAAAGGAAACAGTATACCTAATGAAGGAGAAGAAAACAAAAATAAACTTAAATGATGCTAATATAATGATTAATAGATTTGATTACATAAGACAAACATTTTACATTTAAAATTTCACACAAAATTAAAAGGCAAACAATGAAACTGAAAATTTGCAAAAAACACACTGAAAATATTAACGTCTGTCAATTTATATTTGATTGATTGATTTTTATTTTTTTAGTTGTTGATGGACACAAAACCTTTATTTATTTATTTATTTTTATGTGGTGCTAAGGATTGAACCCAGTGCCTTACCTGTGGGAGGCAAGTGCTCTGCCATTGAGCCACAATCCCAGCCCCTGATCGATTCTCTCTGTTATCCTATCCTTCCCTCCCCCTTTCCTTTATTTTACTCTAGCGTCTGCATTTGAGAGAAAAACATTAGACCTTTGAGTTTCTGAGTTTGGCTTTTTTCACTTAGCATGATATTATCCATTATCATCCATTTACCAGCAAATGCCCTAATTTCATTCTTTGTTAAAAAGTGATCCTGCAAATAAAAAAGAGAAACCCAGGTATATGTCTGGAGCTGTCTGGCTGCAGAGAGAGGAAGGAACTGAGTAAGACCCCATGGAGGAGGACTTGCACTCATCCCCACACTGTCCCTCAGAGCTCCCTGGGCTCAGGTCTCCAACTCTGAGTTTTGACACACATGGGCAGGATCCCCGAGGGAGTCGTGAGGCTGCAGCTTTCCAGACAGTGAGGAGTAGCAGTTGTGCATTGGGAGAGGGGGTGTCTGTGTGTTGCAAATGTATTGGGGGAAGCCCCAGACGTGGGGCTGGTTCTGAAGCTGAAGCACTTGGAGTTTAAGGAGTGAGATTATGGATCTGAAGGGTGCAGGGTCCAGGTCACTGGGCTTCAGATCACACTCAAGTGTCCCTGAATAGACAAAGAGCAAGGACAGTGTTGCTAACTAGTTGGTTGGCCTTGGGCCAGTCCCTTACCTTTCTGGGCCTCAAATTCCTCAGCTATTAATGAAGACTGAGACTAGTCCAGTAGTTTATAATGTTTTAAAGGAGATTCTTTTTGGGGGAGGGGTAATGGAGATTGAACTCAGGAGCACTCAACTACTGAGCCACATCCCCAGCCCTATTTTGTATTTTATTTAGAGACAAGGTCTTGTTGAGTTGCTTAGAGCCTCACGTTTGCTGAGGCTGGCTTTGAACTGGTGATCCTCCTGCCTCAGCCTCCAGAGCCACTGGAATTACAGGAGTATGCCATCAAGCCTGGCTAAGATTTTTTTTTTTAATAGAAATTGTTACTTGAAGTCCCATGTGAAGCACATGGAGTGGAGCATTGGGAGTGCAGTGTATATGTGTGTGTGGGGGCAACCCACAGCGCCCCTTGCAGTGACTTGTGGAGCCAGGCCTCTCCATACTTCCTCCAGGGGCCCAGGGACGTGACCATGAGCTGCAGGGTGGAGGTTAGGGAAAACCCCCACGTACTGACTCAGTTTAGCTTTCCATCAGCCCAATGCTGCAGCAGGAGGCCCCCAGGGGAGGCTCGGCCCTCTGTTTACCCCTTTGCACCAAGCAATGCCAGGAGATGCACTTGAATTTCCTTTTGTGAGCCTCATGTGAAGGCCTCTCCTGCCTGAGCCCTCACTTACTCTCCTGTTGGGAATGCCAAGACTCCCATGCCTGTTACATACTGTCAAATACTCACAAATATTTTTTGCCGCTTCCTTCAATTGCTTTGCTCATCTGTTCTAGATTTAGAAAAGCATGTTTCCTGGGAGTTTGGGGGAGCCCCTGAGGGGCTGGGACAAATCCTTCCTGGAAGGGAATAGCCTTGCTCTCTGGAGACCCAAGCTCAGGAACCAACACTTTTTGGCTTTTTAACCTTGGGCAAGATACTTAGCATTTCTCTCATCCTTAAAATGGGAGCGACTGTCCTGGTTGGCTTCCTGGCCAGGGCAGGAGAGGAGAGAAGAGAAAACCCAGCAGCCTGGATAATACCAAGTGTACCTCAAACTATTCCATAAAATAGAAGGGGAATTGATTTGTTATAGTTCTAATAGGCTAGTCTATTAGTCCGAAATTACAAAGTTTCATTTAGACACGAGTAAGTTCTTGAGATATAATGGACAGTATGGTAGTGGCAGTTAATTTGCTGCATACTTGAAAACTGATAGTAGAGGTGGGTGCAGGAGTGCACATCCATAATCCCAGCTACTCAGGAGGCTGAGGCAGGAGGATCACAAGTTGGGGATCAGTAACTTAAAGGGAATTATTTTGTGTCTCAAAATAAAAAATAAAAACAACCCTAAAAGTCCTGGAGATGTAAGTCAATGGTAAAGCATCCTTAGATTCAATCCTCAGAAGTAAAAAAGAAAAGGAAAATTGAAAATAGGTTTTGAGGGTTTTTGAGACGGAGTCCCTTCATGTTGGCCAGGTCAGCCTTGGAACTCCTGAGCTTAAGCAATCCTCCTATATCATCATCCTGAGTGCTAAGAAGGCAGGTGTGCACCACTGTGCTGACTAGAAAACAGATTTTAAACCAGGTTTGGTGGCATATAACTAATTCCAGCAACTCAGGAAACTGAGGCAGGAGGATTGTAGGTTTTAGTCCAGCCTTGACAATTTACCAAGACTCTATCTCAAAATAATAATAATAAAAAAGGATGGTGATATAATAGCTCAGTGGTAGAATGTCCCTGGGTTCAACTTCCAGTACTGGAAAAAAAAAAAAGGAAAAATGTAAATGTTGTCACTACAAGAAAAGTGTGAGGAAAGGGTTAATAGTCACGTTCATTTGCTTGAATCAACACAATGCACACACACAAACACCACACACACTGTACTCCACAAATAAAAGTTTTGTCAATTTAATTATTTTTCTTTTGGCACTGCTGGAGATGGAACCACTGAGCTACTTCCCCAAAATGCCCAGCCCTAAATTTCTTACAAAATGACTTCTTAGAGGCTGAGGATATAGCTCAGTTGGTGGAGTGCTTGCCTTGCATGCACAAAGCCCTGGGTTCAATCCTCAGCACCACCACCACCAAAAATCCTCCCCAAACAAAAAACGCTGTTTCACATAGTGAGACCTTGTCTCAAAGTAAAAAATAAAAAGGATTGTGGATGTGGCTCAGTGGTAGAGCACTCCTGGGTTCAATACCCAGCACAAAAAAAAAAAAAAAGGCTTCCACCATTATGTATAACTATAATGCATCAATAAAAAAGGGGGGAAACAAAATACTAAAGTCAAAACAGCATCACCATCACCTCATTCCAGAACATTTGCATTATCCCATTAGCAGTCATCTCCCATTCTCCCCTCATCCCAGGTCCTTGCAACCATTATTTTATTGTATTTGCTCATTCTGAAATTTTCCAGTTTATGGAATAAGGTTATGAGCCTTTTATCTGGCTTCTTTCACTTGACATGTCTTCAAGATGCAGCTGCATGAAAACATGTAATCCGTATTTCTTCTTATGGTAGAATAATACTTCATTATATAGCTAGATTTGGACATTTAGATGTCTGCTTTGAGGCTAATATGAATAATGGTGTTAAGAACATTCATCTATAAGTTTTTTTGTGTGTCTGGAGGCTGAGAGTGAAGCTCAGTGGTAGAGCAAGTGCTCAGCACACATGAGGTCTGAGTAAAATCCCCAACACCAACAAAAAGTTTCTGTGTATCTAGGGGTGTAGTTCAATGGTAGAGGGCTTGCCTAGCATGAGAGAGGCCCTGGATTTCATTCCCAGCAACACATTAAAAAATAACAAAATGTTTTCTGTATTTGGTTCTATTTAAAATTTCAATCCACCCAGAATGTACTGTGGAACAGGATCTATTGCTTTTCCTTCCAAAACAGAACTACTCCAGTTATTTCTCTTAATCTTTGGTTCTACAATTTCAATGAACAAAATTTACAGCGGTGTTTTAATCCTTTGGCATCTACTGAGTTTTTCTAATCTGGTTTCTTTTAGAAACATGCTTTTCTAAACCTAGAACAAACAGGTAGGAATGGACCTCAGGGCCTTAGTCATGCTAGGCAAGTGCTTTACCACTGAACTACCCACTATTCCTAAGTCTTTCAATCTGAGGACTCATACTTTTCTCTTCAGTTCTAGAAAAGTAACCTTGTCATTTCCTTCAGCTTTCTTCCCATCATCTCCTGATACATCCATGAAATAAAAGATAGAACTTTAAGCTCTTCTTTAAAGTGAAAGAAGAAAAGCACTTGCTGAGTAATCTGAGTACAGGACCCTAAATTGTCATATTCTACCTCAAATCTTTTATAGTTGTCTTGTGCAAGTGTAACTCAGTATTCATCTTTACTATAGCAAATAGTGATGGTCATTAAAAGTGTTCAACTCAAGTCAGGTATGGTGGTGCATACCTGTAATCCCAGCTACTCAAGAGGTTGAGGCAGGAGGATTCCAAGTTCAAGACCAGCCTGGCAAAGACCATGTCTCCAAAAAATATAAAGGGCTGGGGAATGCAGCTTGGTGGTGGAGTGCTTGCCTACCATGAACCAGGTCCTGAGTTCAATCCAAAAGCACTCAATTTGGTTCTCATGGGAGTAATTTTCTTTTTATGCTTATTTCATCAATTTATGTAGTACTGACTAAAATTATGAAACTGCAATAAGTTTCCCATGACTACAACCGACTCAATAAATATATAAATCAACTGAAAGGAGTGTGACAGTTATGGTAGAGCCAGCATTTAGTATCCCGTGGAACTCAATTCTGGCTAATGCTACAGAAGTCAGTTAAGGGAGTATCTCCTGTGCCTACTGCCCTACACCATTTCCTATTCTGATTACTCTATTAATCCTGATTACTCAGGTTCATTTCTTCTGTGTGGTAAATTTCTCTCTTTGACTGAGTTGACTTTTTTTCCAGATTGATAAGATTGTGAGCTCACTTCTACTTGAGTATTTGCTGAGGGCAAGGGGCTGTGATGGGCAGAAGCTGCTGCTCTGCCCTGAACTGCTTTCGGTGGGAGAGGTGATGCTTGCCGGGTGGGGGCAAATGTCCTATCTCCTGTTCTTAGAATTTTGATTTGATAGCAGTTGTCCTCTTTGCCAATATGTTGCACAGGTAGAGAGAGACTTTCCAACTATTCAGTCTTTTACTATGGTACCCCCTTCATCCACTCCAGGAAATGAGCACCTTCCGTATTCCATCATTTCCGCGCACTGATTTTCCTTCTGCCCCTCTGGACCTTCCTTTTATATTCTGCTCTGTGGAAGCTTCTGAGTTTCTCATCCACCAAAATTCTCCTTATTTTTTAGCATGGAGATACATGTGCTTTGAATATATTTTTCATAATTTCTATGAAGTGGATAGGAAGAACAAGTTCCATATATTTAACTTCATCCTCTTAAACCTGGAACTGTTATGGGTTTCTGACAAATATTCTTTACTAAGTGAAGGACATTTCCTTTGAATCCTAGTTTTTGTTGGTACTGTATTTGGGGTTGAACCCAGGTGGGCTTTATCGCTGAGCTACATCCCCAGCCATTTAAATTTTTTATTTTGAGACAGGGTCTTGCTCAGTTGCTGAGGCTGGCCTCAAACTTGTGATCCTCCTGTCTCACCCTCCCAAGTTGCTTGGATTGCAGGTGTGTACCACAGTGCCCAGCTATTTCTAGTTTTCTTAAAGATTTAAACTCAAGAGGGAAGCTGAGTCTTATGAACAGACTTTTCAAGACCTACTAAAATGCCATGATTTTTCTCCTTTAGCATACTAAAATAATAAATTACAGTGTACATCACTAAGTGGGTATTCTGTAAGAATTCCTACTTTCTCAGGTCATGCTACAGTTTTACTACATGCCATATTCATACTTGAAATGTTACACTTATAAAAGTTGATCAGTATTTGTGGGCAAAAGCTATTTTTTCAGGTTTAAGTATTATGGCTATGCTAACCTTTTATTAAGAAAATTCAAGGCTGAGGTTGTAGCTCAGTGGTAGAGTGCTTGCCTACTATGTGCGAGACACTGGGTTCGATCCTTAGCACCACATAAAAATAAACAAAATAAAGGTATTGTGTCCATCTACATCTAAAAAAAGAAAATTCATTTTTATTCTAGGACAGTATAAACAACAGAAATTGTTCTTTTAAAGATTTGCTGCCAGTTCCAGCACTTTGGGAGGCTGAGACTGGAGAATAGCAAGCCAGCCTCAGCAACGGTGAGGTGCTAAGCAACTCAGTGAGACCTTGTCTCTAAATAAAACACAAAATAGGGCTGAGGATGTGGCTTAGTGGTCGAGTACCACTGAGTTCAATCCTCAGTACCAAAAAATAAAAAAATAAAATAAAATTTGCTGCCAGGCATGGTGGCACAAGCTTGTGATCTCAGTGACTCAGGAGGCTGAGGTAGGAAGATTTTTTCAGTTTGAGGCCAAACTCAGCAACTCAGCAAGACTCTGTC
Organism: Xerus rutilus; assembly: GCA_028644305.1. Classification (NCBI taxonomy): domain Eukaryota; kingdom Metazoa; phylum Chordata; class Mammalia; order Rodentia; family Sciuridae; genus Xerus; species Xerus rutilus. Next base: position 46,128,933 of record CM053409.1, on the reverse strand, counting down.
TCAAAATAAAAGATAAAAAGGGCTGGGGATGTAGCTCAGTGGTAAAGCACCCGTGCATTCAAACTCCAGTACCTAAATAAATTATTTGTTAGCCCTTTACTTTTTGTGTCTTTTTGTTTATTATACAAACTTAATTATATCAAACCATTTTTTAGCTTGTTGTTTTAATTTTATATAGACATCTTTCAATATCAAAATAAAAATCAAGCTTATTTATTTAGTGGTGCTGGGGATTGAACCTAGGGTCTAACATATGCTAGGCACTCCCTCTACCACTTAGCTATACTCCCAGCCCTAACACATGTTCTTAAACAGTTACATGATGTATATAATTTCTTGAATGCACCAAAATTTTAAAAAATTTTTCTTTATTTGTTTTAATTAGTTACACATGACAGTAGAATGCATTTTGACACATTGTACACAAATGGAGCATAACTTCTCATTCTTCTGGCTGTACATGGTGCTGAGTCACACCAGTAGTGTTAATAATACATGTATATAGGGTAATAATGTCTGTCTTATTCTACCGTTTTTCCCATCTCCTCCGCCCCACCCCTCTCCTCACTCCCCTCTGCACCATCCAAAGTTCCTTCATTTTCCCCTCACCACCTATAGATCAGCATACGCTCATCAGAGAAAACATTCGGCCTTTGGTTTGTTTTTTTTTTAAATTTTTTTGGTTGTTGATGGACCTTTATTTTATTCATTTATTTATATGCAGTGCTGAGGATCGAACCCAGAGCCTCACGCATGCTAGGCAAGTGCTCTACCACTGAGCCACAATCTCAGCCCCCGGCCTTTGGTTTTTAAAGACTCCAAACCCAGTATTCATTTCTCAGGAAAAGCTAAGTGGATTCCTTTCCTTCATAGAATTTTCTTCTGTTTTTTCATTTTTCTGATGCATTATAAGATCTGGATGTAGCTACAAAGAAGAAAATGTAAAGAAATGTTACATATCAATCTAAAAATAATATAAGGAAGGCATTCAAGAAATTAAGGCAAAAAATCTGAAAAAAAAAGAGAACATATATACTTCAATTTAGGACAACTGAATAATGAAATCCTACCCAATCAAGGTTTTTTTTTTTTTTTTTTTTTAGTTGTAGATGGATGCAATATCTTTATTTTATTTATTTATTTTTATGTGATGCTGAGGATTGAGCCCAGTGACTCATGCACACGAGGCAAGTGCTCTACCACTGAGCCATAGCCCCAGCCGCCCGATCAAGGTTTTAATCACAATGAAAATTGGGGAAGATAGAAGACAGGAGCACTCTAATAAGATCCCATTTGCCATACACCTGCCTTGGGTAGAAATGTTTTAAAAATCATTTCTCAGGATGGAGTCAGTTTCTGAAGGAGTACACAGGGCAGGGAGTCAGAAGAGAATCTCTAAGTGTTGGCTCTGCTTCTCATTAACTAAGTGACATTAAGCAAAGTCATCCAAATTTGTGTTCTCATTTATAAAATGAAGAATAGAAAAGGGAAAGGGAACCAAATACCACTTAAGAGCAATTCCATATTCTTTTGTATTTGTTTTTCTATCATACCAGAGATCAAACCCAGGATCTCACAAAGGCCAGGTAAGTGTTCCACCACTGAGCTATATCCTCAGTCCCCAAATCAACTTATTTATAACTTGCCCATAGCAAAACAACTTGTTTCATACAGCAAAATTTTAAATGGGCAAGTACCTTTGCTCTGTAGAGTCATCTAAAGGTAGACACTCCATGAATACATGATATCAGTATCTCAGAGAGAAACCAGGCTCCTCTTTGCTAGTTAGACCAAGACTCTCTGAGTGAATATGCAGGAAAATGATTCCATCAGGTGCTCTCACAGTTATTCTGGCTATAAAGTGAATATAAGGAACAAGAACCAACACAAGCATACACACATGAACTTCAGAAACACAATGATAAGAGATGGGAGATGGGAATGGATGGCAATTAAAAGCAAACACAATTTGCCCTCACTTTAGTAAGCTCTAATATTACTGAAGGTTTTAGGCATTAGTCACTAGAGGTGGAATGAAAGAAATACTATACTATGAATAGAAACCAATATTCTAATTTCAACTTGCTAACAACTTATTAAAACTTTCTCCAGCCTGGAGTGGGGAGAGAATATTTCCTTACTCAGTATCAGTTTTCCATCGGAACAAAAATAGAAGGATGAACATATGTACTTCAGTTCTTTTTCAAAATCCCATTGAGATTACAATTTTTGTTTTCCTCCTCAAGAGCTCAGGAGCCTTAAACCCAGAGCCTTATCCAGGACCTCATGCATGTTGGGCAAGTTCTCTATCACAGAGCTACATCCCTAGCATGGAAATTGGATCCAAAAATATATTAATTTAGGCACACAGAATCAAATGTGAATTCACCATAAAACCATGAGCTCAAAAATATAGAAAAAAAGAAAATAGGAATTCTAAAAAAAAAAAAAAGACATGGCTCTAAGTACTCTAGTAAAGGAGGATGCAGAACATATTTACAATATTGGAGTACACTTTTGGCTCAGATCAGAGTCAGTCTATATATCTAAAGAATGCGAGAGTCCTGAAATCCTCAGGTAAAGATTCTCAAGGTAAAATATATGAGATCATTCCATTTTTCCTTCCTATGCTATAATGTTTAGGGAGGAACTTGTTAAGAAAGCAGGGTGGTAGAGTGTAAGAGCTGATAAGATAGCCAGCCATTTAGGTCTCACAGCAGCTTGAATTTAAAAGTAATACTTTTTTTTCTTTGATCTCAAACTGGCCCTTTGCAAGCCTTGCAAGTCTTGCAAGCTCTGCCAGCTCTGTTAGCCTTGGAGAGATAGAGATTTGGCAGAAGCTAAGAAGTAAGGGAAACTAAGAGCTGTGAGGCACAATTCCTGACTCAATTTGGGGGGCCAGACAACCACACCAGCATAACTGGAAAGCAAGGTCTCCTTCCTGGTGGGCCTGAATGCAAGAATCAAGCCAAAGAGGACTACCCTTGAGCCTTGAGGTCTCATCTCATGGAGTTTGCCCTGAAGTTTGGATTTACTTGAGATCTGTTATCCCTTTCTTCTTTACTATTTTCCCTTTGAAGAATGGAAATTATCATCCTATGCTTGTCCTACTATTGTACTTTGAAAGCACAGAACTTGTTTAGTTTCTGAGGTTCATAACTGGAGAGCCATTTTTCTCTGGATGAGTTGCATCTTGAGTCTCAACCATATCGAATTTAGATGATATTTAGATGAGACCTTGTATTTTAGACTGTAGAAATGATGTAGAGTGAGTTAAGATTTGAAGGACTATTGGAATATAATGAATGTATTTTTATATGTGAGAAGGACATGAATTTGGGGTGGTCATGGGTGAAATGATACAGTCTGGATGTTGTGTCACACCATATATTGAAAACCTAACCTTCCATGTCAAGGTACTAAAAGGTGGGGTCTTTGGTAGTTGACTAGATTATGAGGATTCCCTAATTATTAATGGGATTAGTGTCCTAATAAAAAGGACATGGAGAGCTCCCTTGTTCTTTCTACCAAGTAAAGATATGGCAGGAAAACAGCTATCTATGAACCAGGAGGTAGGCCCTCACTAGATACCAAATCTGCTAGTCCTTTAATCTTGGACTTCCTAGCCTTCAGAACTGTGAGAAATAAGTTTTGGCTATTTACAAGCTGTCCAGTATATGTTATCCTGTCCATAGCAGTCCAAACAGGCTAAGATACAGGCCATCAAGGCCATCTAGTAAATTTTTGTAATACAAAATATTTATAATTTGTAAGTTGTTCTTTGTCTCATCTGTATGTATTTATCTCCACCAACACTCCAATCTTTGTAGCGAGTGGACAGCAGGGGAGATGTCACCCCCTTTGTTTTACTCATTAGGATCTATTTATTCAAAAGTACCTTGACTTAATGAAGATGGCGATGGCTTTTAATTAATATTTTACTTCCAAGAATTCTAGGATCTACCTTGTCATAACAACAGTTCTGTGATGAAGAAAATGGTAGGTGTCAACACCAAGAAAGGAGTTTGTTCTCATCAGAACTTCATAAACATATCATTTTCTAGGTGATACTGACTGAAACAACTGGTGGAATATTCACTGCATATCAGAGAGGTTATTTTGATAAATCTTAAAATTGTGGTCAAGACATGGTTTGATAAGTAATTGTGAGTAGGAAAATATGAGAAGCATAGAGCACTGATAATACCAAATGCTGGAGAAAATGTGGAGCAATAGGAATTCTCATGTGGTGTTAGTGGGGAACGCAAAATGGTACAGCTACTTTGGAAGACAGTTTGGTAACTTCTGAAAACACCAAGCATACTCTTTCCATATGATCCAACAATCACTTTTCTTGTTATGTACTCAAAAATATTGAAAACCTATGTCTAGACAAGCATCTGTATATGATGTTTATAGCAGCTTTATTCATGATTGCCAACACTTGAAAGCAACCAAAATGTTCTTCAGTAGGTGAATGGATAACTGTGGGATATTCAGACAATGGAATATTATTCAGTATGAAAAAGAAATTAGTTATCAAATAATGAAAAGACATGGAGGAAGTTTAAATGCATATTTCTATGTTTAAATGCATATTGCTAAACTTATCATATTGCTAAGAAGCCAATGTGAAAAGACTACATACTATATATTTCCAACTACATAACATTCTAGAAAAGATAAAACTATGAAGATAATAAAAGTTCAGTGGCTGGCAGGGGCTTGAGGGAAAGTGAAGAATGAATAGAGTGAGAGAATTTTTAAGGCAGTGAAAATATTCTGCATGATACCATAATGGTAGGTAAATTTCATTATAAATTTATCTGAAGCCACAGGATGTTCAACATCAAGAATGTTCCCTAATGTGAACAATGAGGTTAGGTGATAATGATGTGTAAATGTATATTCATTGATTGCAACGAATGTACCGCTCTGGTGCAGGAAGATAATGAGGGCTACAATGCATGTGTGAGAACAGGGAGTACAGGGGAAATCTTTGTACTTTTGGCTCAATCTTTCTCTAAGCCTAAAACTACTCTAAAAATAGTGTATTAAAAAATTTTAAAAATCACATTCAATGTCACTGTTCCTATAGTACTCCATGTTTTGTTATGTAAAAATAACTTCAACTGATTAACACAGAAAACTTTGCTGTTAGAAGCTACCTTACATGTACAAGAAAATGTTGCTAACAAGATGAGGGAGAAATATATAAAATGTTTCTTGTAAGGAGGAGATAATGACTGCCAGATGCTTATGAACATTTGCACTGATTTGTCTCTATGCTATTGCCAAGAAGCAGCTAACTTGAAACCATTGAACCTTTTGATGGAATGTCACATCAGTGTGAAATTTTGTAACTGGAATAAAATATTTACTATGGAATTCTGTTTCATCATCCTTTGAAAATATGGAGTTATGGGAAAAGTATAATTCTTTCAGGAATAATAAAAATGTATTTCATGTAATTTATTGAACATTCAACAAAGAGTATGGCAATTTTCCTGGGATTTAACTAGATCTAACATGATTGTTGTTGGAACTTAACAAAAGGCTTTAGTTCATACTTAATACTTGGTTTTCTGCAGATAAAGACCAAATACAATGCAAAATGAACTCAATTATTTTTCCTTAAAAATAATTTTAAAGTTTGTTATATTCAGCCTACTAACTAACACAGTTTAGGCAGACACACTAGTATAACATAATTGGCTGATTTTACACAGCACATATCTTTTAAACTATAAGTGTATTACTAAGTAATAGAGAACATCCAATATAGCCAAAATTAGGAAAGAAATTTCTAAGCAAGATTTTTACAGACTGTCCCCCCAACTTTTTTAGTGGTGCTGGGAATCAAACCCAGGGACTCATTTATGCTGGGCAAGTGCTCTACCACTGAGCTACTCCCTAAGGCAGACCTCATCTTTTATACCCAACTATAATAGCCTTAACTCAACAGATGATAAAACCAATGAATTTCCTCACATGAACTCATAGTGACAGTTGATTTGGTGTCAAAATCTCTATTTCTGATCCACTCTCAGCATTGAAACAAAATTTAAATATTCCCAAAGAAAGAAGTACAACTCATGTTGTGATCAACTATTTAGCAACAGTGAGTGCTCAATTTAAAACTATCTGATCTCAGAAATTAAATAAGGTCAGCTATGGTCATTGGCATTTCCTACACTATAATATTACAGAAAACTTTAATGTCACAAAGAATCCTCTTGTCTTTAATTTTATGGTCACAGCTTTCTTCTCAAATTGACCCCTGCTGCCAAATCTGAACAAAATAAATTATTAATCAGAATATTATCAAGTGCTATATGAACTGCTGAACAATATAAGTTACTTGCTAACCATCAGTGGCTGCTTATTTGCCAAAGTTGTTAAAATTAAGAAGTGATTTTAATTGGAGCACCAGACATTTATAAAAATATCTAGAGAAGCCTGGTGCAGTGGTACATGCCTGTAATCCCAGTGGCTCAGGAAGCTGAGACAGGAGGATTGAGAGTTCAAAGCCAGCCTCAGCAATTTGGCAAGGACCTAAATAACTCAGTGAGACTCTGTCTCTAAATAAAATACAAAATAGGGCTGAGGATGTGGCTCAGTGGTTGAATGCCCCTGAATTCAATCCTTGGTACCCCCCAACCCACACACACACAAAATCTAGAGAAAAAGAAAATATTTTTGCAGTTAGTATGAAAGAATTCAAGACTCATTTGGCTGCAAAATGAGATTTTTATCAGGTATCTTGGGCATTATTATTTATAAAGCAGATAACAGTATTGGGTTTGGGGTTGGTAAAATTAAAGCTCATACTAAAATCAAGAGTGGATGTCAGCCCAGGACAGATGTCAAGTTTAGGGACAAAACAAAAGGAACAGTTATATAATCCATTTGAACATACTTTTGCAACTGTTAACTCTGGTTTGTTAACCATTGTTTAGGACTATCTTGTCCAGTACATCAGTCAATAACCACTTGTGGTGATTCAAATTTAAATGAACTAAAATAAAATAGAAAATTCAGTTCCTCCATTATATTATCCACATTTCAATATCCACATGTAATCTGTCACTCCTGTATTGGATAGTGCAGATATAGATATTCTTATTTCATGAGAATAAAAGCAAAGTATTCAAAGCAGATGACAGATTTTCAACTGAGAATATAATTTTCACAAGTAGTGATCAGATCATAGTTTATAACCATAGATGCTACTTGTACATAAAAGTCAAGAACCTGTGATATGACAGTATATATTCAAAAAGCAACTACTGGCTAGGTGTGGTGGCACATGCCTGTAATCCCAGCAGCTCCGAAGCTGAGGCAGGAGGATCATGAGATCAAAGCCAGCCTCAGCAAAACAAGGTGCTAAGCAAATCAGTAACACTCTGTCTCTAAATAAAATACAAAATAGGGCTGGGGATGTGGCTCAGTGGTTCTCAGTGAATGCCCCTGAGTTCAATCCCCAGTACCAAAAAAAAAAAAAAAAGAAAAAGAAAAAGAAAAAAGACAGTTTACTATGGAGTGTGTGTGTGTGTGTGTGTGTGTGTGTGTGTGTGTTGTTTGTTTTTTGAGTACTGAGATTTAACCTAGGGGAAATTTACCAAAGAGCTAGATACCAACCCTTTTTACTTTTTATTTTGAAACAGGGTCTCACTAAGTTGCTTAGGGCCTCTCTAAGTTGCTGAGGCCAGTCTTGAACTTGTGATCCTCCTGTTTTAGCCTCCCAGGGGAGTGCCACCCCACCCAGTAGCATATGGTCTTTATTCCCCCCAGATTGAAAATGACAGGGTTACTATAAATCTTTATCTCAAACCAACTTTTGGTAGATAAATATTATAATTAAATAAGAAATTGAAATACTTACTAATAAGTCAGGAGATTCCCTTATCCAAATTGTCTCCTGATAGCATCTTTTCCCTTCTTTTACCACCTACAAAATATTAACAAGCTCTGATTCTTCAGAGTCACTTGCCAAGTCAGTGTTTATATTGGTAGGTGTGTATGAGACCAACATCCCTGCTGCTGGGGTACCAAGGCAGGCAGGGCCAGGAAGGTAACAGTTTTATTTTGAGCAGGGGCAAAGACAATGTAGCATTTCATGGCTACATTGTAACTAGATCCTGCTTCAGTTTACCATGGAAATAACTAGATATCAACAGTATATTAATTTGCAATAATACTAGGGAAGAACAGCTCTTATGAGATCAGAAACTGAAATCCCTGATATGCATTTTCTAGAAGCCAATATACCCTTTGCCTTGTGTTCTACCAAGAATGGCCTGATTGTCAGTCTCACATCTGTCACAAAGAGGATATAATTACCTTCCTTATGGTTTTTCAGAGAGGAAACGTTAATTTCTATCAGAGTGAGAATTAAGGGCCATCTGATTTCTAACTTTCATCCCTACCATTGGAAGAGACCACTCATTGTATTAATCATGCCTATGTATAGATATTATTCTACTAAATCTTAGAACAAAGAGCTGGTGTCTTAGAAGAGGTCTATCTCAGTTTTTTTCTACCTGGTACAGCTGTTCAGTTATTATTTTCTTCTTATGCTTACTCTGCTAGCTTTATTTCAAATACCAAGACATGATACTAATTTCTGAAATTTTAGTACAGATCTTAAAGAAGGTACATTTTTTTAAAAAGGTACATTTATATGTACAAATGACAAAAACATTACCCTCTTCCAAGATTTCTGTAGAACATTGACATTTTCAAGGGTCACCTCTTCTTCCTTTTCCTTCAGAATTTGAAAACTGGCTCTCTCATGAAACTCTTGATAACTTTCAACATATTGATTAGCATTGCAGCAGAAAGCAACACAACCTTAAAAAAGAGACAAGGACTAGTTATGCTGTCGAATTACTTAAACAGATACTTCAGTTTTTCTAAAATTAGTAGAGAAAGAATGTTTGAGACCAAGCGTCCCTGTCTTACTATAGAATTGAGCTAGACAGAGATTGTGGGAAGCAATTGCTCTCAGCAGGGGGAAAGGACAATATAGCACTTCACAGCTATAGTGTGATATACCCAACCTGCTAGCTAGAGAAAAATCTTGTGTACACTTGAATACTGGTACATAATTTCTAGTAAATCTCATGAATTTGATCCTTAATCTTAATCCTTCCTTAGCCCAACATTTTCATCCATTTCATTCAAAACAAATAACTTGATCCATTTTGGATAATTTAATAATTTTTTAGTTAAGTGGAAGCTATGCATAGTGACTTCCTTCCAAATAGTACAATCTAGAGGGAAGGAAGGAGGAGAGTAACTTTCCATCGGAGAAAGATAACAAATACTACCCCGGCCAAGTAACTGACATCAACATCAATACTTATGATTCTTGACATGGTATGACAAGAATAACAGTTTATACCTGTAGTCTTCCTCCCCAAACCCCCAAATCCTTGTCTAATTTTAAGGAAAATATCAGACAAATTCTAATAGAGGGGCATTCTATAAAATACTTGACCATACTCTCATAACTGTCAAGGTAACCAAAAACAAGGAAATACTGAGAAACTATCACAGCCAAGAGGAGTCTAAAGAGACATGCCAACTAAATGTAATGTGGGATCTTGGATGGCATTCTGGAACAGGAAAAGTACATTAGGAAAAAAATAAAGAAATCTGTATAAATTTGGGACTATAGTTCATAACAATGTATGAGTGTGGGTTCATTAACTGTACCATAGTAACCCCTACAATTGTACCATAAAATTACCATACTAACAGAAGATGCTTATAATTGGGAAACTGGGTGTGAGGTATATGTGAACTCTCTACACTATCTTTTCTATTTTTCTGTAAACCTAAAACTGTTCTAAAAAATAAAATAAAATCTATTTTTATAAGTCTCTATCACAATGTATAGCAACTAGCTTTATTAGGTTAATTATATTCCCTCTAATACCCTAAATATCATTGGTTTAAAAAACGCCATAGGAAAAATACAGCAATACTTACAAAGATGTCTTCTATTTCACACATTGAAATTCTCCTACATGTCAATAGTACTATGTACTGCCTCATCCTGCATTTTTCAATTCATTTAGAACACCAATTTCACAATGCAGACGTAAGTTGCTCCCATATTATCTTCAAGTGCCAGGATTAGCTTTAGAGTTTAAAAGTGAATAGTCTAAATTATTATGTCATAGAAATACAGATTCCAACAACTGGCTTCAAAGCCCATGGCTAAATACTGAACTGTCATATTTGGTTTAATATATGTATGTATGTGCATAATATAACATATGTATGTTATATGTTAATATGTGTATAACAATAATATATTATTTATATTTATTATGTATTGATATATTGCTATGTATAATATAATAGTATATATCATGTTATATATAATACATATCATGTATAAAATACATATATATTATGTATACACATATAATATATGTCTCTATATATACACGTATAAAAAAGGAATTGAGGCTCTTTGGAGAACTGGCTAATTCTGTGGACAGGAGGAGAAAGAACAAGGTAAGCTTGGAACACCTTGTGCCAGGAAATAGGGAATGAAGAAGATATGTGAAAAAAGATACAGGGACCAGCTTGAAGAGATTCCCATTGGCCAGAAACTGGGCCAGCTGAACCACAAATAAATATAATCCATGGAATATTAATCCGAGTTCACAGATAATAAATAAATAATGGATGAATAAACGGAGGAGGAATTCCTCTTATAGTAGAAATATAGGAAACAGAAAAGCATTTCATGTAGCTCGTGTCATGTGGGGAAGGAAAAAGGGGGCTGGGTGTGGTCACTCCTGGCAGTGGGGCTGGAAGCAGACTCCCCGACAGACAGATTCTGTCCTCTTGTCCTCCTCCCCGCCCCTTCCCCCTCCAAACCCTGGGCCCTCGGCACCTGTCACCGCCACGTCGTGCCCGCGAGCTGATCCACGTCCCCTCCACCTATGCTTACCTGGGCAGCGACAGCAGGCTCAGGGAGACGCCGTCACCGGTTCCTTTCCGTCGCCACCCACAGCTGCGACACAGCGAGACCGCCGCCATGTCCCCGGAGCCCCGCCAATTGCAGATGCGAAGCTCTGCCTCCGAAGTCGCCCACAGTTATCACTCCGTTCGGTGATGCCGAACGGGAGCTTCTTGTCCTCCTCTGGCCACCGTCCAGGTCCGAACCAAGAAACTGACCAGTCCTAGCGAGGGATTCGGGAGGGGGCGTCACCGCTAAAACCCCAGGCCAAGGCTTGGTCCTCAGGCGTCCACTGGCTGCGGTCCCGCTTCCGGGTTCCCGGAGGGCCTGCGCCTTCTCCGCAGAGGGTCTGCCCAGTGCTCAGCCACCTTAGGCTCCCAGTGTCCGCAGCGCTGTTCCTTGAGCAGTCAGTGAAGCTCCACCTCTGCCAGGACACTAGAGTGAGAAACCTGCCTCTTGACCTTTAATCTTTAGGGCACCTGAGGCAAAGAAGCAGGACCCGGGCTGTCGCTGGATAAAGGGCCTGGGGAGTAAGAGCCATAGGAAATGGTAAAGCATTTTCAAATTGTTAAAAACGTGCAATGAAAAAAAATCCTACTCTTAACTGCCTCAAAATAGAAATTACTGAATATTTTAGAAATGAAGAAAAGATAAAATTCTGCATGATTGTATCTGTGGAATGTACTTAAGGCAGTACTCAAAAATAAAATACAAAATAGAAGTAAATTAAATATCCAATTCAAAAATTGAGAAAAAATTATCAAAGTAACCCAAAGAAAGCAGAAGGAAGGAATAAATAAGTTAAAAAATAGAAACGGACACTACTAAGTAAAATATTTTGAACAAAACAAAAAAGGCTACAATAGGATGGTTGGCTGACCTAATCAAGAAACAAAGAGAAGTACAATCAAAATGCAAAACAGTAGGGTGGGGGGAATAACTATAGATAAAGAAAAAGTTAAAAGATTTTATGAGAGATTTGACTCAACTCTGTAATAGATTTGAAAACCTACATGAAATACATAAAATGCCAAGAAAGTATAACTTGCCAAAACATTCCAGACGTGGAAATTCTAAGTAGACCAATAATCATAGAAGAAATTGTTATATGAGAACTGTCCTTTCCCACATCTAAATCCGCAAAAATACTAGGCCCAAATTATTTCACAGGAGAACTCTGTGCAATTTTAAGGAACAGAGAAAGTCTGTTGCTGTTGATTCTGTCTTGAACACAGAAAAAAAAAGAAAACATTCCAAATTCTATTTATGAAGTGAGCATAACATTGATAACAAAATCTCACTAAACATGTGCATCAAACATATATGCTGACAATTAAAATTCTCATTCATGAATATCAATATTGAGTAAAATAATTAAAAATTATAACATGAAAAGAATAACACGCCACTTCAGAAATGTAAGGATATACTTTAAAAAGAAAAATCTATCTTCATAAATGCTATAAAAGCATTTGATAAAGTTCAACACATATTTTTGATTAAAACAATAAAAATTAAGCAAGTGCTGGCGCAACTGGATAGCCATCTGGAAAAAGTAAAGTTGGATCCCAATTAACAATTCATACTATGCATCAAAATAAATTTCATAGGTTAAAGAGTAAATGGGAAAAAATAAAGCTTCAATGCTTTCAAAATAATTCTGATAACATTCCATAGCAATATCCAGAAGCCATAAAAGAGAAGATTGATGGTTCAAGTACATAAAACATTTAAAAGTGGCAAAAGCACCTCAACTAAGAACAACTAATAGCAATCTGGATGAAAAATTGCAACTCATACCACAGACCAGACTAATTTCTTTAATACATAAAAAGTACCTACAAACCAGCAAGGACATCAGCAACCATTAGTAAGATGGACAAAGAATATCAATGGTTCACAGAAAGGCAATGCAAATAGATAATAAAAGTGCTCAACCTCATTCAAAATACAAAAATTACAACGAAACTATAATAGAATACAATTTTCACCTATCATATTAGAATATACCACAAGTCATAAAACATACTCTAATTAGTGAGGTAGCAGGAAAATGGGCATTATCATACTTTACTGATGAAAGTACAAATTGACGATAACTCGTGAAGCACAATTGCAATATCTATTAAAATTGCAAATAAACATTTTTACCCAGAAACTCTATTTCTAGGAGTATATCTTACAGATACACTCCTATATGTTGAAATGAGGTATTTAAATAATTCATTGCATTATTCTAATAGCAAAGATAATACAGATTAAATACCCATCAGTACAGAACTATTAAATAAATCATAGTATAGTCATACATACAGTGGATTACTATGTAGTTATTAAAAATAATTCTAGAGTTTCTGCTCTATATGTGCTAATGTGGAATTATTTCTAAAATATACTGAAGAAAAACCAATGTAGAAATGCATATATGTGTGTGTTGTTTAATGACAGATACTTTTGAAAAATGCATTAGGTGATTTCATCATTGTGTGAATGTCATAGACTGTACTTATACAAACCTACATGGTAGGTAGCCAAACTGCCTTTGTTTATACATAACATGATTGTCCACACATAACATGACTGTATGTATAGAGAATCCCAAATAATCAACAAAAATCCTAATAAGTGATTATAGCAAAGTTGCAAGAATTAAGGTTAATATTAGGAAGTCAGTGTTTTTCTATATATCAGCAATGAATAATTGGTATTTTAAATTTTTTTTAAAATATATTTTTTTAGTTGTAGATGGACACAATGTCTTTATTTTATTGCTTTGTACGTGGTGCTGAGGATCGAACCCAGGGCCTCACGCATGCAAGGCAAGCGCTCCACCGCTGAGCTACAATCCCAGCCCTGGGGATTTTAAATTTTAAAATACCATACCATTTACATGAAATACTTAGTAAGACTTAGTGTATTCTTGTTTTCTCCAGAGAAATGGAACCAATAGGAGTAACACACACACAAATATATGTGATTGGCACATGTGATTTATAAGGACTGGAAAGTCCAAAATCTGCAGAACTGATGTTCCAGTTTCAGTTTGAGTTTGAAGGCCAGCAAGCTCCTGTAGAATCAAGAATTGTCTATGTCTCATTTTGAAGGCCATTAGGCAATAGGGTCAGTCTTCTCTGCTATTCTGACCTTCAATGGATTGGATGAGCTTTACGTTGTGGAGGGCAATATGCTTTATTCCATCTACCAATTTAAATCTCTTCCTCCCTCTCTCCTTCCCTCTCTATCTTTTGCACGTATGGTACTGGGGGTCAAACCCAGAGTCTCACACATGCTAGGTAAGCACTCAACCTTCAAGCTATATTCTCAGCTTGTGAAATCTTAATTTCATCCAAAACACCTTCACAGAAACACCCAAAATAATGTTTGACCAAATAACTAGGCATCCTGTGGCCCAGTTAAATTGACCTACGAAATTAACCATCATATGGCCACCCTTTGTCAACCTGGCACCCATAGGCATCCCCTTAAACCATACTTAATCTCCAAGTAATTACAGTTACAAGGTCATAATTCCATTTGATATGACATAACTATCCTTTGTATAACTGAAAACACACTAATCTTTCCTAGGAAAATGTACTTTCCCTAAGTGATGTTTATTCTTTTCCTTAATATCCCATAACTTAAAATACTATGTTGTAAAGGTAATACTTAAATACTACAATATACAGGCAGCATATGTCAATACATGATAAAGGAAAAAACCCAAGATATTTGGTACACACACACACACACACACACACACACACACACACACAGATACACACACAAATTCATAACAAAATAAGGAGGACATACATAACACAGTACTCATTTTTGTAACTGGGCACATGATTGTAACTAATCTTTATAACTGCCTTCTTCTACTGTCCACTTCTTATTCCTTCTGCCTTTAGCAAGCACCTCAGCTGGTCACAGTTGTTTACCTGATGAAGTGACTCAAATGGTTTCTGAGTAGCCTTGCTTACATTGGGTTACATTTCCATTTACCTTAATCACAGAATATGACAATACTAAGAGATACTGTAAAGGATCTCTGGCTTATCTCCATTGTGGAGTAATAGTTCAATTTCCCCTTAGTAGTCAAGACCAATTGCTCCAGTTAACGCTGTAATTCTCTTATTTTCCTGTTGGTTCAGAGGCAGGCAGAGCTCAAAGTAACAGGTGGCAATTTTAAGTCTACTAGTAGAAGCATTCCCTTTTTTGGAACTCTTAAGCCAGCAGGGTATGCAGTCATGGGGACAGAAAGCAGAAATGTTGCTGGTGGGTCATTAAGGGTAATAATAATGAGTGCCGCTTCCATTTCCATTGCTTGATTCCTAGACCCATGGATCCTGGCTATGAGAAAAATAGCACTATACACTGGATGCTGATTCAGAGTATATACAGCCTCCTAGGGAACTTGCCTCAGCCTTGCAAGATAGTACCATGTAGCTGGTGCTATTACTGAGTTTTAAAACGGCCATTCAACCATTTATGAAGCCAGCTACTTCAGGATGTTAGGGAACATGAAAAGACCAGTGGATCCCATGATTATTGGCTATGAAGTGAATTCCTTGATCAGAAGCAATGCTGTGTGGAATACTTTGACAGTATGTAAAACATTCTGTAAGTTGATGTATAGTAGTTTTGGCAGAAGCATTGTGTGCAGGAAGGCAAATCTGTGCTGAGAGTGTCTATTCCAATAAAACACATGATGGAAGCAGTATGGTGTAATCAATCTGCCACTAGGTAGCTGGCTGATTGTCCCAGGGAATGATGGAATGTCAATGTTGGTCTGTGCTGCTGGCAGATTGAGCACTCTGCCAGTTGCAAATTGGGCAAACAGGAGTCTATGTTGCTGAGCCCAGGCATAATCTCATCCTGTACACCATGGCTACTTTGCTCATGAACCAATGGGTGATGATGGGTGACTAAGTAAAGAGGCTGAGTGCTATCCACAAAATAAATTATCTTATTCACTTGGTTATTAATATCCTCCTCCTTTTCTGAATTCATCCTTTGGTGAGCATCCACAGGGGACACAAATTTTTTTGCCCATTAACAAAGATCAATCCATAGACCTTTTCCCCAAATTGTATTGTCACCAAATTTGTAATCAGTACCTTCCAAATCCATGACCATTCAGCCAAACTACTGACCACAGCTCATAGATTGGTATGCAATTGCACATCAAGCCATTTCTCCATCCAAAGTCAACAATCATGTGCACTGCTTAAAGTTCCACCCTCAAAGAGGATTTCCCGTCAACACTGAGTGCATCCTGCAGGCTTCCTGTACTGAAATTTCATCCCTATTTTAAGGTATTAAAAGGGTAGAAATTTAATGTGACTATGATGTTTAAAAGTGGGACTTTAGGGAGGTGATTAGGATTAGATAAGGTCATCAAGGGTGGAGGTCCCATGATTCAATACTTGTGCTTTTTAACAGAGAGAGAGAGAGAGAGAGAGAGAGAGAGAGAGAGAGAGACCAACCAGAGGACACACACATATATATGTACATTCCTTGTTTTGTCCTGTGATACCCTCAAACACCTTGAGACTCTGCCAGCAAAGAAGGTCATGATCACTAGAGCAGTCTCTTGACTATGGACCTCCATAAACATGTGCCCACATAAACCTCTTTTCTTTAAGCAGTCTGCTTCAGCTATTTTGTTATAGTAATGCAAAACAGACTCAATTGATTGTACTTCAAGAATGTTGCAGTAGGTGCTGTAGTGTTGCAGCTATCTACTTTTGAGTCATGCCTGCCTATAGTACTTTATCTATAAATCAGGACTGAGTTTGCTCTTTCTGTCAATGGTTGTTGGCCTCCACAAGGCCATAGGTTTAGGCTAGCAGAGAGAAGGGAGTGTAGCAGGAGTTGGTACAATGAGTGTTTGAGTCATTTCTTCACATATCCAACTTGTATCTTCAGAGCTCAGGGCTGATCACATATGTATCACTCCCATTTAATGAGGTGTATGACTTGGTGGGTCAGAAAACACCTAGTTTGTGATAAGCAGCTCAGGCTGCAATAATTCAGTGGTCCATGGTTAAGTGTTCAATCTCTACTGAAGCCCTGTTGTAGGCCAAAGCCCTTTCCAAAAATGAGCAGTAAGCTACAGAGAGTGGCAATGCTAAAAATTCTAAGGGCTTGTGCTGTAACTCACCCATAGGGGCTCCAAACTGCACTCTTCGCTGTAACTGACACTTCTAGCACCATGGCTCTGATGGATTACATGACCCAGGTGGCAGAGCAGCTTGTATAACAGCCTGAAACTGTTGTGGAGCTTTCTCCTGCTATGGGCCCCCCTCAGAACTGTCAGTTTTTCATGTCACTTGGTAAATGAGGAGTGACACACCCAAATGAGGAATATTCTGCCATTCAAATCCAAAGAAGCTCTCGACATATTAGGCCTTGATTTTGGTTGTAAGCCCTCCTGGTGCAACAACTTATCCTTTACCTTAGAAAGGATATCTTGTTATGCATTATACTAATAGACCCCCTAGAAATTTCACTAATGTACTAATGTGGAAGGTCTCTGAATTTTTGTCAGGTTTATTTCACACCCTCTGACATGTAAATGTATTATCAATAAGTCTAGGGTAATTGCTACTTCTTGTTCATTAGATTCAGTCAACATAATGTCATTAATGTAACATAGGCTATCTTGTGGAAGAGAAAGGTCTTCAAGGTCCCTGTGAACTAAATTGTGACATAGGGCTGGAGATTTCATGTACCACTAAGGTAGGAGAGTGCAGGTCTATTGCTGGCCTTGCTGAGTGAAAGAAAACTGTTTCAGGTCGTCTTTTTTTTTTTCTCTAAGCATGAAGGAAAAAAGTACTTAATAGTTCAATAGCTACATACCAGCTACCAGAGGCTGTGTTAATTTTCTCAAGCAACAAAACTATATCTGGTATAGCAGCTGCAATTGGAATTGCTACTTGGTTAAGGTTGTTAAAATCCACAGTCATTTTCTGAGATCCGTTATCTTCATGGGCCATATAGGTGAGCTGAATGAGGATGCGGTAGAAATTACCACACTTGTACCTGTTGAATTTTAATGGTGGCACTAATCTATGCTATCCCTCTAGGAATTGTTTTTGGTATGACTAATTACTTCTTAAAAATCCCATTTCTCAACACTGTTGCATTGGGGATTATATTTCCAATATATGAATGTTGGAGGATACATACAAAATATATTAGATTGAGTGGCTTATGAACAACAGAAAATTACTTTTTCACAGTCCAAGAGACTGGAAAGCCAGAGATCAGCATGCCAGCATGGTCAGGTCTGGTGAGGACACGCTCTTTTCCTTATTACAGACTGCTGACTTCTTTCTGTTCTCACACAGCAGAAGGGTCAATTGAGTTTTTACAAGGGCACTGATCCCATTAATGAGGATTCTGCCATTATAACCTGATCTTCTCCCCAGAGTCCCATTTCTTAATACTATCTCTTTATGGCTTAGGATTTCAACATATGAAGTTTTAAGGGGCACAGACATTCAGTTCATAGCAAACTCCATTGATCACCTGATCTCCATTAGCATCTCTCCTGCCTGGTGGACCACAGTGACATTTTGGGTCTCCCAGAATTAGTTGCAGTTCAGAGTCAGTGTCCAGTAGTGCTCCAAAGGTCTCATTATTTTTTCCCCTAATGTGTAACACCCTCTAGTAAAAGCCTGTACCATTCTCTGGGGAAGGCTGGGAGCAAAGTTGACACTATAAATTGCTGGCAGCTTACTGGGGTCTTATCTAAAGGAGATCCAGCATTCCTGGGTTCTGAGTCTATAAACTAGCTCAAGTATGGGAATTGATTGAGGACTTTCAGTTTTTATGATTCAAATTAGACTTTTGTCCGTGTGACTTGGAACCTTTTGCTGACACAAATCAGTAAAAATCAAGTAGGCCTCTATCTATTTCATATTTAGGAACACCATGGTTAACCAGCCAATGCCCTATGTCTGCAAGAATCAAACTATTCCAATTATTGTTTCAACATTGTTGTTCATTATAGTAGCCACATTCACCTTGTCTTTGCCAGCTGAGTATTGCTACTTGGTCCTTGCCCTTCTGGGATCTAGTTTTTCCCATTGCCCTTGAATTTCTCAATTCTGTGGCTGTAGCTTCCACTATAAGGTCTGGCCTACAGAAAAGAACAATCAGAGTTATTAAGGATATAATAACTCTGGGTTCTCCTCAAAAATTCATTTCTTATAGTTATGGTGAAAGGTGTGTCCTTTGGGTCATCTTGAGTGGGTAAGTAGGTATTACATGACAAATCTGCTCTAACATCTTGATCTCCTCAAGTCTTTGAATCCCCTCCTCTACATTACATAGACATAGATCAAACTTTTCTAACTCACCCACTGTGGGCAAACTTTTGATCCATGCCTCAGCTAACCAGCCATTTAGAGCTGTTTCTACTTCTATCAGCTGCAACATTAAATGCAACATCTCTGCTTTGTGTACCTGTACCAATAAATTCAGCCTGATCCAACTTGATGTTCCTTCTATAATTATCATCATTATCACCTATGTCCATTTCCACACAGATTTCCCAGATTTTTATCTGTATAAGTTAGAAAACTCAAGCAATTATTTTGCAGTATCCCTCCTCACGGGCCATACTTTGTAACTTATGTTTAGGGACCTGCTGGGACTCAAACTTGATGGTAGATTTAAAAGTAAAAAGGGAAGGTCAGGGTGGGTCCTGAGGAGAATAAACATTGTTTTGCAAATAACTGATCAGGGGAGACCATCAGTTTCTTCAGCCAACGCAGGGCTAATCCTCTCAGATAGGGATGGAGAAACCACTTCTACTGGCAAAGAAAAGGCATCAGAATTTAGGGGCTCAGTGTCCCCAGCTCCAACAGGGCCTCCTCATATATTTACATTCCAACTTTCAGGATCCTGTTATTCTCAATCCATGTGATGATTTTATTTTATTTTTTAAAATATTTTTTTAGTTGTAGATGGACACAATGTCTTTATTTTATTGCTTTGTATGTGGTGCTGAGGATCGAACCCAGGGCCTCACGCATGCGAGGCAAGTGCTCTACCGCTGAGCTACAATCCCAGCCCCCCATGTGATGATTTTAAAAGTAGACATCCTATGAGGTTTAGAATTCAATCTGTGTTGTAATTCTGTCACTTGCAAGATGAAATTGAATCAAGAAAGGAACTATATGGGAAAGGAGAGTGGTATTGCAGAGGTAGAGGCAGTATATGTGTATGCATGTGTCCATACACAGGTAGGTGCATATATGGACACATGCATACACATATACTGCCCAGGGTGGCAGGCTGATTTCAGGAAGGAGAAAGATGACTTTTAGGATGGTGTGAGCACAGGTGACCTTTCACTTATTGGGTTTGTCTACATAATCAGCTGCAGAGTAGGTAGTATCTTTTCTAATACCATTTTTCCAACTCTCTGACAACTGAGTGTCCATTAATTCAATTCAATTCTGACATGAATTATCTGGAGTTAGCATATATTCCACAGGTTAAAGTTTCATCCTATAAGACTCCCCCACCCTTCAAATTATAGTTGCCAGTCCTCAGCCTTCCATACTTGTGGCCAACTATATATTGGGAGTTCCTACAGATTCTTCCTCCGCTTCAATAATTTGATAGAATAGCTCTCAGAACCCAGGAAAATGTTTTATTTATGGTTATTGGTTTAGCATAAAGGATAACACTTAGGAACAGTTACATGGAAAAGAAGCATAGGGCAAGGTATGGGAGGTGGTGGTACGGAGAGCTCCCATGCCCTCTCAAAGTGCACCACCCTCCCAGAACCTCAATGTGTTCACCAAACTGGAAGCTTCCTGAACTGTGTCATTTAGGGATTTCTATGCATGTTTCATTACATAGCCATTCTTGATTAAAGCATTGGCTTTTGGTCATTAATTCAATCTCTAGCTCCTTTGCCCACCCTGGAGGTTGGCGGGTGAGGCTGAAAGTGCCAAGCTTCTAACCAAGATTTGGTCTTTCTAGTGATTAGTCCCTATGCTGAAACTATCTTCAAGTTCAACAAGAGTCTTCTCACAAGAACAAAGACATTCCTATCACCCTATTGAGACAAAGCAGGGAGGGCCCTGATTTTCCTACTAGGGTTTCCTGCCTAATGCAAGCTACTTAAAAAAATAAAATATTTCCACCTGTGACCAACTTCAGGAACTGCTGACTTCACCCCCTAAGCTTTCCTGTAACAGCTGTGTACTCAATAAGTTTGAACTTGGTCAAATAAATGGTCTTCCTGAGGTGGTGGAAGCGAGAACCTCCACCATATTTTACCAGCAGAGCACAGAGGAACCCAATGTACCTGTGAATATCCCAGCATCAAGTGCAAACCCCGGCGCTGGGAGTAAAGAACTGGAAAGACATGTGCAGAAGTCCTGAGATCATGTGCAACAGCTGACTGAGCCTGCACAAGCCCATCCTTTTTGTCTGTGTAAACTTTGCTCCTTGCATTCTCAAAAGGCTGATCCAGGAACTCTACCCTGTGCACTGTCAATCTTGTGCTTGAACATAATCCCAACAAAGCTTTATTTGTATAGTAATGCTTGCCTTTTTGTGATTTCTATGTCAAACTAAGCAAAAGAACCCTTGGATGAGCTGGTAACACCAAAATGAGACACCAAAATGAAATACAGGAAGAGCTGTATTTCACCTTTCTATGAGCAGAAATTCATGAGCAGCCACTTGTTATTTGGTGCTGGTAGTTGTTGTACCTTACACTGCATAATAGATGTTAATAAATGCAACTGATTGTAACTGATTCACTGGAGATGGAGGCAGATTATTCTGGCTTGTTCCTTTGCTTTTGCCAGCCAACGAGACAGGAAAGTGCTCATAATTAGAAAGCAGAAGGAGGGAAGGAGAGAGGATAAGGAGGAATGTTGGTATTCATAAGAGCAATGGAAACAATGATCATTTCCTCAGAAGAATAAGGTGGAATAGGCTATCAAATACTATATGGTCATTTCTTTTTAGAGGATTTCAAAGCTTTCTGGAAAGGGAACTTAGAGATCACAGACTCACCTCCTCATCAACCAGGTAAAGCAGTCCAAACCCTGAAACAGCAAGAGTTAAGAAATGGGAGTAGAATTAGTTTCTGAGGATGGGCACTACCTTCTACATCTTACCATAAATTGAGCCAATTTGTCTCCATGGAAACCTTTAGAGATTGTGAAAGCACAGAAGGAGAGCAGCATTCTGAGTGTAATTTATTTCCTTTCAATCTGTTTCTTTTCTTTTTTGTTCTTGTTCACAAGCTTCTCCTCTCTCTTTTTCTTTTCCAATCTTTCCCTCCCTTCTTTTCAACATCCTCATGCATGAAGACCTGGCCTAATCCAAGAAGCTGAGGTCACCAGACCTTCAAAATGCCTTTCAACCTTCCCAGCCCAGCATGCGCCCACCTTACCTGTGTTCTTGGCAGTGCACTGATTTCTGTGTTCCAAAACTCACAACTGGCTTTGGCTAGGCATGGGGTACAATATTATCATCAGGAAACACTTCATGTGGTTATTTGAAAATACTGTGACCTTTGAATATCCAAGAACCACAATGGAAACACATTCCAAAGCAGTCTCACTTCCTTTGATCCTTTAACCATTTTCTTAAACTCTTGCAAGAAGTTGCTGTGAAAATTGTTGTTCTACTTGAGTTTTGGGCAGAATACAAAATACCCAAACCTCTGGGGAAGCAGGAACCTCTCTACAAATTTCATGTCTCAGGTGAATTAATATTATCTCTTAACCATAGCCCATAAGTGTTACAGAAAGCATTTTGAAATGTCCTCAACCCACTAGTTTGGCTGCCCCTCCAAATTGAACCCAGGGTGTTTGGGACTTGGCTTTTTACTTATGGAAGAAAAAACAGTTGAGAGTCCCAGCATTGGCTCAGAACACATGGGAGGGTCCTCCACTGTAGAATGAATTGGGTGACATCCTGACCAGATTAGCCTTTGCTTAGACTTTTCTTGGAGTTCTGCTGAACAGAGTTAGTCTTTTGATGCCTATCATGTAATACTGACCCACAGAATAAAGCAGGCTTTGTATCTACTAAAGGTGCTTCTGTGGAGGAGGGCCAGCATGGAAGTTGTACCAGAGTCTTTCCAGAAAGGAGCACTGGCTCATCTGACAGATGACAATATAAGGGTGCAGTTGCACAAAGGAAAAGGCCCACATGGAGAGTACTTGAGTGTGCACATGTGGGCCCAGCCTTGTCCAAGTGATAAGGAACAGAAAGATCCAAGCAGTGGGAACATGAGGTTAAGGGAACAATTCTATAAACTGAGTCCTTTGTGAAGACCTCCATATGCCTTTTTTGGTTTTTTTTTTAAAGCAATTTACCTGCTGCCTTAAGTGGACAGGCTATGTTACATTCCTCAACAAACAACCTGTTATCTGCAGGAGAAATGCAGGACCAAAACGCTGTTAAAAACAGGAGTTACCCAACCAGGGAGACTTTTGTGAATCTCACACAAACCAGATCCCAAAACTCGGGAAGATAAGGATAATTCCCCTTAATCATAAGATCTGTAAAAACAGGTTCCAATTAGAAACTGTCAGCGTGGGCCAAAGCGACCTAGAGATGTCATGCACAATTGAGGACTTGAAAGGCTGATGTCATCCTGCTGTCAGTTAAAAGTCAAGAGGTGGACCTGATGGTGACTCTCTGGAAACCATCCTAGGACCTCCCAATAAAAATGTAGGGCAGGAGAGGCCTGCGTTCCGTTCCTACTCTCTGAGAAGACACACTTCTTCTTCAGAGTATCCCCTTTTCCTACCCTTCTAATAAACGCCTGCCTGTTACTCTGAGCAACGTGTCTGAAATCTTTGGGGCATGATTACAAGAATGGGGTGAAGCAGAACTCCCTTGCTGCCTCAGTTTCATGGAAAGTCTCTGCCCTGTAACATAGGCATGACCCGCCTGCTGGGCTCCAGTGCAGATGTGTCCAAAGGAGGATGACAACTGCGTGAAGACAACCATTGAACAGAAAACACTCCAACGGCCCACCCCCCCGCAAGGGCCACAGCCTGGAGTCAGGAGGTGAGAGCAGGCAGAAGGGCCTCACAGCCTTCCTCTCCCGGTCCTGGCGGGAGAGCTGCACCTCTACCAGTTGGCCCCTTTCTTTCTTGGACTTCTCCACAGATGCTGGACGGGGATGAAGGAGGAGCCGCGACTGGGAAGAAGCCTATCTGGCATTCTGAACCCCTGCGCAGGCAAGAGCGCCTCAGTCGCTAGCTCCTGTGCGCAACGGTGTTCCGGGGGTTGGAGAGCCGGCTCCCGCCTGGTAAAAAAAGGGGCTCCCGCAAACAGGCATCGCTGGGGCGCGTGCGCGCTTCCCCGAGTGCCAGGCGCCGCCCGCAGGCTGGGAGAGGTGGGCGCCTGGGCAGGCGGCGCCCGGTGGGCGGCGGCGCGTGGGGAGGGCGGGGCGGAGGAGCCGGGACCGCCAGTCACCTCCGCTCCTCCACCCTACGCTCACGCAGACTCCGCGCCACCCCTTCGCGCCGGCCAAGCATCTTCATCCCGATCCTCTGTGGAGAATGTTCGTCTCCACCGCCCCGGACCACAAAGCCTCTCTTTCTTGGTCACAGAAGTCCGCGGGGCGCCCTGGTGAGATTGGGGCGACTTGCTTCCTTCACCTCCTAAGCGGCCCCTTCCTGAGCTCTAAATGCCAGCCGTTACGTTTGGAAAGCCGCTAGACTTCATCCCTAAAATCAGTCCCTGCAGGGCGTGGCTGGTGTGCTGGAGCGGAGCGGCGCTTGTGAGTTGGCCTTGGCTGCGAGTGATTCGTTTTGTGCCTGAAGACCGCTCCGAAGAGGGGAAGGTAGAACATCCTCGCGAGGATGCCTTTAAAAACTTATCCACGGCAGCGGTAGAAAACAGTTTTGTTTGGTTTTGTTTTCTTTATACTGAGTAGTTTTTTTCCCCCCTTCGGTGAAATGCTATTTTTGTTAAAAGAAGAAATGGCCCTCCAGGAGCTCACCCGGCGACTGGCCACAGTGATCACTCATGTCGGTAAATGGAGCTATTTTACCTTGCGTTTTACTAATGGAGGGTGGGGGCGCACTCTCTGGGCGGTCTGGCCTTGCGTTAACCTCAGGCCAGTGGCGGCGTCCTCGCTGGGCTGGTGGGGCGCGTACCCGCGTCTGAGCTTCAGGCCTCGGGGTCTGGTGGGGCAGCTAGTGATAGGCACCCTGGGAGCGCGTCGCTGGCGGCTCTGGGGCCCTCACATCTGGCAGGGAGGCAGAGGCTGCGAGGCAGGTGTTTTCACCAGGTGGTTGCCAAGTCAGTAGAGCCCTAAACCGAGAGCTGCCGGACTGTTGTGATTGGTTACCCACTTTTGACCTGGCGGGGACAGGGATGGGGAGTTGTGTTGTGGTTTATGGGTATCTAAAAAGGAGGAGATAACTGGCGTGGGGGGCAAACAAGAAACGAGTGCTGGTGCTTTCCAGACGAAAATACTGCCAAATCACTGAAGGCTTGTTCATAAGGAAGAGCAGAGCGATGCAGGTTAATTGCAGCCTGCATCTGCTTGTTACTGTACCCTGCTTGTCACTGTACTGCCCAGAGAGGTAAGCACCGCTGGTGAACCCCATAAGAAACCTCTTCAAGACCAAGGAAACCAAGCAAGTCTAATCCTCTTCCATGAGCTAAAATGGGAAGCAAAACATTCATTCCTTGTCCCCTAAATACGGGTTGTGCTGGAAGGACAGGCCCTATGTTGTAATCGAAAGAAGACATTGTGACAGTTGTCAGTTAATTCTTTCTTAACATTTTCTTCCTTCATCCCTTCCCTGAGTCTCCCTCAATAAATGCACACGTACAGGTTCAGAACTTCTGGATGTGGTAACTGCAGTTATCTGGGTAATGCTCTCTGTGGTTGACTGCTTTCACACTCATTTGTGAATGCAAATCAGTTTTTTATTGATAAAGCCAGCAAGGGTTTGCTTCAACTTTCTATACATTTGTTAAAATGCTTTTTTTGTTCCTATGTGTTAAATATTTCTTCTATCAGTGAGCCACTCTTATTTTTTGAGTAACCTAGTCCAATGTGTTGGATGCAATAATGATGCATTTCTCTAATGATACACTTGTGGAGGTATACTTTGTAAATATGGTTTATATGGGAAGGCTTAGTTTTGAGAATTCAGCTTTTAAAAAAATAGTTTCTGGTGCCAAATGTGAACACTGGACTCTTATTTATTTATTTAGTACTGGGGATTGAATCCAGGGGCACTTAACCACTGAGCCACATCCCTAGCCCTTATTTTGTATTTTATTTAGAGACAGGGTCTTGCTGAGTTGCTTAGGGCCTTGCTAAGTTGCCGAGACTGGCTTTGAACTCGGGATCCTCTTGCCTCAGCCTTCCCAGCAGCTGGGATTACAGGTGTGCACCACCGTGCATGGCTGACCACTGAACTCTTAAGACAGAAGGTTGTAATAATTCTACCAAGGAAGACTGAATGTGGAATATTTCTGAAAGCAGGATAAAAAAAGAAAAAAGCTAATAAAATAGAATTTGGTGTTTCAAATATGTTGTAAAATATATTGAATGCTCTATTTAATACAGTTACCCATCACTTAATGATGAAAATATGTTCTGAGAAATGTTAGGTAATTTTGTTTTTGTGGCAACAGTGTAGCATATACTTACTAACACAAAGATGGCCACGAGGTCACTAGGCCATGTAATCTTACAGGACCATTGGAATGTGTACAATCTGTTGTTGACCAAAACTTATGTGGTACATGATTGTACTGGTAAATGTTTATGAGAAATGGCAGTGTCCTAGTGGTACGACCATTCAGATTTATATGCCTTCATGGATAAATAATTCAACCTTAAGTTGAAAAATAGGAATTTTAATATGTACCTCACTCAATGCATACCTTTGAAGATCAGTAAGATGTGGGTAAAAATACTGTCTAAATTGTGATTGTATAGATGTTTCAGTTACTGGTCATATCATTGGTCTCTTTGCCAGTGAAGACCTTGGGCAGGTTACTGGGCTTCTCTCCAAGTGAAGTCTGCCATTTGTGAAATGAGGAGAATGATCTGGATGATTATTAAGTCTTATTAAGACTTCCCCCATTCCTCCAGATGTAGGATATTCTTGAAGATCTGGTAGGCAGTATTCTTTGGCTAACACCAAGTTGTCTGTGGGGTCCAGGCTATCGTATTTTCTTGCCCTCCTTGCTGCCTCCTTTTTTCCATAGCCAGCTCCAAGCAGGATATGCACATGAATTTGCTATAGTTTCTTCTCCCAAAGAACTCCCAATAGCCTCTGGCATTTGTGTGCTTTGCAACATTCTGTCTTCTCATGTATAATCCCATAAACCTGTGAAACAGGTGGGATATACATTTTTATCATCACCTTAGAAATGAAAGAATTGCAATTCAGAGGGAATTGCAATTCATGATTCGAATGCACCTCACCAAAAGCAGGTGCAGCAGAGTTGGGAGTTGGGGTCTAATGGGAGGAATTTAGATCATGACCTTCACCCTCATGAAGAGATTAATGTTAGTTACAAAAGAGCTTGAGACTGTGGGTTTGATCTTTTGCCATTCTGCCTTGGGATGATGAAATATGAAAGTCTTCACTAGATGTGGCCCCTCAACCTTGGACTTTCCAGCCTCTAGAACTCTAAGAAATAAACTTCTTTTCTTTATATATTCCCCAGTCTGTGGTATTCTGTCATAGCCACAGAAAATGGACTGAGAAACTGACACAAGAAGAAAGAGAAAATCTGAATAGACCTATAACAAGTAAAGATACTGAATTAATAATTTTTAAAAAACCCTTCCCATAACAAAAAGATCAGAACCAGATGGCTTTGCTAGTGAATTTTATCATATACTTAAAGAAGAACTGATAGCAATTCTTGACTAACTCTTTCAAAAAATTTGGAGAGGTTGGACTAGGTACCAACTCATTTTATGTATGATCCTAATAGCAAACCCAGACAAAGACACACAAGAAAACTGCAGGTCAGTATCTCTTAGGAGTACAAACACAGGGCCAGGTGCAGTGACACACACCTGTAATCCCAGTGGCTCAGGAGACTGAGGCAGGAGGATCACAAGTTCAAAACCAGCCTCAGCAACTTAGTGAGGCCCCAAGCAACTCAAGGAGACCGTATTTCTAAATAGAATATTAAAAAGGGTTGAGGATGTGGCTTAGTGGTTAAAAGCCTCAACATAATTCTATCACCAAGCAATATATAAAATGATTATGTACCATGATCAAGTGGGGTTTACCTTAGGAATGCAAGGTTGAATTAACATCCCCAAATCAATTGATGTAGTATACCATATCAATAGAATGAAGGACAAAACCCACATAATCCTCTCAGTAGAGGCAGAAAGAGCAAAATCCAACAACCTTTCTAATTGAAAGCAACAACAGCAAAAGCAAAATTGCTCAACAAACTAGAAATAGAGGGGAGTTTCCTCAATCTGATAAAGAGTTTTGTGAAAAATCCATAGCTAATGTTAATGCAGTGGCAGGGTTGCCAGCCAATCCTGGCACAAGTGTGGTGGCTCTTTGGAGAAGTGTTTGAATTCTCACCATTGGGGCCATACTTCTTTGTCCACGACAGTGCTGAAGACAAACACTGAGAACTGGAACCCAGCTGCTGAGCATGGCTGACTGTAGGTGCTTGTGGTTTTCCCATTGTTGGTGACAGTTTATAAAGCATGGAAGAGGTGGGTGTTTGGTGCTAATAGCAGTGTTCACCCTCCTATTCTCCTGGAGGACCTCCCACTGAAGATTTCACATTTTGGGGGTGTCTGCAGGTTGTGAAGGAGCTCCTTAGCCCAGGCTTTGATATGCTTTCAACTAATGCATTTCTAAAGATTCAGTCCTCCAGTGTAGCACCCTGGCCTACAGACCAGGATTCCACTTATTGTCTGCCTTTGGGAAAGCCTGTGGGGTCAACAGCTTGTCTAAGGGTACAGATTCCAAGCAAGAAGGTAGAACTCCCGGCAAGAGCTTGAATGTTTAAACTTTAGCCATTTAAAAATACCAGTGGGAAGAATCCCTGATCACTTTCTCCTTTGGCTCTAAACTAATAGGTCTTTTTTGGGATGACAGCTGTATGTATGACCTAATATACTGGCAAGTGCTTAGATGTAAGCTAAAACCAGACATTAGATTGCAGATGGGAAGAAGGAGGGGAAGATGCAATGGAACCAGCTTGTCTGTTCTGTGTTGGTTTTCTACTGAAAGGTTTTTGGGGAGATGAATGTCTATTTAAAAAAGAAAATGAACATTTGTTGAGCATCAGGCCCTTTCACATGTGCCTTTTTATCTTTTTGACTCCGGGGAGTAGGTATTATTACTTATATATTGATAGATGACAAAACTAAGAATAAAAAAGCCAAGTTAAGGAAGTTGCTTAAAGCCACAGTGCTTCCAAGAGGGGGTGTCAGGATTTGAACTCAAGTCTTATTTCAAAGCTGAGTGTTCTCCATTGTATCAAAATGAACAATTTTACTGCTACCTGTTAATAATTAATTTTTACAGGGTATTTATGTTAATTTGGTATTGAGTTAAGATTTCTGTTTTCCTACCCCACTGTCTCTTGAGGGCAGGGACATGAATTCATCTTTATATCTCTAGATCTAGCTCAGTATTGGCTCTAAAAATGAAAAAGATTTTTTTCCTGTTTGTTCTATTTGAAATGGGTTGGAGAGGGCCCCTGTTGGAATCTACCCAATCTCTAGCCTCTCTGGGTTTCAGTTCCATTTGTGATTCTTCTCACCAGCAGTTCTCCATCCGCCTGCCTTCTCAATCTCCGGGGTGTATTCCAAGTCTTCCCTCCCCTAGGAATCCTTAGCAGAATGGCCCTTTGCCACCCCCAGGCCAGTCTTCTTTCTTTTTCTGAGTAGCTGCAATAGTCGATATCTGTCTCATATGTGTTTTTCAGCATCTGATTGCAGTCTGGCTTCAAACATTTTCCTTGTTCCAAATATCGATACCTGTTTGGTTGTTGGCTGAACTTGTACTAGTCTCTTCTTACAACATGGCCAGGTCTTACTTAAGTGTCAGAATCACAACTAATATTGCTTTGTGACCTTGCAGGTTAAATTAGCTACATAAAAGTTAAAGATCAGGAACCAGGTGTTTAATTGAATGCAGAGGAGGTCTCAGGATGTCTCCTGAATTTCCTCATCTGTAAAGCAGGTTGATGATTAAACCAGTCCCTTTGCTTATTTCACAAGTTGGAAAGTAAACTTTGAGGGATATAGCAGAAGGAACTCTGAATCTGAAATGACTTCAGTTGTTTGCTTTGTGTACTAGCAAGAGAAGCATGAAAAGGAGTGTTTTATTATTCCTCCAATCTGGTTAAGAGGCTTACTGTCCTAGGTTCCCCCTAGTTCTTACTAAAAACTGCTATATGAACAGACGTGCTTGTCTTTGTAGGGGCACATATTGGAAACAGGATGGCTTGACTGCCTGTAGGAGAACTGAGCAGGGTCAACATGGGCAGAGTAAGTGAGGTAAGGATGGTAGAGTATATGAAAAGACTTCAGGACCCTGGCCTTGACCCTCGCAGCAGCGGTAATTGTGAGAGGCTGCCTAAACCCTCAGCCATTCTTCCTGCTTCTTCCTTTGGAAACTGAGACACTGTTTCCAGGGGCACTGGAAAGAGGGTAATTCAAGGCCCTTAAGAACATACCTATTGTGTTTGTGGAGGTAGTAAAGCCATCATGGGGAGAAGACTGCTGTTCTACATTTTCATTACTGTATAGATGGCTTGATTCACACGAAGCTCTGGACCTGTACTGTGTTTGCAAGTGCTTTAAAGTAATTTGAATCAAACACTTTGGCAGATTTTCTTTGGGAGAATTTTCCACACCTGCCCCAGAAATAGAATTTGTCCCTTTTGTTTTGTTTTACTCTTTCTTTTTACCCAGCTATTGTGGGTCTGTGCCTATGTTCTCTGGACTCCTCCTCTTTTTCCCAGAAACAAAGGATCTGTGGGGGTTGGCAAGGAGGCCTGTGAACTATCAGGTAGGAGGAGAGTTTGAGGCTCAATCTGATGCTATCAAGGGGCAGACCCAAAAGTTAAGTTGGTCCTCTGTCAGTTGCCAGTACAGGCAATTCTGTTAGAGTTTGGATGCAGAAGTTGTGAGCTGCAGTGGCTAAAGAAACCTCTTTGCAAGATGTGTGACCTGAGCTGGATCTTGAAGGAAGGCAAGGGTGTAGGCAGGTGGAGAGGGGAAACTCTGTAATCAGGGAAGGAGGGGAACAGCCACTTGGGTGATTGCATTGGTCTTCCTGTGCTGGTTATCCTGTTTATTCTCTGCTCAGGCCTCCAAAGTCAATGACCCTTTCCTGCACAACTGAGAAACCCTGAGCTTTATCTTAACAGAAGGAAAGTGAGAAGAAAGTGAGAAGGAAAGAAAAGTGAGACAACAGAGATCTGCCTTCTAGCCAGTCTTCTTCATACAGATCCTTTTCTGGAGTAAAGAGAGTGGAGAGGCTAGAGGGACATGAAAAAAAAAATATTTAAAATGACGTGTTAGCTATTGTTCATTTCCTGCCTGTTTAGTATCACATAAATTTTTTACTTAATTCAACTTAATTGGAAGTGCAGCTCATGTTTATGGAGGAGGAATTGGAAGCTTAAACAGGAAGTTCACCCAAGGTAATGCAGCATGGAAGGGGAAAAATTAAAAGTCAAGATCTGGCTGGCTTTCAGGCCTGTGCATCATCACACTTGCCTTAATTTCCCATTACAGAACTGTGTATAAACCAGTAAATGGTAGAAGTGTTAGTAGTGAGTTTGAAAGTTTTTTCTTAAAGGCCTAATGGAAGCTGACAACATTAGTCTCTTAGTATATTTTGTAAGCCACTTGAAATGTTGACTTATTAGTGGTCACTTTCTTCCAAAGAAACACTATTAGTTAAACTAGAGGGTTTATTTTGTAGCCTTTAAACATGCAGAGGTAATAAATATGAATGCTTAGACAGGAAAAAGGCTTTATTAAAGAAGAAATTTTTAGGACTGTTGCTTACTTTCATTTTCTAGACTAAGCACCAGAGTTTAAATATATATATAAAAAAGTCTAGTAACCCTTGTTACAATGGCAGTGTGACAGCACTACCATGCGCTTTTATTTAGTCTAGAAGACTCCCTATATTTAAAGGACCTTTACTGTGAGGGAGATTCAAGTACAAGGCCTATACATGTGGACAAACTACAGATCCCAATATTTGAACACGTTGGGTTAGAAAAACTACTTTATCTGATCCCAGACTCTCTCCAGGCCAGGTTTGGGTTTGTGTGTCTTTTTTTCACCTGCTATCATATCAATTTAAATTCATTATAGGCTTTGTTTTCTGTACCCCAGGAAACTATAATTAATTCACTGAGCTACAAGAGATACTTGTGCCTGTTTCATCTTATTTTTAAAAATTTTTTTTTGGTTGTAGATGGACACAATATCTTTATTTTAGTTATTTTTATGTAGGGCCGAGGATCGAACCCAGTGCCTCATGCATGCGAAGCCACAATCCAGCCTGTTTCATCTTATTTAACCCCTAATTTAAGACTAATCATATTCATAAGGGCCTCTGGGAGCTGGACAGTGTTGTGGATAGGGCACGAAGGGGTGGGCGTGACGCCTGCCTGTGTCCACAGTCCTCCATGAAGGGTAGGCCCAGGACTATACCTTCACTGCTGCAACCCCAGTGCCCTGCAGGGCTTGTCAGATGTGTTGGGGGCTTGGAGAAACAAATGAATTTAATGGAGCCTACAATTTAATGGGGGAGGCAGGCATCCAGCAAACATAAGACAGAGTCAGGCCAAGTCAGCCACCAGTCATTCCCCAGTTCATGTGTGGAATCGCAAGCCTGCACCAGGCTCACCCTCAGCATTGGACTTACCTCTGTGTTCTCCTGGCCTTTCTGCTTCTGGGCTTTCACAGCTGCTGCCTTTCTTTTGCACCTAATTGATTTAGTAGTGAAACCCAGCTCTTCCTTGGTATCTCAAAAACCATACACCCAGAAGATGGGAAGATGCAGGGAATTTTCTGAAGATGGAAGAAGAGATGCTTATGATCTAGCAACACTGCGGCTTCCTTTTCCTACCTCCCTTTCTTCTTTTTCCTTCCCCACTGGTGAAGAAGGGTTGTTACTGGAAAGATGGGCCTCCATTGCTTTTGCACCTGCAACCTTCTGCTTTTTATTCTGTTTTGTTTCCATTGCATTATTAATCCCTCTAGCAAGCAAAAGAAACCTTGCTTGCAAGGGAGGGAAAAGCCCACAGGCTGTGTGAAATGGAGTTTTAGACCTTGAAATATGGTGCAGAAGTGAAAAGGAAAATTCCATTACAACCTGATTTGCCCTTCAGGTATGGGGCGAGCATTTTCTTCCTCAGTGTCTTGGGAAAACTAACCCAGAATTTAAAGAGAAAGATCATGTTTCCTGGTTATTTTCTGTGGCTTTTCAGTATGATCTAAAAGAGAAGCAGAGCAATATGGAAGGGAATGAACGTTATGTGGTATTTCATAAGGGCTTTAAAAACTGTGTTCACAAAATTAATACATGGTCTGTGTTTGTAAGACTCTCTTAATATGTTAATTCTTCCTAAATTGATCTATAAATTAAATACAACTCTAATCAAAAGGTCTATCAAGCACTTTTGTAGAAACAGAATTAGCTAAAAGCTATAATAGGCAAAAGGAATTATAATTGCCCAAGTTTTTTTTTTAAAAGTACAAATTTAGAGGGTTTATACCACCTAATTTCAAGACTTACTATAAAGCAAAGTAATAAGGACAGTGTGGTATTGGTAAAAGGATGGACATACAGCTCAATGGAACAAGGCAGAGAATCCACAAATAGTACCACACAGATGAAGTTTATTGATTTTTGACTAAGGTGCAAAAGTAATTCACAAAGGAAGGGTGTAAAGCCAATTTCAACAAATGGTGCTGGAACAACTTGATGTCTATGTGCAAGTAAACAAATGAGCCTTGTTCTACATATACCTCACCTTATACAGACATTAACTTAAAGTGATCCTGGATTTAAATGTTAAAACCTAGTTTATAATCTGGTAGAAGACATAAACGAAAATCCTTGTGAATTTGGTTGGACAAAGATTTCTTAGGACAACACTGAAAGTATGATACCTCAAAGCAAAATTTGATGAATTATACTTCATCAGAATTTTTTTTTTGAGAAAAGACCTGTTAAGAGGATGAAAAGACAGAACTAGAAGAACATACCTGTGAATCACCTATCTTACAAAGAATTTCGTCCAAAATATATAAAAAACTCTCAAACTTAACAACTGTGCCAAATAACTCAACATAAAAAAGGGCAAAAAAAAATTTGAGTGGACATTTTATGACTAAAGAAGATACACAGATGGCAAATAAACACATGAGAATATGCTCAACATCAGTAGGCATCAGGGTAAACGCACACTTATTAGAGTGGCTAAAAGTGATAATACCAAGCCATGACAAGGGTGAGGAGGGACTGGATGTCTCATAGGCTGTTGGTGGGAATATCAGATGGTCCCGCCATTTTGGAAAACAGTCAGCAGTTTCTAACAAAGTTAAACATATGCTAGGTGAAACTTTATTTTTTCATCAACTTAAAAAAATTTTTTTAACTGAAAATCTTTTAAATTTCTTTCAAATAAACTTTATAATCATTTAAAAATTCCCTTTATCTTTACAAACAGATTAATGACAAGGTTCAGTTATACTTTAAAACAAAGAAAAGAGATAAAAAAGATCCAAACTAATGACCAGGCCCCAAACAGAACATGTTCCACTCACAGACATCCACAGCAAAAAATAGAATTAACACAAAGGCTATGGATACAACACCTACAAGGGGTCTCAAGCTACATCACTCTAGGACACTTTGGCAAGTGAAGACTGTGCCCTAAAAAGGCCCACCCGTAAGAATGGAAGAGAAATCCCTCCCAACAGCTCCATAAAACCCAACATAGGAATATAAGAAATATGAAAAAAACAAGGTAACATGACACTTCCTAAAGTTCATAATTTGCCAGCAGCTGACCCCCAATACACTGAAGTGGATGAAATGCCAGATAAAGAATTCAAAAGAATGTAATTTTGAGTAGAATTTTATTGATTTTAACTTAATTTGGGAAGAGCCAATATTTTAAGATTAATTTTGTTGGATGAAATATTATATAGATGTCTGTTAAGTCCATTTGATTTTTTTAAAAATGTTTTTAGTTATACATGGACCCAGTGTCTTTGTTTACTTATTTTTATGTGGTGCTGAGGATCGAACCCAGTGCCTCACACGTACGAGGCAAGCACTCTGCCACTGAGCCACAACCTCAGCCCCATTTGATTTTTAATAATTTTCAAATTCAAAGAGCCTTTTCTGAGTTTATGTCTGGATGACCTATCTAATGATGAGAGTGGTGTGTTGAAATAACCCAGTGTTATTGTGCTCAGGTCTATATGAGACTTCAACTTAAGTAGTGCCTCTTTTATGAAGTTAGCTGCACACGTTTGGGGCATAAATACTTTTTTAAAAAAAATATAGTTTTAGTTGTTGATGGATCTTTAGTTTATTCATTTATTATTTATATGTGGTGCTGAGGATTGAACCCAGTGCCTCATGAATGCTAGGCAAGCGCTCTACTACTGAGCTACAGCCCCAGCCCCATAAATACTTTTTTATTGTTATATCTTCTTGGATTCCCTTTCGCAGTGTGAACTGACCTTTTTTGTCTCTTCTGATTAATTTTGATTTGAAGTCTGATTTGTCAGATATGAGAATAGTTACTCCTGCTTATTTTGCAGGATATAACAATTTCTGTCCTTTCACTTTAGCCTGTGATTGTCTTTGCCTGCAAGGTGCATGTCTTGCAAACAACCTATAGTTGGGTCTTGTTTTTTAATCCATTCTGCCAGCCTGTGTCTTTCAATTTGAGAGTTGAGACCATTTACATTCAATGTTATTATAGAGAATTTTTTATTAATTTTTGTCATTTTGATTTATTTATAATATTTAATTTGGTACTGTTTCTCATTTGCTTAGCCACTCTTCCAGTGAGATTTGTTTGTGAGCTCTGGGGTTTATTTTTATTTCTTCTGTGTGGAATATTTCTTTAAGTAATTTCTATAATGTCAGTTTAGAAATCATGAGTTCTTTCAGTTTCGGCTTATCTTGGAAGGTTTTTAAAATTTCTTCTTTGATTTTGAAGTATATCTTTGCTGGATGTAGCAATCTTGGTAGATAGTTACTTGTTTTTTATCCAGAATTTGGAACACATCATTCCAAGCCCTCCTGGCTTTTACAGACTGTGCTGAGAAATCCAAAGTGATTCTGATTGGCTTGCCTCAAAATGTGATCTGATGTTTTTCTCTTGAGGCCTTAAAAATTCTATCCTTGTTCTGTGTGCTAGGCATTTTAATTATAATGTGTCATAGAGATGTTCATTATTTTAAAAAATCTTGTGTAATGCTCTGAATACAACCTATATCTGGATGTCTATCTCATTCTCAAGGTTTGGAATTTTTTCTGTTATTATTTCCTGAAAGAGGCTATCCATTTCATTAGCCTGCATCTCACAACCCTCCTCAATTTCAATGATTCTTAAATTTGTTTTTATGTTGTTCTTGTATATTCCAATCATGATTACTTCTTTTCTTTTCTTTATTACTGTCTGAATGTTCAAGGCTTGCCAATTTGTCTTCCAGCTCTGAGATTCTGTCTTCAGCATGGTCTACTCTATTAGAGACTTTCAACTGAACATTTTTATTTATTGTGTTTTTAATTTCCAAGATTACTGTTTTGTTCTTTTCCAATATCTCTACTTCCTTATTGAATTTCTCATTCATATCCTGTACTGACTTCATTAATTAATTCATTCAGTTGTTTTTATGTGGTGTTTATAAGTTATTGATCATTTTTATAATCATTATTTTGAATTCTTTATCTGATATTTCACCCACTTGAATGTATTTGAGGTCAGTTGCTGGTGAATTATGAACTTTAGGAGGTGTCATATTACCTTGTTTTTTCATATTTCTTATATTCCTGTGTTGGGTTTTATGCAGCTGTTGGGAGGGATTTCTCTTCCATTCCTATGTGTGGGCCTTTTTAGGGCACAGTCTTCACTTGCCAAAGTGTCCTAGAGTGATGTAGCTTGATACCCCTTGTAGGTGTTATATCCATAGCCTTTGTGTTAATTCTATTTTTTGCAGTGGATGTCTGTGAGTGGGACCTGTTCTATTTGGGGCCTGGTCATTAGTTTGGATTTTTGTTTCTTCTTTTCTTTGTTTTAAAGTATAACTGAACTTGATCATTAATCTGTGTGTGGAGCAAGGTATGCTGTCTTTTGGCTGAGTTTAGTTCAGTGGCAGTCTCTACTCTGTGAACTTGTAGTGTCTCTGTAGATTCCCAGAATCTCACAGAATAGGGAGAAACAAATAATATTAACAACCAATGCAAACAATATACATCATTAAAATAAATATTTGGTTCTATTATGATATCTACAATGTTAATTGCCACAAAAACTGGAAATGGTGGGGTCAGTAATTGCCAACAGCAAAAGCAATAAGTAACCATAAACTAGATGTGGCATTAAAAAACAGGTGTCAACTTATTGTCCAGAGCAGTAATAATTGCAACAGCATAAATGGTGGGGGCAGGAGTTATAGAAGCCAATTAGTTCTAAAAGATGGTAAAAATATTATGAATTAAGAGAAAAAAATGTGCTTGGAAGGTAGGATAGAGTTTAAATTTTCAAAAAGTGAACAGAGAAAATGTAGAAGAAATGTAGCAGGTAATGATTATAAGGAAGGAAGAGAACAAAATAGGAGAAACAAAGTAAAGGAAAAGAAAGAAAGAATAAAAGAATTTTGGCTGTTAGGAGAAAAAAAAGAAAGAGAAACAAAAGAACAAATGAAAGCAAAGCAAAACAAAACCCAAATATATAAACCCAAAGCCCTAACCGTCAAAAGACAAGGCACTAGGTACATATATGACTGCACATATGGTGGGACTCTACAACCAGAGAAATGAAAAGTTGTGCTCCATTTGTATACAATGAATCAAAATATATTCTGCTGTCATATGTACCTAATTGGAATTAAAAAAAGAATAGAAAAACTTTGTGATTATTATAAAATGAGTTTAATCTATAAATGAAAACCTTTCAATAAAGAAAATACCAAGCCAAAACAAAAACAAAAACAAAAACAAAAATGTCTGTAGGCTAAGATAGGATGAGTTCTTGCATACAATGCTAAGTGTAAAAAGCCACAAGCAGAATAATAAAGCAGTATACAGATTTTCATTGACTTAATATATTTTTAATGAACAGAGTAAGAAAATATGTACTTTTGAACAGTAAAAACAATCATAAATTTGACACTGAAGAAAAAAAGACAAGGCAAAGAAAAATTAAATTGTCAATTAAATTTAACATTACAGAAAAAAAGACAAGGCAAAGAAAAGTAACTACATTTACAAAATGCTAAAAATGAGAGGAAAATCAATCTAATCAATCAATCAATCTATCCATGAACCAATTAGCATAGCAAGAACACACACACACACACAAAGGAAAGGATTCTTAATGAAAAATTAAGAAATTATTATATATGTATATATATATATAATTGTTTTATGTATATTTCTCTCTAGTTTTTTGGGAAAAAAAGGGCAGATAGTCGTTCTTCATTGTCATTACTATTGAAATACTCAACTCTTTCCTAAGCAGAATTACTAGGTACACAGTCGTTTCAGAATCTACTGTTAAAGATAAAGAAAATGCAGTCCTTTAATGACTACTTGATCTGGGTCAAATAATAAAGGTCAATCCATAGAATATAGGATTTGTGATTTATTTATTCATATAATAGATTCACATATAATTTTATAGGGAAAGTTTCCAAGATCTTATAGTCTGCTTCTCCCTGCTATTCTGTTAGCTGACATTGTTATGGTCGTTTCTGGGTATGTGTGTGCAGTTACATGGACATTACCATTTTGAGTTTACACAGTTAGCAAAGTTAGCTCTTATGTTCAGTGGTGCTATGATGCACATCAAGATTTCCTGTCTATTCACATCTGCATGAAAGGGTGTTATGGTTTACATATGAGATATCCCCCCAAAGCTCATGTGTGAGACAATGCAAGAAAGTTTAGAAGTGAAATGGTTGTTATGAGAGTTTTAACCTAGTCAGTACATTAATCTCCTAATAGGGATTAGCTGGGTGATAACTAGAGACAGGTAGGGTATGAATGGAGAAGGTGAAGTCCTGAGAACATGCCTTTGGGGTCTATGTTTTGTCTTGGTCTGCAGTATCTTTCTCTACTTCAGGACATGGAGCCATGTCCTGAGCTGCTTTCTTCTACACACTCTTCTACTGTGATGTTTTGCCTCACCTCAGACCCAGAGCAATGGAGCTGGCTTTCTGTAGGGAGACCTATGAAACTGTGTGCACCAAATAAGTTTTTCCTCCTCTTAAATTGTTTTTATCAGGTATTTTGGTCACAGCAGTGAAAAAGCTGACTAAAACAAAGGGTAAAGAAGTTAATATCTATTAAGAAAAAGAGAGCCTTTCTTAGTTCATTTTTAGCTGCAATAACAATACATAAGGGTAATTTATAAAGGAAAGAAGTTCATGATTCTGGGAAGTACAAGAACATGGCACCAAAGTCTGCTTGACTTCTGGCAAGGGCCTCAGGCTACTTTAACTTACGATAGAAAGTGGAAGAACAGACAGGCATGTGTGAAAGAGAATGGGATAAAGGGGTCCAGGTGCTTTTTAATAACTCACTGTCATGAAACTAAACCTTTCTAGTGGGAAGTAATTAATCCTTTCATGAGGGTGGAGCTCCCATGGATCAAATACCTCTTGAAGTCCTTTCCACATGTCAATATTGTTACATTGACAGTTAAATTTCAACATGAATTTTGGAGGGAACAAACCCCTTCCAAACCATAAGATAACTTTGCTGTGTGAAATCAGGTACTTTTATATATTGCTGCTGCAAATGTAAATGGGTATAACTGGAAAACTGGCCATATCTAACAAACTGCAGTTTGGAAACTGTTTTATTTACCCCTCTGTAATAGAGAACTTTCAGACTTTGCATTTAGCCTGAGTCAACATATTCACAATACCTAATAGTAGAGAAAAGGAGCTTTCCTAAATTTTAGAGTCTCAGATTATATTAAATTTGTTCCTCTTAATTTTGTTATTTACTTATTTATTGGTACCAGGGATGGAACTCACTACATCCAAACATGTAGTGGTCAGGGGTACTTGACCACTGAGCTACATCTCCAGCCCTATTTTGTGTTTTATGTACAGACAGGATCTCACCGAGTTTGCTTAGTGCCTCACCATTGCTGAGGCTGGCTTTGAACTTGCAATTCTATCTCAGCCTCCCAAAGTGCTGGGATTACAGGCGTGTGCCACCACACCTGGCTTAATTTTGTTATTTTCTTGAAGTACTTACATTCAGTTAACACAAATCAAGAACAAGCTTTGAGGATTACAAAACAGAGTAGTCTCTAATCTTAAAAAGCCTTTCTGGTACACCACTCTGGGAAAAGATTTGGCAGTTTCTTATAAGTTGATTATATACTTCCCATCTGAGTCAGCAATACCACTTCTAGGTATTTATCCAAGAGAAATGACACCATCT
Organism: Xerus rutilus; assembly: GCA_028644305.1. Taxonomy (NCBI): domain Eukaryota; kingdom Metazoa; phylum Chordata; class Mammalia; order Rodentia; family Sciuridae; genus Xerus; species Xerus rutilus. Next base: position 46,088,250 of record CM053409.1, on the reverse strand, counting down.
AGTCACACAAACCACATTCAAACCACAAGATAGCTTGTTCATTACATAATGTTCATAGTAACTTTGTTCATAACAGTCCAAATTAGAAAAACACCCTAATGTCCATTAGCAGGAGAAGAAACAAACTGTAACTATCCATACAATAGCTACAATTCAGCCATAAAAATAAAGAAACTATGGATGTGCACAACATGGATGAAGCTCAAAAGCATTATCTGGAGAGAAAGGAGCCATGAGTTCAATCCCCAGAGCTACCAAGCAAACAATCAAACAAATCACAAAGTAGTTGCCTGGGCGTTAGGAAGCAGGGTTGGCTGGGAAGGGACATGATAACTTCTGGGGCAATAGAAATGGTCTATATCTTGAACAGGAAATGGACTATATGGATATGTCCATTTGTCAGAACTGTCTGAAACGTATACTTCAAGTATAAACATTTCAATGTATATCTATTTTAACCCCCTCACTAAAAATAAAAGTAACATTTTTTAGAACTGTAATCTTTCAGGTTCTCTTTGGCTACTTGCACACCTTACTGTAAAATTTTAGCTTGAATGATACAAATAAAAACTAGACTATCAAAATAAAATAATTCCACTTCAAAGGAAATAATAGTTTATTCTGAGCCAAATGTGAGTGACCAAGCCTGGGAAACATGAATTCAGTTTACTCTAAATTACATGCTCCACCATGGAAAAGGTTGCATGAACTTTCAGTCACTGAGCAAGAGAAAGTCCTGAATCAATGTATTTACCAATGTGGTGGGGTCATAAGGGAGATGTGCTGCAGCAGAGCAGCGACACCTTTTCTATAGGATTCAGGTATCATCTCTCTCGTAGTTTTAGGGTTGGTGGAGGCTATGTCAAATTTAGCTAAAATTTAGTTTTAGCTAGCAGTCACAAGGATGTTAGGGCAGATACAGAGGTTGACGGTATGTGGTATTAAAGGGACTAAATATGGTGCTAGATAACTGACTCTTGATTGGCCACATGCCATCTCTTCATAATCATGATGTTCTGGTGAGCCAAGCTCAGACAGTCTGCAGGCTCTTCGTTATAGATGTGGCTTCTTCAGAGAACTTTAGTTCACAAGTCAATTGTATTCAAAAGTCATTACTTGCTTAATGGCTGTTTCACATTGTGCTCTTTAAAAAAAAATCTTGGAGTACAACAATAATAACATGAAGAACCTACATAAAATGAATTAGGAAAAAGCAGCCTGTCTCTGAGTACACATTATCCTGTTTGCATAGCACAGTTGTGAAAAGTGACCTCACTTTTACTCACATAGTACTAGGTGGAATGTTGGTCACATCATGGGAGGCAAAGAACATTTGTCATGATACTAGGAGTAGTTTGAGATACTCTATCTCATATATATATATACATATATATATTTTACACACACACACACACACACACATATATATATATATTTTTTAAGAGTATCCTTTAAGTGGGGCACTGGTGGTATACACCTGTGATCCCAGCTACTTGGGAGGCTGAAGAAGGAGGATCACAAATTTAAGGCCAGACTCAACAACTTAGCAAGACCTTGTGCCAAAATTAATTAATTAGTTAAAAAAGGACAGAGATGTAGCTCAGTGGTAGAGTGCTTGCCTGGCATGTACAAGTCTTAAGTTCCCTGCCCAGCATTGCAAATAAATAAATAGCGACTTTAAAAAAATTTATCCCTATTATTTTATTTCAAGTATCCTAATGTATTATGCTGTGATACCTCTGGGGGGGGGGGAGAATTCTGCTTCTCAACAGTTATAGCATGTTACTCTTCAACCCAATATCCTCATCTCCCAACTTCCTTTTTGTTTCTAAATGAGGAAATCTGGAAATCTGTTGGGACTGTAGTCCTGTGAACACTCACCAATCCAAAGGATCTGCTCTCAGCAATGAAATGACCTTGATTGAACTTCAGAGAGATTAGCCAGGAGAGAGGATTAAACTCACTATGTGAGTGCCGTGCCTAGAGGAGAATGGAGAGCGAGCAAGGGGGCATCGATTCTTGGCATCCCACGGCTGCCTGGTGTGCAAGGTGTGAGCAGCCAGACCCCATATGCTCACCTTACACCATGGTCCGGATAACGGAGGCAGAGATGAGAGCTTACCACCGTTTCCTAGGAAGCTGCACCAGCCTAGAATGTAGGGCAAAAGAAGGTACCTGGAGGGTAGGGAGGCATTTGCTTTATGTATGTTTGGTCATTTATCCTCATTCTTAGCTGATTGATGCTTGAGCTAAGAAATTTTATATTAAAAAATATTAACTTTGCAATTTTCTTGCTGAGTCTAAAAATGATTTTTAAAAAGTATCAATCAGCTTTTACAATATTTATTGATTGAGATAGATTCAGAGCAAGAGGAGATGATCAAATATTCTGAAAATAAATGTCAGGCTGAAAGGCAGAGTGTATAGGCATGAGCTTATTTTAAAAACATAGATATGTGTGTACATAGAGGTATACATATTGAATATTAATTGCAATGAGATAACTGGTTTGTTTTGTGTAAAGGAATGATGTCTTCTTGTTTGTGTTCAGTTGTATTTTCTATTTTAAAAAGGAACTAACATTGCTTTTATAAAACGAAAATAAGAATCCAGGTTATGGAATTCATGTTCCTTAAAAGAATCATTAAGTCTGGAAGGCTTCATGATAGATGCATGAGCTGGCAACAGACTTGGTCTGAGTAGGAAGCAGGCGTCCTTCCTTCAGTGGGCTGGCGAGAAGGCCCGTCATTTCTCAATATTTCCATGCATTTGCAAGCCAGCAAGACGGTGCTGTAAGAGCTGAAGCAACTACTTGTTTCTAAGGCTGCTTTCGTTTGTGGATGGGCTTATTGCTATGCTCCTAGGTTTCTTTCTCTTTTTTTTCCTTTTGCCTTGAAAATATTTATAATACATTCATTCCCTGAGATCATAGGGTAGAAGAGATATTAAAGCAAATGTTTCTGTCTCTTCCATTATTCTTTTTTTCAAATCTTTTTTCTTTATAATTTTTATTGGTGCATTTTAATTATACATAATAGTGGGATTCATTGTTTCTCTCATTACTCTTTATTTACATGTGGAACCTGGGTTCCTAAATGAAGTACACTTTTTTTTTTTTTTTTAAATAGATGGACACAATGTCTTTATTCTACTGGTTTGTATGTGGTGCTGAGGATCGAACCCAGGGCCTCACGCATGCGAGGCAAGCACTCTACCACTGAGCTACAATCCCAGCCCTGAAGTACACTTTTAAAATACACTCATTGCAGTATACTTTCTGATTGAGATATGATTCATGCTCATACTGTATTCATATACTTGATAGTATATAATATAAATACTATATTCTCAAGAGCATATATATTTGCTACTTGGAAAAGGACAAATTATAAATCAGATTTTCCATTCCATACTTAAAACATGCACTCAACCATACACACAAAGAATATTTACAGGGCTTGAATTTATGTAAAAATTATTACTTGAATTTTACTGAAGTTAAATCATAATAATAGGTCTCCAGTTTTTTTTTTTTTTTGTACCAGGGATTGAACTAAGGGGAACTTGACCACTGAGCCACATCCCCAGCCCTATTTTGTGTTTTATGTAGAGACAGGGTCTCACTGAGTTGCTTAGCGCCTCGCCATTGCTGAGGCTGGCTTTGGACTGGTGATTCTTCTGTCTCAGCTTCCCAAAGTGCTGGGATTACAGACATACACCACCGCACGGGGCTAGGTCTCCAGCTTTGTTAATAGTGAGGAAAAGATGTAATTTGAAAAAATAAAAGAATTTCTGAATCCTAAGCTTACAGCATTACAGACACTATTGTCACTTTATCCGCCCCCTCCAATTCCCCACTGAAGAAGGCTGTGAAATGTTCATGTATTTGCTTTGGTTTTCAATCATTATTTATATATTTATTTAATTTGATACCAGGGATTGAACCCAGGGGTGCTTAACCACTGAGCCACATCTTCAGCCCTTTTTTATTTTTTTATTTTGAGACAGGGTCTCACTGAGTTGTTCAAGGTCTTGCTAGGTTGCTGATGGTTGGCCTTGAATTTCTGATCTTCCTGCTTTAGCCTCCTGAACCACTAGAATTAGAGGCATGTGCCACTGCACCTGGCTCAACTATTTTATTTTATCTGTGACTCAAAGCAGCAACAAATAAATGAATGTATGCTTTGTGGATATCCAAATGGCCTTTTTTAAAAAAAAATTTTCATTTTAATGGTAGATGGACACAATGCCTTTGTTTTGTTTATTTATGTATTTGTGGGTGCTGAGGATTGAACCCAGTGCCTCATGTGTGCTTGGCAAGCACTCTACCACTGAGCCACAACCTCAACCCCTAAATGGCCTTTTTGATACTACTTTTATCTTAAATTCATGGGATGTTGTCAGTTGGAATTTTTGGAATAATACTGGTTCCTCATTAGGAGAATGAAACTCAGGAGGTGATCCTCTGATTTATGTGTATTAATAAGACCCATATTGCCATTGTTGGGGGCCAGAGAGAGTCAGTCAGTAGTTGAAGGTTTGCTTTTCCATTAATTATTCTCTTTTTAAAGGAAAAAATGTCTGTAAAACATAAAATGAATTCATACCTGTAGTAGGGGTAACACCAGTTGCTGTAACAGAGACCTGGATTTCAGTGGATTGGTGTCCACCCACACACTGTTCTTAGAGGGCTTTGTATCCCTCAGAGTGTTTTGGAGACCTTGGCTGCTCCGACCTTGTGGATCTGCCTGTCATCTCAGAGTTGTCACCTTGTAGCCTAGAGGAGGGAAAAGAAAGTGAAGACACACCTGTTTCTTTAACACTCTCACTCAGGAGTAGCATTTACTTTTTGCTCAACCTATTGCATTTACTATCCACATAACCATGAGTGGTGGTGGGTGAGAGATTGAGTCTCTGGCCAGGCAGCCACCTTTCAGTGATAAGACTACTATGTGGAAGAGGAGCTGAGACCTTCTGGTGGGCAGCTAGCCATCTCTGCCTCAATTGCTCATTCCACTAAGAAGTTCCTTTATATAAACATATGTGTTAACTTACCCCAAAAGATAATATTCTATTTTGTATCTAAAATTGAAAAAAATTGATGTAGTTTGAATTTCCTTTCCTGTTAGTGCATTTGTGGCTGTATCATTATATATTTAACCAATCACCTATTAGTGGACATTTGTGACAGAAAAACAAACTAGTAAATATCTTAGTACATATTTATTTTTGCTCTTCTGTTGATATTATCTTGGATTAAATTCCTAGACGTGGAATTTCCTAGCTAAAAGACTGCATATTTAATATTATTCCCAAAAGAATCAACAGATTTTTACCAATTTATGCTTTTACCCATACAGAACCTGCCTACCCTCTTGTTAACCCCATGTTATTAATCTTTAAAATCATTTCAAATCCATCAGACAAAAATGTCTCATTTTATTAAATTAAAAAAAGAGAAACGTCTCATTTTGTTTTGATTCATTTTTCCTTAATAGTGAGGTGGCTTTGGTTTGAACATATGTCCAAATTTCACAAGTTGAAACCTAAGCCCCAGTGTGATGGTATTAGCAGGTGGGGCCTCTGGGAGGTGTTAATCACTTGAAGGTTCCACCCTTGTGAGTGGGGTTACTGTCCATCTAAAAGAAACCTCATCTTTCTGTCCCTGCTCCCACTTGAGGATGGAGTGTTTATCCGTTTTGCTCTTCCACCATGTGAAGTACATACAGCAAGAAGGCACCACCCTGGAAGCAGAGACCAAGTCCTTACCAGACATCAAATATGCTGGTGCCTTCATTGTGGACTTCCCAGCCTTCAGAACTGTGAGGAAAAATTTTCTATTATTTATAAATCACTAATCTAAGGTATTTTGTTATAGCAGCAAACAGACTGAGACATGAAGCTAAATGTGCTTTAGATATATATTCATTGGCTCTGTTTCTTCTGTGAATTGTCTGTTTTGAATTTGTTCCTATTGTATTAGTGGCTATTGTAACAAATAACCACCAACTCGATGGCTTATAATGACACACATTTATTTATTTTCTCACAGTCCTTGAGGCCAGAAGTCTAAAATCAGGCTATTGGCAGGCTGGCTTCTTAGAGGCTCCTGGGTAGATTAGGTTTCTTGTCTTTCCTACCTTCTGGTGGCTCTACCTTATATCACTGGTGGTGTTTGGCTGCATCATTGAAATATCTATCTCGATCTTCACGTGGTCACCTCTGAATGTATTTCTGTCTGTATTTCTGTCTCCCTCTCTGTTTCTTGGTTCAGTCTCCCTTCTCATCTCACCATGTTATACCATCCTATGTTGTTTGGCCCATGACACTGTTTCCAGACAATGAACTTGATGGAATACAAGGCTGGGAGTGGGCAGAGGATGAAGGGCATAGACTATAAGGGGGACCATGATAAGAAATGGGAAGGGTTTGAGGTGTTCTGCAAGGGGAGGTAAGGAGAGTCTCAAGCCAGGGTTGCCTTATTGCCCTTAAATCAGCAGAGAAAGAAATGTTAGCCAAAAGTTCACACCTTCTGGGCCTTTGTTTCAAGAACCCTTTGTATACAGAGAGATGATTATTTTGTTTGGGCAGTAAGAAAGGCAGACTAATGGACAACCCAACAACAGTTTTTCCCTTGAGCTGTATTTTCATAAGCAATAGGTAAAGATCAAGAATAATCTTGAGCCGGGCGCAGTGGCGCAAGCCTGTGATTCCAGCACTTAGGGAGGCTGAGATAGGAGAATCGCGAGTTCAAAGCCAGCCTCAGCAATGGCGAGGCACTAAGCAACTCAGTGAGACCCTGTCTCTACATAAAACACAAAAAACAGGGCTGGGGATGTGACTGTGTTCAGGTGCCACTGAGTTCAATCTCCAGTACCAAAAAAAAAAAAAAAAAAAAAAAAAGAATAATCTTGGCATCGCACCATTTGACATGAGACCCTTGAACATCTGTAGAGGTTGATATCTGTGGGGATCTTGGAGCCAATCCTGCAAGGATGCCATATTTTATTTAAAACAGTTAAAGTGTTTAGAAAGATTTTACTTCTTAGGGTTTTAACTTTTCTTTGTTAGATATGTGCAAAGTTTGAAAGATTCAGATAAATGAAATTTGTAAATTAATGCCTTTGGCAGATAATGCTGATTATTCACAGCTTGTTAAACTTATAAACCAATTGAACATAAATTAAAAAAAAAAGTCTAGGGAGTTGGGATCCAGTGGGTACTTGCTTCCAAGTTCAGTTAGCAGCATTAGGAGAGCTTGTTACAAATGGTGAATCTCTGGCCCCACTCAAGGTCCACTGCATCAAGCTGCATTTTAAAGATCAGATGATTCCAGAAGCTCTGCTTTGGGGGAGTGTAAAATACAGATGGAGCACTCTGAAATCTAGTGCTAAAACAGAGAAATCTTTCTGCAGGGATTAGGCATTTTCACAGATTATCCTCAATATCTTCTGGGGCCTTGATTGCTTCTTATTTGAAATTACCCAGGCATTATACCCTATAATGCCAATTCTGGAATTACAGGGTTGCTACCAAAGGGGCTAGAATGCTACTTCTAGCTATTGCTGCTAAAGGGACTCTTTACATAGGGTGTTAGTCAGCTTTACGTTACCATAAGAAAGTAACTGATAATCAACTTATAAGTAGGAAAGGTTTATTTTGCCTAACAGTTTTAGAGGTTTCAGTCCATGATTGATTAGCCTTGCGGCTTCGGGCCTGTGGCAAGGCAGCATATCATGGAGGGGAGCATGTGGTGGGACACAAAAACATGGAAACAGAAAAGAAGGGACTTAGGTCCCACTATTCCTTTTCAGTTCAAACCCCCAGTGGCTGCAAGGCCTTCCACTAGGCCCCACCTCTGAAAGTTTCCACACCTCCCAATAGCACCAAGCTGGGAACTTAGCCTGTAACACATGGACCTTTGGGGGATGTAGACACTAGCACAGAGAAACTCCTACCTCAGCCTCAGGGAAATATTATCACAAGTCTGATACAAGGTTACAATGTAAAATACCAGCAGAAATTAAGAAGCTTTTAAAAAAATACCAAATTTGACTTTAGTGAGCAAAAAGGAGAAAAGATATTTGGACACAGATTAAGAACTCAGACCTATGTATGCCTAAAATAATAACATACCAGTTCTGAAAGTACTTTTAAATAGGCTCCTCTCCAAGATTTGGAAACCCTGGGGCAAGAGTACAAATGAAGAGCCACATACCACTCCCACTATTAAATATATTTTCAGTATATTTTATTTCATATATCCATATATTTTATTTATATAGTGTAATATACTTTATTTTCTTCTCTTGACAAAAATACCACCATAGCAATACAGTGTATATATGTGTATAAATATATGCTCTATGGTTTTTATATGACTGAAAATCATAAATTATCAAAGATGACTGAATTGAATTTATTGCCCATGAATGTTGTTGATGGGTCAGTAGTCTTTGAATGAATAATGGATATTTACCCATAAGATTAGCAGTTACTCCCTAAAAATATTTTTTTTTCTTGCCTTCATGTCAGCAAAATTGCTATGCTGTTATAATCTGAGATTTCCACATGATTTAAACTCTGTTGAGAACAGTGATCTAAAATAGCTGTAATCTATGTAAAAGGTAATTATGTTTGATGAGTTCAAAATTTGAGTATATTTGCAACATGAATTAAAGGAAAAAGAAAGGGAGAACGTTGATGCTTAGTAATACTGGACATGATACTTTATTGTACAAGAATCTACAGCATTCCTGTCATGTGAGAGGAAGCATTTCACAAGTTGATTACTTTGTCTTTTCTCTTACCTAAGCACTTCCGGTGCTCAGATCCTCCTTGTCCTCTGAAGCAGTGTGTGTCCCTGATGTCAGCAGTGGCACCATCCACAGACCTTCATAGCATTTGGATGCAGTCATCTTTTCTTTTGAGAACACGGACCAAGAGATGTGGAGTTCCTCCCTGAATAGTGTAAGAGGGTGGATATGCAGGGCTACTGTGAGCCCTGCCAGCACTGAGGTCTAGATTATGAGTGGCAGAGGCGCCTGTGTGGTCTTTAATACAGATGTTTATGGGAGGGAGTTTGTGCTATGTGGAGTCCTCCAAAGGACAGAGCCTGGGGCAGAAGTCATGAGAAAACTTTCTGGGAGGACGAAAATGCTCTGTGTCATGATATCTGCATTAAGGTTACATCATTGTATATATTTGTCAAAAATCATCAAGCTGTACACTTAATATTTGTGCATTTTACTGCATGTAAATTATTCTTTAATAAATATGTGCAAAAAATAAAGGCTACCAGAGCACATTTTTCTGCTTGTAAACTAAAGAGGAGTAACCACATGGGGTTCCAATATTTTGATACACTGTGTCATACCTGCACACACTTGTACAAACACACCACATTCTTTCTTTCTCTCTTTTTTTAACCTGGCTTCAATGATTTTAGTGTCCTTGAAGTTGTATCTTAAATAATTTTCTGTGAATGTGGACTTCATAACTGTATAAATGATTGTTTTCACTATTAAAATTAATATTACAAATCTACATTGCCCATAAAATGTTTATATTTTATTATGTTATTAGAATACATTTTTTAGATACAGAATGAATGGGTAAAAATGATGAATTTTTAAATGACTATATATTGAAGAGGTCTATGCAGTGGTTAAGATGTTGGGCTTTGGTGTTCAAAATAAGCTGTGTTCAAGTTTGGGCTCTGCTTGGCCTTGGACAAACCACTTCAAATCTAGTTCAGCATCACCTTTAGAGATGTTCTGAGGGTTAAGTGAGATAGTATATATGAAGTGTTTTGTATGGTTCAATAATCACAGGGTAAAATATTGTGAAACTGTTTTCTAAAAGGATACTACCTGCCTCATTTTCTGAGTTTATGCAGAAGTACTAGTTTTCCAACATAAATCCAGCAATGTATGTTAGAATCTCAAGTATTTTATGGATGAAATAAGATACAGAAGGGTTGGGATTTGTAGCTCCGTGGTAGAGTGCTTGCTCAGTATGTGTAAAGCTCTGGGTTCAAGCCCCAGTACTAAAAAAAAAAAAGAAAGAAAGAAAAAGAAAAAGAAGAAAAGAAAAAAGAAACAAAGAAATGAGATGCAGGTTGAGTATCTCTTATCTAAAATGCTTAGAACTAGAAAGTATGTCAGATTTCATAATTTTTTTCACACTTTGGAAGATTTGCACATACATAATGAGATGTCTTGGGGATGGGACCCAAGTCTAAACAGGAAATTTATTTATTTTCATGTACTCCTTATACATGTAGCCTGAAATTCACACAGTTTTAAAAAATAATCTTGTGCATGAAACAAAGTTTCATGGTGTGGAGTTTTTCCCCTATGGTGTCATGTCAGTGCTTAAAATGTTTTGGATTTTGGATTTTCAGATTAGGGATGTTCAACCTGTATTCAATTGCTATTTAAGTTACATTAATCGACTACTTGGAAGTTGGGTATTTGTTTTAGTGTTCTTGATTCTTAAAAACGTTAAAATTCCTCCAAAAATTCTTCTACTTTTCAAATGCTCTTTATCCATTCTTAATTAATAGATAAGACTGTGACACTGAAGTTGTTGGTCTAGGCAGGTTTAGTATCGCTGTAGCACAGGAAAGGAAATGTATTTCTCCATCAGTAAGATGGAGAAGTGAGAGGCAGTGTGCCCTGGGGCGGCTTCTGCACCAGCCCAGCAACTGGTTTCTCTGAGCCTCTGGTCCGCAGATGCCTCCTCGGCAGTCAGGTGTGATCTAGTGGGCATGGGAGGGCGGGGCTGGTGGGAGGGGGCTCATTTGAGTGCTAGGCACATCCCTTTTCTGTCATTATCTAAGTAAGTAAACCTATTAATCTGTTAAGTGTGTTGCTAGTGCCTGGCTCACAGCTGGTGCTGTATTGGTGCTATTAACAGAGGAGCCTTTGAGTGACACAGTACCTAAAAATGGAGATCCTGGTCCATGGCTGGTTAGTGGTTGTTCCAGATGCAGGTGTTGAGGCCTAACTGACAGACCCTTCTGTTGTTTCTGTTCACTTGATTCTCTGGGCAAAGCAGTAACATCACTGGACCTGCCACACTTGGGGCTGCTGTTCTTCTCTGGTCCGTACTTTTTTTCCCTCCTCTATCTATTAAGTTAATTCTCCCCGCTGCTACCACCATACCTGTGTTTTTTAAATCACAATGAGACAAGAATCTCAGAACATCAAGAGTGGGAGGCTCAGGGTCTCACTGCCCTTCATTCCTTACCAGTTACAGCACTCAGCACCCAGAGGGTCTCAGCCTGGTTTCCTGACCTCTGCTGTGAGCAATGTGGCTTCGTCATTAGTAAATAAAGGTCCTGCCCAGAGCTCATGTTGCCATCTCAGATTGAGAAGTGGGTGAACAGGGCTGCGCCTCGCTGCCTACATCTAGATTCCCACAGAACATGCCGGCCTATTATTGTCATCTAGGAGGCCGGAGGCTGTGTGTGGCCTTTGATACTTTCTGTACTTCTCAAATCTTAGGTTCAGGGTAAAAGACAGCAATATTTCTATATACTTACTGGAGATAGAAAAAGACATTTTTTTTTTCTAGTGTATTTGTAACTTTGCCCAGGATAGAAATTGGGTTGAAATTGAATTATCACTTCCCTTTTGCCTCCTGTGGCTTACAAAGGGACAGGTTTCTCCCTAATTTTTGGTGTCCAGGTTTCTGTGTACAGCAAAAATAACCAAGAACAAGAAAGAAGTCTGCATGCTGGACAGAAGACCAGGGAGGATGTGAAGCAGGCACCATCCCCTGGTGGGTCATCTTTGGTTATGTTTAGCTCTCCCTGGGAGAAGGAAATTTGTTCTTAGGAGAGGGCAATGAGGCTTAGGGTGTTCTTGGCCTGGTGCCCTGCTAGAAGGTGAGAGAGGGTCTTTGATTTGGGGCTATCTGTATCTGACCAGGACTTTTCCACTGCAGCTGGAGGTGTTCCTTTAAGACCAAGGAGCTTGGGCTGTTCTCCTGACTCCATTTATGTGGGAGGGGAGGGCTTGCCAGCAGCCGGGCTGGCCTTGTTTTTCTCTTGGTACAGAGCATTAGTGGGCCCTGTTTGGGCCAGTACTGAGCATGCCCCTATTCCAGTAGGTCCACAAGTCTCAGGCATCACTAAAGTCCAGTGTATTAGCAGTCCTTACCTCTGAATCAGACACCAAGTCTGAGAAACCTCCTGATCGGTTGCAGGCAGCCAGCTCGGGTCATGTGGCTTCTGTGCTAGGAAGATTTCAAGGGTAAATAATATCACTGCCAGACTAGGGGCCAGGCATGTTCAGCAAAACCTAAGCCAGAGGTGTGCCAGCTCATTTCTATTCTTAGAAAGAGAAATCATAAATTCTTGTCTTGTTCATTAGGTAGCCACAAGAGGCTGTTGAGAAGATCTGTGTGAACCTCACATTCCCAGGATAAGGGCTGCTAGTCAGCCTCTCATGGGTGGGGATGAGAGAAGCCTCTGCACCTCAAGGCCTGGGATCAGGGCCCTTCATTACTTATAGTCAATTTGGGTGACCCACAGCTGACCCAGGCTCTATGCTTATTCTTGTGTTACTGCAGGCGAATTGAGACTCTCTCTGGGCCTCCACTTCCTCATTTAGAAAATGAAATGGGGCAAGGGCATGACTTTTTTCCCTCACTTCTGTTATCTTTTCAGATTTTACATCTTTAAGATGCTTAATTTAGTTGCTATCTCAAATACAGAGGTATAATAATAATAAGTTGCACTGTATGATTTTGCTTTCCTCTGGGTTTATCATCTCTTAAATATGCTCCTTCAGGTATGAAAAAATGACAACTAAGCTCTATTTTTGAGTAAGCCACTTTCCTAGGACCATGGAAAATTACATTTGAAGCAACTCTTCAGTCATATAACTTTTGTTTATGCTGAAATTATGTTGTTGTCCATTAGTATTTTATATTTTATGATGGAAACTTTGAAACATATGCAAGAGAATTGTAAAATGAACCCCCCACAGACTCAACCAGCTTCAACAATTATGCACGTTTTGTCAATCTAGTTTCATATGCCCTCCCCCACGCCAAGAACACTTAGCAGAAGAGAGTACTGGAATATTTTAAAGCAAATCTCAGACATCCTAGCATTTGTGTTTCTAACAGAGGAAGTCCTCCTTTTAATAAAATGTAGCTACAGTAGCTACACCTACCCAAATTAACAGTGATGCAGAAGTTCTTTGCATTTTGGCAAATTCAGGATGAAAGGGGATTGGGATAAAGGAGCTCTGGTTTGGATTTACCCCTTTCTTCCAGAAAAAAAAAATGGTGGAATTCATTCATTGAGGAGGATCCTGGGGCTTAAGCTAGTACTTGGCCCACCCCTACACAACTTTCTGAAAGAAATGGGAAAGGCCTGTCAGTTCAGAGTAACAGATGTAACTAGTATTTACTGAGTGCCTACTGTGTACATCTTCACAAAAATCATCTCTTAACCTTTGCTCCAAAGCTGATAATAGGAACCAAGGCACCAGGAGAAACTTCCCAAACCTTCTGATTAGTCAATATCATAATGTTACCAAGACACCCTGCTGAACTAGTAAGAAATCGTTCCAAATAGAATCAGCACACAAAGCTGTTTGGTTTGTACCTTAATCTACCCAGATGTTTAACTGCTATAGAAACAATAACTAGTTTATTCTTTAGGGATCCATGGAAAGCCAGGCACAGTGGTATATGCCTGGAATCCCAGTGGCTCAGGAGGCTGAGGCAGGAGGATAGCAAGTTGGAGGCCAGCCACAGAAACTTACAGAGGCCCTAAGCAACTTAGCGAGACCCTGTCTCAAAATTTAAAAAGTAAATAAAAAGGGCTGAGGATGTGGCTCAGTTGTTCAGTACCCTGGGTTCAATTCTCAGTACAAAAACAACAACAACAAAAAACAGAGTCCCTGGAAAATAGGTAATTCAGGATAATAGAGAGAAAGAGAGAACATGAAAATGCCTTCCTCTCCCCAGCCCAGGCTAAGGGATTCTACCTAGTCCTTCCCCTTCTCTCTAATTCCGTTTCCAGATGGTTCCTGACTTAGAATAGTTTGTTTGGGGATTTTTCAACTTTCCAATGATACAAAAGTGATACTCATTCAGTGTTTTGAATTTTTTTTTTGGTATGGCAAAGTCTTTACTTTTAAATGATTATCAGTACACTGAATAATAACATGTAACAAGTTCTTGAATCCTATCATCTAGTAATTTTGATTAAAATAAACTAACAGTAGCCCTAATAGGTATGTTAGTGTTTGTTGTTCAAACTCTTAGTCAGAATGAATGAATTTAAGGGTGGCTGATGCTTCACATAAATTACAAATGACTATTTACTATTTTTCATAGATAAAGCCCCTAACCTTCAAGAAAGTATAAGAGAAAAAAAATTTAATCCCTTTCTTTAAAGAATTGAGTTTTTTTCTGCAAAATCTAAGAAAGAAAAAGTCAACATTGATACATCCATTGCTTGAGCTAGAAGGCACAGGAAAACAGACAACACATTCATAAATTGCTAAGAAGGATAAGGTAAAAAGATGACACCTTTGGATAAGGACCAAGGCTGTACAAAGAAGCTAGATTTGCTGCTCTCTAAAAGTGACCTTCTATCTCACAGAGAAATAATTTAATGACTTTAGTAAGAACAGAACTCAAGTCTGCTAAAGATTCATATTCTGAAGTGCCAGTCCAGGGAACGGATGCTTCTTTCTTCTCCTACCCATTTATATGGTAGTTTTCATGGATTTCTGGTCTCATGTCGCAGACAAAGGCCAAGAGATCAGTCAAGACTTCATCCCTGTTCTGCTGGAGGTAGGTGTGCAGGCTGGGTCGCATTCTCATTTAAGAGCTGCCCTGGCATCCCAGTGCTACAGCTTCCTTGGCATTGAACTCTTTCTTCCTCTGCAGGCAGTACTGTTCAGTTTCAGCCTGAGCTGCTTCTTTAACCTGCTCTAGCCTCTAGTTCATTCATTTGTGGGCTTTGGACACCTTCTCTGCAGCCTGCTTTTTCGCCTGCAGCAGCTGTTGGATCTCCTGCGACTGACCGGTCATGGCTATGTGACTCTGAGGCCCAGCCAAACGGCCTAACTCTATGTGATGGCCCCACAGTATTTTGAATGTTGATTTTTCCCCCAAAGTTCATGATATTGGGTTATAACAGTCTCTTGTCATGCTGGGCAGGAGCAGCTCTCTGCAGCTCCCAGTGGGCCACAAGATGAGGACAGGGAACAAACCATACTCTATAGGACTCGGTGCTAAGCTGTGATGTTCGGTAGGTTGAGGATATGAGAGACAGGTTGTACTTACCATATTTTTGATTTAGGCTATTTTGGCTGACTCTCGGCAGTAGGTCTGGGAGCCTCTGTAAATGCCAATCATAGACTTATAAGGTACTTGTTAGGATTAGAGGACCGTTGTAGGTTTGTCCTTGAACTGTTTGAAGTTTCGCTTTGGAAACTTGTAAACAAACTTCTATTTAGTAAGGAGAATGTTTGAATAGCAATGTGAAGAAGTGCCTCCTTAGCCATGTTTGGCAGTGGGAAGATGCTCCTTACTCTGGGAGGGGGAGTAAAAGAAATGGAGGCAAAGAGAAAGAGGAAAAGGGAGGGGAAAGGGAGGAAGGAAGAGGGACATAAAAATCAATGAATTCCAGATTGATTTCATGCCCCATCTTGAGAGGAGCTCTGGTAACTGATTTTTTTGTGTTTAAAATGTCCTTCCACAGACCCAAAGGAGTAGGTGAATGGCTGCCTGGGTAATGAGTCCATTCAGCAGGGTTGCTGTGATGCTGTGGGAGCCTTAACTTTAGGGCCCCTTCCTTCACTTCCCTCTCCTTGGGAGGGGCTCCAGGCACGCATCCCATGCCTGTGTGTATAAGCTTCACACCACACAAAACCCGGATGCAGCCCTGCAGCTCCTGTAGCTCAAGAGAATAATGTGCCCATAGCCAAATCTTGATAAATCTCAGGTTTCCTTAGTCATGGAAACTTCCTGGTTTTTTTTTTTTTAATTCTTCTTTGTAATTTGCAAAGATTTAACCTAATTTAACCTAATTTGTGTTTCGTTTGTGCAGATGAAATTATGCAGCAGGAAGTCAGGCCCTTGGTGGCAGTGGACATAATAGAACAGCTTCACCGGCAATTTGCCATTCTTTCAGGTAAGGGGCAAATTCATTTGCATTTCCATATTTTGTTGGGATTCCTATGGGAAAGGTCTAGCCTCTGGAACCTTAATGAACGTTATGCTTATGTCTCGCTTTATGTCTCGCTTACCCCTTACGGCTCAGCCAGGACTGAAATGGAGTGAGAATATCCTGCAGGGGGTGGTTGGGAGCTTGTGGAGATGGCTGCAATCTGATCTTTCCCAAGGGAGTTTATACCTCCAGGTTGTAAAGAACAGAGTTGAAAAGATCTTGAGGAAGAGCAAACAAATAACTGCTGGATCAGCTGCCACAGTGACAATCTCCCACAGCCCTTGTTGGATGTTCTCCCAGGAGTCAACCTGGAAGAGTCTTGCTGAAAGGACTTATGAGCACTACTGAGGTCATTTGTTCTCTGAGACATTTGTCTTTTATTCTCAGCTCTTCCTAAGGAGATTTCCATCCAGCATTCAATTGGGATTAAAGAGAAGATGGCACTAGGAAGAGACTAGAAATTTCCTGAGCTCAGCCACAACCCTGGAAAGTTGTTATCACTTGAGAACATTCTTTCTCATTCATTTAGCTGAGGTTGACATCACTTCAATTCCTGAAACTAGAGGTGACACCAAGTTACTATAACTAAATTATAATAGACCAAACTTGAAAGCCTGCAATAGTGAGATTAGAGGCTCACCTTTTTTACTAGTTTCATCTTATTTTATTTTATTTGTTATTTTTAGATATACATGACAGTAGAGTATTTTGTGACATAGCATAAGTCTGACTTCTTATTCTTGTGATTGTACATGGCGTAGAGTTTCACTGATGGTATATTCACAGATAAGCATGGGAAAGTTATATCCCATTCATTCTACTGTCTTTCCTATTCCCCTCCCCCCTTCCTTTCATTCCCCTTTGTCTAATCCAATGAACTTCTATTCTCCCCTGTCCCTGTTGTGTGTTAGCATCTGCATAACACCCATGAGAGAACATTTGGCTTTTGATTCTTTGGGATTGGCTTATTTCACTTAGCATGATAGCCTCCAGTTCTGTCCATTTGCCAGCAAATGCCATAATTCATTCTTCTTTATGATTGAATAATATTCCATAGTGTATATATGCCACATTTTCTTTATTCATTAATGTGTTGAAGGGCACTTAGGTTGGTTTCATGGCTTAGCCACTGTGAATTGAGCTGCTATAAACATTCATGTGGCTGTGTCCAAACGCATTTTAAATTCCCATTAAATGTTTTTTCTTTGGTGTTTTATCACCAAAGCTAGTTTTAAGTGTGATATAGTTTTTGCAAGGAATCAAAATCACGGTCACCGTGAATGTGTGTAGAATGCCACTGTAAAGGGATAAAGATAATTGTCACTCCTGAATGTGGAAACAGAATTGTGAAAACGCACACCGGACCAAGAGCTACCTCTGCTTCTGGAAAGACACTTGACCATGGCAAAGATAACCCTTCATTTCTGAGTCTTTTTTGTCCCTGAAGTTTGCCTTTCTTGTGAGAGAGACGTGTGGATTTGTTGTGAAAGCACTTGCAAGATGGCAGGTCCACAGACTACCAGCTCTGAGTTAGCACTTTGGAACCAAAGGCCAGCTTTTCATGTGTAACCATCCCTCTTGGCCTGGCATAGACAGCAAATACCAGCAAGGAGGATGCTGTGGGTGGAAAGCAGAGATCTCTGTGATGAGCTGTTCCCATGGCCATGGCAGCCCAAAGGCTACGGCCTCTACTCAGAGTCATAGCAGTCTCCTTTTCCTGGTTCAGGTAAGCAGAGTGAAGACTTTCCAGCTGCAGAATTTTCCAGATTTCACTGAGGTCTAGAAAGAGCCAGAGGCCTCATCAACCAGGAAGGCTGTGGAGGGAGAATGGAGACTTTTTCTCAATGAGGCTCCAGTTGCCAGGTCAGTTCTTGTTCCCCTGGCTGATAGGGGAGCAGGGGCTCACTGCAGGAAGCCTGACCCAGATGTGTGGCCAGATGGCTTCACGACCCAGAGGCTCCTTCCTCTCCTTCACGAAAGCTTCCTGCATGGTTTCTTCCAAGGTCAGAACCACCTTCTTGTTCACAGGGAACTTGGGATATGTCTACATTCTGGGCTTTACTAGGAAACATAAGGAGGTTAGTATAGGAGAAACACTCTAGACTCTGGATTGAGACTGTTCTGATTCACATTCGACTAGTAGATTGCTCTGAATCTCAGTTTGTCCTTCGTAAGATGGTTATAGTAAAGGAAAGTGCCCAGCATGGTATCTGGCTACAAAAGACCTTAGCCCATAGAACTTCAAACTGCATAATATCATATCTGGAGGTACAAATTCCTGGTGTTGGATCAAGGCTTAAAGATACTAAGGCCATCATCTTTGTGATTCTCTTCATGTTTCCTCATTTGTTAAATTGTGATCACAAAGGGCTGTTGCTGCTCCATACATCAATGCTGTGTCCAAAGAAGGAATAATGAAAAGGAATAATGCTTGCTTTATTTGTTCCTTTTATCATGAGAGTAGGAACTTTCCCAGAAGCTTTTGACTAACTTCTGCTTATTTGTATTCCAGAACTATGTTATATAGCCATCTTAGCTGCAAGGGAGTCTGAGAAGGCAAGACCTTGGCTTTCTAACTGCCATAATAGAAGGTGGCTTGCGAAAAGGTGGCTGGGAACAAATTAGCCATTCATCAGTGTCTACCATAATGTCTTTAATTATGAGGAATTATTCTTTAATATTTCTTTTAATGGCTATTTCTCCCTTGTGATCATTGTGTCTGAACCCTCCCTTCATAATAGCTGCTGCTTCTTCTTTTTTTTTTTTGGTACTGGGGACTGAATCAAGACATGCTTTGCCACTGAGCCACATCCCCAGCCCTTTTTAGGCAAGATCTTGCCAAGTTGCTGAGGGCCTCTCTAAGTTGCTGAGGCTGGCCTTGAAGCTGTGATCCTCCTGCTTCAGCCTCCTATGTTGCCAGGATTACAGGTATGCCTGGCTTCATAATAGCTTTAATCCTTTGAAAATAATGAATAATCAAAGGGTAAAGCATTCTTAGGCTCGTGGAGTCCCCACTGCCATGTAAAGAGGAAATAAAGGAAAGTAATTAGAGCAAAACAACATATACTTCAATAATATGTGTTTCAAAAGAAGTAATGAAGAAATAGTACTACTATAGTTGGATCATCAAGAAGATGTAACAGGTGCAAATGCTGGGGTTGTGGTGATCAGACCACTTAGACACACAGAGTGGTGTGACTGTAGCGACTTTCTGAAAGACAAACAAATGTTGAGTTTAAATTCTGAACAAATACTATCTTCCTTTAATTTATAGGGCAATTGCATTCCTGGGAAAGTCAGTATTTATTAAAACCATTTAAAAATTCTTTATGATTATATGTAAAACAGATACTACATTCAGAGCATTACAAGTGGAGTCTTCACTTATATTAAGTCTCTAGTAAGACATTTAGGAATCAGAAAATATGTGGACAATTCTTTGTTGGTTAATGGGTCATTTAGTATCCCAGGCTCTGGGATTTCCGAAGTGCACCCCAAGGAGCCAAGTATGGCTGAGTCAGGAGGATCACAAGTTCAAGGGCAGCCTGGGGAACTTAGCAAGACCCTTTCTCAAAATAGAAAATTAAATAAGAACAACAACAACAAAAAATAGTTGGAGATATAGCTCAGTGGTAGAGCTCTTGCCTAGCACATGCAAGACCCTGAGTTCAATCCCCAGTACCGCTAAATAAATAAATAAGTAAATGAAACAAAGTAACCCCCTGGGAATGGTTCTGCCCTTTTTTTCCCCAGCTGAAACCTGTTTCTTGGGGGAAAGGAAAGGGAAAATAGGTACTGGGAAGGCCAGTCACAGTAGCTGTCAAACTCTCTCCTGGTATTTGGTCTTCCCTACCCTCCTATAGAATGTCCCAGCATTCCTGATTCTCCACTCAGGCCCTTTCAGGAACCACTAGTGCCCCTAGTACTTACTAGTGTTTTCAGCAGTCAAGCTAGTTGTATTTCATTTGATGAACAGTTAAAAATCATACTAGAAGGAGTGACGTTTACTTGATTTAAGTTACCATTTTACTTAGTACCAAAAAATTCGGGGTTCATTGTCTTCCTTGAATGGAACATTGAAACAATCATTTTCTCCTTTCTTTGTTCCTTCCTGCTTTCTTTTCCTTTCTTTCCTCCTTCTTCTTTTAAATAGATTCAGTAATTGATCCTGGGGTGTTACCGTACATCTACAGGTGTTGGTATCATTGAGGATAAAC
This sequence comes from Xerus rutilus, assembly GCA_028644305.1. Lineage (NCBI taxonomy): Eukaryota > Metazoa > Chordata > Mammalia > Rodentia > Sciuridae > Xerus > Xerus rutilus. The sequence continues at coordinate 46,067,829 of CM053409.1, read as the reverse complement.
AAATCTTGTACTGGGGATGTAGCACAGTGGTAGAGCACTTGCCTAGTGTGCACAAGGCCCTGAGTTCAGTCCCCAGCACTGTAGAAATAGGACAGAACAGTCTTAAGAATACTTTAAGAAAGTGGTATGGATGTATTTATTCATAGAGATCCCAGATACATATGTACAAGTGAGAAATAAGAAAATCTCCCCAGGACTGTGTAGTATTTACTCAGTTCTTACATAATATACATTTCACATTAATGAAAATTAAGAAGAAATACTTTAGAAAATTTATTAAAAGTAGCTCTGACACATCTACACAAAGACTTGTACAGGTTGTTCAAAACAGCATTATTTAAAAAAATTTTTTTTAGTTGAAGATGGACACAATATCTTTATTTTATTTATTTATTATTATGTGGTGCTGAGGATAGAACCCAGTGCCTCACACATGCTAAGCATACACTCTACCACTGAGCTACAACCTCAACCCAAAGCATTATTCATTAATGCCAAAAAATGAATGCAGCCCAAATGTCCATTGACTGATGAATGGATAGAGAATATGGTATAACTTTAAAGAGGATATTATCAAGTCAGTGGAATGGAGTACCGATATAGCCTACAACACAGATGAATCTCCAAAACATCACAGCAGGTAAAAGAAGCCAGATAACATGAAATCACGTATCATGACTCCATTTGTATGAAATAGCCAGAAAAGGTGAACCAGAAACAAGGTAAATTCAGGAAGAGGAGTAGCATGGCTGAAAATAAGCAATGAAGACCTTTTAGGGTAGATGGAAATGGTCTAAATTGGATTATGGTCATGGTTGAACAACTCTGTAAATTTATTAAAACAATAATAATAATAAACAATAATTAATGTATTGAAAGCAGCTGAATTTTATAGAGTAAGTCATTTAAAAAAAATGGCCTCTAGTAGTGCTAGAGACATTGATGTCAAAGATGCAAAGAGTTTGAATAAGATTACTTCAGGAAAGGTGAAAATGAATAAAAGCAATATTCTAATTAATATGTTTTAGGTAGTATTGTGTAAATTTAAATTAATAAAGTAAGCATTAATTTGCAAATTAATTAAAAATATGTCTTTTGCTATTTTATCTATTTTGAAAATAGATTAAAAATATAGATTTTTAGGGCTGGGATTGTGGCTCAGTGGTAGAGCGCTTGCTTGCCTTGCATGTGGGAGGCACTGGGTTCGATCCTCAGCACCACATATAAATAAATGAATAAATAAAGATAAATCAACAACTAAAAAAGAAATTAAAAAATATATAGATTTTTTAAAAATAGGTAAGCTTTTAATGGGAACCTCTTTATTCAGTAGTATACACAAAAATTCATTGACATAATGAACATTCCTCCATCAACATTTTCATAGTCCAAAAACTTAGAACTCTAAGTTAAAATTTATATTTTAAGTGTTATTATTTAAATATTCCAAAACCCATCCACATCAACTGTGGAATTTTAATGTTGGCTGATACGCTGATATTTCTCTTAAGGGTGAATTCTGATTTGGAACCAGATCTGAAGTTCTTGTCACTGGATAGTATTTTCTATAGTAGTTCAGAGTCTACGGTGTGATAGGCTCATCTTTCTTCTTCTCTCAAAGGTCTCAAAAAGCTTAACGGGAGACTGAACATGATAACTGGTCTTAATTTTTGCTATCCAACCATTTCTTTTGATCTTGCTCCATCCATATATTCCAGACCGGCCAACGGATTTATAGTAAACTTCCAAGATGAAGCGAAATTTCTTGCTCATTATTTGCCTAAAATCCTGACTTGTTTTCATCTTAATAAACAAAAAACATGCTCCAAAATTGCCCATAAAATTATTTTAAAGATTGTCTTTGCCAGTGATTCCCTATTGCAGGCCATCCCTAGAAGTGTGCTCAGTCCTTTCCCCCCACTTGCATTATCACGTTTTCTCACAAGGTGGCGCTAAATGCCTCGTTTGGTGGTCCGTGGTCCTATGTAGGTTGGATTTTGTTTCCTGGGTACCTAGGCCTCTTCAAATGAGTGAGTGTTCAACAGCAGGTAGGTGTTCACAATTAACCAGGGGCTTCTCTGGTGTTCAGAAGAAGAAAACTCCACCTGCCTTTCCCCATTTAAGTGGAAAAAGCTTTATTTCAACCAACTATAAAGGGTATCAAAGGGCTAGGAATGCAGTGCAGTGGAGAGCACTTGCCTGGCATTTGTGAGGCCCTGGGTTCTACTCTGAGCACTCTAAAAAAAAAAAAAAAAAAAAGAGAGAGAGAGAGAGAGAGAGAGTGAAAGAAAGAAAGAAAGAAAAATCAAATAACTTAATCAAATAACATTTTAGGTTGTTTGGTTCTTTGAAATGTTTCAGCCATTCACTCAGCAATATTTGTTATACAGTTAGTACAGTATTAAAATGTATCTACACTTAACCCTACTGGAGATACAAATGCTTTTAAATTCTTACTGCCAAGAAGAAGAATAGTTAAGTAAAAGCTGATGACATGTTATTCAGTCAGCGTCGTGAGGTAGGTAGTTCAATGTCTTTGTCAAGGCTCAACAAACATGTAATCCCAGGCTTTGCTTTGGGAGATTTAAATAAACATATGGGATTAATAAAGAGGCACCTCCTGGAGAAGGGTGCCAGACAAATCTCACATGATGCCAAGGTGCCATCCTTGGATGACAAGGATGTCAAAGTGACCACTTTTCCTAGTGACTGGTTTCTGAGAGCCACTTTGGTAACGCCCATAAGAGACTCAGGTAGAAAAATCACACTGCTGGCTTCTGCTTTGCATGATACAAACACTCCTGTGTGATGGGCAGCACACTCCTCTTCACACACATTTACCTGGGAAGCCAGAATATAAATAGAAGGTGCTGAGCAGACGAGAGAGTGTAGGAGAGTTGGCTGGATGGTGGTACCTGGGTGCCATCAGCGAGGTTGGTGTTGTGGCTTGGATGCTTATGGTGGTGCCCCACTCTCCTGTCTTTAGGATCACATGGTCTATGCTTCTCTCTGACTTTCCCTTTTCTGTATTCATGGTGCTCCTGTGAGTTCACTATATGGTTCTCTAGGTACCTGCCACAAAATTTGGGAAACTATGAGGCTAGAACCTAGTCATGTGGCCACATGTAGCTGCAAGGAGATCTGGAATACAAACTATTTAATTTAACCTGGTAGTATCTACACTGCTGAATTAAATGTTAATGTCTATATTTTTGTTCTCATAGGGATGTCTCATATCCCTATTTATAAGTTCTTCAAGGGTGGATGCTTGTTGTCTCCTTGTAATAATGACAATGATAATAATAATAGTTACAATAGCATTTGCCATTCATCGAGCACTAATATATGATAAGCACTCTAGTAGGGCACCTTTCATTTGTGTTTACACTTAATACTTGGACCTGTATCAAATGTTCCTAATACATATAACAGGAACAATATATTTAGAATGCATATTGGAAGTGTATACATGGGAGAAGTATACATCGAGAGCAATGTATGCATGTGTCTTGTTCAAAATCATAGTAATTAAGTGATGAAGTAGGATTTGAGCTCAGCCGTCTAATTTTAGAGCTCTCTAAACCACCATGTAATATTATTTTTGATATTTACTGACTATAAAAATGAAGAGCAATACGATGTGTTTGTGTTGGCATTATTCCCTATTAGACCTCATCAGTATTACCTTTTCTACATACAGAATCTTCAAAGGATTAAAGTTGAATTCTTGTGGTGCTGCTGAGCAAGCACCAAGGGGAAGAGGGACCTACTTGAAATAGTTCAGTGCTGCCAGGCCTGGTGGCCCATACCTGTAATCTCAGTAGCTCGGGAGGCTGAGGCAAGAGGATTGTGAGTTCAAAGCCAGCCTCAGCAATTTATAGAGCCCTGTGCAACTCAGCAAGACCCTGTCTCAATATAAAATATGAAAAAAGGGCTGGGGATATGGCTCAGTGGTTAAGTGCCCCTGTGTTCAATCCCTGGTGTCCCCCCACCCAAATAGTTCAGTGTTAAATTTCTTCCAAATTATTAATATTCTCCAAATTCCAGTCTGAGATAACATAGATAGAAAGGGGGAGGCCAACATTCTCTCTCCTGATTTGATATAACGTCTCTTACCTGCAGGGGAGTGGCATGGGCACATTTTACTAATGTCTTGACCACCCATTTTTGTTGCAGGAGGCCGAGGGAAGGATGGTGCCCCCATCATCACTTTTCCAGAGTTTGTGGGGTTCAAACACATCTCAGAGGAGGATTTCCTGAATGTCATGACCTATCTGACTAGCATCCCCAGGTGAGCTGAACACAGTGATCTGCTACCTTCTCAATCACAGGCCTTATTCCACATTTTCCGTGTGGCGGGCCTGGGTTGAGGTGGAGCTTTCTACCAGCACAGTTTGCATTGGCATGTAACTTGGCCAATGTCTCTTGCCCTTCAGTTAGGAGCAGTGGATATGGAGACAAATTAGAAAATAATGGCAAGCTGGGTGCAATGGTGCACATGGCTTGGGAGGCTGAGGCAGGAGGATCACAAGTTTAAAGCCAGCCTCAGCAATTTAGGGAGGCCCTAAGCAACTTAGCAAGACCCTATCTGTAAATAAATTTTAAGAAAGGGCTGGGGATGTGGATCAGTGGTTAAATGCTTCTGGGTTCAATCCCTGGTACAAAAAAAAAAAAAAGAGAGAGAGAGAGAAAGAAAGAAAAGAAAGGCAAATAGGTATCAGTGTTGACTGTGCTGCCTGCATGCTGTCCTTAAAAACCATTGTTGAGTGAATGAGAAGCTAATGGTTCCACCAGTGCTCCCTGGGTGCATTCAGGTCCCCTGCTCCTGCTGAGAGATATTCTGGTTTTCCGGATCACCTTGCCAGGACACGTAATCATTGCTGAAGGAGCTCAAACCATGTCAAGGAGCTATTTAATTTCTCTTTCCTACATAAGAACATTAGGGCAGGATTTATCAGTGTCATTGTCTGATGGAGAAACTAAGTCTTAGAGCAAGGAAACAAAAAAGACAGTGATAAAAACTGTACTCTCAGTTCATGAAAGAAATGTTTTCTGACATCGGCTACTTCTGTGTACTCCTGCCCAGGTCTCACATCTAGGTCTCATATGTACCCAGGTCTTTAAGGGAGAGGGTTGGGACAGAGCTTGTACTGGTCACTGTGTTTCATAGACAGAGGTGCAGCTGGGAATGGGGTCTAAGATGTGATTCTAAACAGTGTTGGGTGCCCTGTCCTGCACGGCAGGCCTGCCCAGGAAAGGCCCTGCCCTCCTGGGTTTTATTGCCTGTGACATCATCCCTTACTTTATGAGGGTAGTTAAGAATTTACACAACAGGCATGTATGTACTCTTGTGCTGGCTTCGCATCTGCCGTATATGATTTAGGGGTAAACACCAGCTTTGTGACTGGAGGGCCATCTGCAGTCTGATCCCATCGTGGAGAGTCCAATGTGGATTGACTTAATGAAACTCACTCTCAAAGGGCTCCCCCCCCCCTTTTATCCATCTTACTTCTTCAGAGGTGGTGATGGATTTATTTTTAATATACTTCTTCAAAGTTCAGTACTTCAATTGTATTTCACCATTTCATCCTGCACCCTGCATTAATGCAGACACAAGAGTGTTTGGGGACATCCTTTGTTGCATGGAGAGAAGGTGTCACATGGCCTCCGGGCTTCACTCACCATAGTTCACTGCAGGAACACCCCCACGCCCAAGCCTGACTACACATTCATGGCCCTTAGCTGTGACCTCATCTCTTCAGGGCATCTCTGTTCTGACTTAGTTCTGCTCTACTAGACTCTTTTATCTTGATTTCCACAGAATCCTGAGCTTCTGCCTTGTAGAACACTGTAGTTAGTGGAAATTATTTCTGCCTCTCCCATGAGACCGTCAACTTCTCAAGAGTGGGGGCCAGTGCTTTTTTGTTTTGTTTTCTTGTTTGATCCCCAGCCCTTGCTCAGTATCTGATGCATGCTAGTTTCTGGAGGAGCAGTGTTGGTGGGATTTCCAGTGTTGATGATGACTCATTCCAAACAGAAGGTGTTGGCCCTGTGGCACCCTGACTCCTCACTCCTGCATTCACCTCCCCGGGATTTAGGGAGTTGAACTTGGACTTCCTCTTGGACCCAGTTAAATTTTAGAACAATGACCCAGCTTTTTAGCAACTTCTTCTTTGATGTGAGCAGCAAGAATGAGGGTGGACAGGATGTGGGCAATGGGTGAAAGGACTCCTCATTCTCCTGTTATGTTTTAGACTGACTGTCTGATTTTCCTAATTCCCTAGGTGTACAGTCCAGTGCTAAATTGAATGGGTCCTTGTCACCTTTTGCAAACCACACCCAGGCAGCATGTTAGTGCCATCTGAACCCAGGTGGAGAGAAACAAGGAGGGTTATAACTGCCTCCCAGAGGCAGAAGAGATGGCAGAGTAAGGGGCTACTGTTTTGGCCTCATTTCTTTTTCTACTTTGTGTTCCTTGTATAATTTCTTGTAAACGAGGACTATTCTTTCCTAGAATGCTGCCTCTTGAGAGAGTAACCATAAGACCAGTTTTGCCCCTGCCCCCTTCCTGGCTTTTGCTCACTCCTGCCTGTGGCTCCACCCCTTGTTCCTTTCAACATAGAGCAGAGACAAAGGCCTGAAAGGAGAATTTGATGCAGACATTGATTTCCATTTTACAGTTCCGGTTCCAGAGAAAGAAACTGCCCTCCTTGGTTTTATGACTCCTATTTATCATGATTTGCATCTTCCTAGGTGTTGCCTGGTTACCAGGTGGCAGAGCCCTTCCCAGATTGCAAAATGTTTTATAGGCAGTTGGCAGAGGACTCATGATATTGAAAAGAAGGAATGGATGCAATAGAATAGGAAAATGGCAAGGGGCAGGGGCAGGATCTCTCTGCCTGAAGTTAATAAGAATCTCCCTCTGTGGCTGGCTTGGTGAGTGTGGAAAGGCTTCACCAGATCTCTGCTGAGTGCCCAGGGTGTTGAGAGCTGTACAGAGTTTTATAAAAAAACAAAAAGGCTGTGAGACAATGTCTCCAGCCTTAGGAAACTCATTACATAACCTAGTAGTCATGTTTTGTAAAATTGTAATTAAGGTGTTATAGAAACTCAGAAGACAGAAAAAGTCTCTTTAGACAAAACAGTGACAACTTCAGGAACAAAATGGCCTTGAAAGATAGAATGGTCTCCACAGGTAGATACAGAGAGCAACGTTCCAGAAAGAGAATGGGATGGGGTCTATCAGGCTTGGATACAGACCAAACCCGGACTGAAATCCAGATCCTAGCTGGGCATGGTGGTGCACTCCTGTAATCTCGGCAAGCAGGAGGCTGAGACAGGCCAACCTCCACAACTTGGTGAAACACTGTCTTAAGAGGGCTGGGGATATATAGCTCAGGGTTAAAGCTCCCCTGAGTTCAATCCCCAGTACCAAAAAGGAAAAAAAAGGAAGAAAGAAAGAAATCCAAATCTTCTTGCTCATTAACTGCAATGTGGGGCAAATGGTTTGCCTTATATTTCTGTCTCCCTTGGATTTTGAAGTTTGAAAGAGAGCATTTTGGGAGGAATCACAGCCCACCGAGGTTGACCAGAACAGAGTGATGAGGCTCCTTCATAGACAAGAGTGAGACACGAGAGCCAGGAAGATAGCCAGGAACAGATTGGGCAAGCCCTTTACCACCAAGTTGATGAACTGAGGCACAGGGAGCAAGAAAAGGCCTTTGGAGCGTCCAGGGAGGGAGCCATGAGCAGGTGGAGTTGGTGGTGCTGTGCAGAATGGGCTGAGGAAGCAAGGACAAGGAGGCAGGGAGGACAACCAGGGGCTTCTACACGGGGATAGGTGCAGAATAGAGAGTGGTGGTCAGAAGACTGGGTTGAAAGGAAAGGTGGGCACTGGTGAGTGGGACGGGCTGGAGGAGGGAGAGAAATTTTAGAAGTCTTAAGTTGCATCTGTTGCCTTTACATGTTTGGGTGCCTGGAATTTGGGCCTCATTTGGGTTTTGATGGTCTCACCTTGTTTTATTTTACTGATGTTTCTGGCTCTCCCTTATTAAAGTCATCCTAGGACAATGGTTTTCAACTTTGGCTGCATACTAGGATCACTTGGGGAGTTTTTAAAACTCCAGATACCCAGATCAGAATTCAGACTAATTAAATCAAGCTTTCTAGATGGGAAACTTGGATTCTATAGTGCTTAAAGCTCTCAGACCATTCCCCTGCACAGCCAAGGGTGAGGATCATTGAGCTTGGAGAGGAAGCTGTGGTGAGATGGAACAGGTGTTTGGGATGTGTGAAGAAAAAAACTTGGGATCGGACTTAGCTTTTGTTTAAGGTGGGGTGGGAAACCTTCCAAACTGTGAACCAAAATAAACTTTCCTCTTATAATTTGGTTATCTCAGGCATTTTGTTACAGTAGCTATAAGCTCACTAACAAGCAAGATAGTGTCACTTAAAAACATGTGGCCTGGGGCTACAGATTATAGTCAGATTGTTTGAAAAAATTAGAAACACATTCTGAACCACAGCAGTAGTGACTATTTTAAATCACAGTTGTTTGTCCCTAAATCAGCATTAGTAAAATTTAAGTATGGGTTTTTATTGCTCTATTCCTCTATTCAGTCTCCTTGTTTTATTTAAAGTTCTAAGTTCATTATTAGGAATTAGATCAATTACTTTTGTTAGTCCAAGAATCATATTTTAGCATATCATTGTTTTTATTATTGGCCAAGTCAAATTTCTATTGTTGTGACAAAATACCAGAGATAAACAATTTATAAGGAGGAAAACTTTATTTTGACCCATGGTTTCAGAGATTTCAGTCCATAGTTGCTTGACCCTCTCACTTTGGGCTTGTGGCAAGGGAGCACATGGAAGACAGAAAAGTTCTGAGAAACAAAGACAGAAAGAAAGAGGAAAGATCCAGGGGTCCAATATCTCCCTCAAGGGCACAACCCTTGTGACCTAACTTCCTTCCACTAGGTCTCACCTCTTTTTTTTTTTTTTGGTACTGAGGATTGAACTCAGGGGTACTCGACCACTGAGCCACATCCCCAGCCCTATTTTGTGTTTTATGCAGAGACAGGGTCTCACTGAGTTGCTTAGCACCTCGCCGTTGCTGAGGCAGTGTCACCTCTTAAAGGTTCTACCGCCTCCCAGTAGGATCACAGGCCATTGACCAAGCCTTTAATATGTGGGCCTTTGGGGGACCTTTAAAATTCAAACATAACATTTGCTATTTCACAAGGACTTTTTCTATAATGAATCTGTTCAAGGACCTGTTTAAGCTAGAATAATTTTCCTTCATGTGTTTTCCCCACATGGAGCATGACAGTCTTTGGGATGAATCATACCATTTTTCATGACAGGTGGCCTAGAATGTGGTCTGATATTTGTACTTTAGGAAAGGCTAGGAGAGCAGTGTTACTATTTGACCTGTGAATTATGCTAAGACTTGCTCCTTTGTATTGAAAGACTGCATGGGATTATAACACCTTCTCAGCTTTAGAAACTAATCTCGCCAGAGAGGTGAGTTCAGTCTGGGCCTCTTACTATTATGAAGGCCCTGGAAAAGCCCCTGTTTTTAAGTGGCTTTGAATAGTATTAATGGGCAAAAGGGCAGCTTTGATTGAATGGCTAGGGAGAAGTATGTTTTTCCTTGGACATGCTATGAAACTATACTCTGAAAAGTTGGGGAGACAGATTCATTAGAGAACTGAGGATAGAGGTCCAGAGAGGGCTGTCTTGTTGGGCTGCTGAATCACCCAAAGTGGGTAGATTTGCTTAGCAGCCTCAGGAAGGATGCCCGAGAGGCTGGACTTCAGTACCTGACTGAGGCTTGGAATTAGAGAGCACTCCATAGGTCTGTTATGAATAAATGCCACTGGCAAGTAAGTCTCATATGATGAGAATTTGAGTAAATTGTATAAAGGGCAGAAACAAATGTAATATGCTAGGTTTCTGTCCTAGCAGAAAGAATTAGGGTTCTGCACTTACTGCGTCCCAGTAGAATAACTTGTGTGCATATGGTAGATTTCTTTGTTCATTTTACAGGTGATTGTGTTTAGAATATCTCCACCACATCCTGCCTTTGCGTCACCCATCCTGTTGGGATAGAAACCTACTTTTCCCTTTCGGACACGTTCCATTTAGACGTCTTTAGAAATTCAGAGCTCCACCTTTAGCTTGAATTCATGGGTGCTGATGCTTGTGAATAATCTGGGATTTGGTCTTAGTGGTGTTATCAGTTATAGACATAATAGCCACATCCTGTAACAATCAGTCACCTCTCCTATTTATGAGATGGGAACCGTTATGGTGATGGGGTGGTCTGAGGAATTGAGATACACTGAGAACGATACTAAGTGAGTTATTAGCTGTAAAATTGGTCAGTGTTGCCTTTTTTAGAAGTCAAGCTTTGGATGGAGAACAGGCACTCTCCACATGCCCTCCACCAGTCACTAAGTAGTCAATAAAATGTCCCAAGACAGTAGCCCAGAGAAGATTTGACCTTTTACTATTTATTATCTTACAGTACTTGTTTATTTCCTAGTTATTACATATTTTTGCTATTTATTATATACTATCGTTATGGTGCCCTGAGAATGATGGGGAAGGAGGACCTTTGAACCATTGCTACAGATAGTCCACACTTACTAAGGGGACCAGTGCATTACCATAAGCACTTTTCTGATTGAATAATCTTTGCACACTTCACTGGAATGATAAACATTGCATTGGTTTAGTAAAAATGTACATTTAGTGCTATTGATCAGCGTAGTCTAGGTCAGAGGTCAACAGACTTTTCCTGTACAGAATGAGAGAGTAAATACCAGGGTCTCTGACTTAGTAAGTCTTGGGTGTGGCCAAATAACTTGCATTTCTAACAAGTTCCCAGGAGATGTTGCTGATCTGGTGAACCACATTTGTAGAACTACTGGTCTAGTCTAATATGGTCTACAGAGGTGGATATAGGCAGAAAGAAGGAGAGACTTGTACAAGGCACAAGCTGGTGAAGGGCAAAGGTTAGGGTTGAGATGAGGACTTGTATTTCCTGGTTCCAGACTCAGTGCTACTCTACCACATCACGAAGCTTTCAGATGATCTGGTGGTGGTTCTGTCTGTGATACTAACTTACATTGTGTCTATATTTCTTGATTCATCAACTTTACACAATATCTTGAGATTCCTCCCCGTGAAAAATGCATTTTATAAAATATGATGCTTTCTTTCTCCTCCTGCCCTCTTACCCCCTAATTTTATTAGTTACATTATTAGTTCTAGATCACATACTGGTTACCATTATAAATGTAAACCTCTTCCTCATGATCCAGCTACCTTAGATAATATCTACTGATTTTCTACTATGTATTTTCATTTTCCAAGTTCTTATATAACATTTCCTTTTTACTGCTAAGATTTATAATGTATTTAACATTATTCTACAAATGGATTTTTTCTTTGACCATAGGTTAATCCCTTCCCCGCAGTACTGAAGATTGAACCCCTACCACTGAGATATACCCTCAGCCCTTTTACAACTTTCAAAATTTAAAACAGTTTCTCTAAATTCCCAGGCTGGCCTTGAACTTGCAATTCTGCTGCCTCAGCCTCCTAAGTTTCTGAGATTGTAGGTGTGCTCTACCCCACCCAGCTATCAATTGATTTTGAATAATCCAAATCAGTAAAATGCATTTATATACACTATCTGATATACTTTATTTATACCTCTTGAGAGAGCAGCAATTCAATGTCATTGAAACTGTCACTCATGGAGGATGCTACCAATGTTCAGGTAAAATGGATTCTCTTTTCTTAGACTTTATCAGTTGCTCAAACTCATGCCATAATTTATTTCATTTCAGATTCAGATTGATTTTCCTATGTGCCTTTTCCCCTGGAATTTCTAGTAGCCTTTCTTTTTTCCTTATTTATAGAAGTGGCACATGTCTTCATTGCAGTATTAATACTTTGCAGATTTCTTACTGTAGGATTTGTGTGATGCATTACTTTCTTCTTGAAGGCATTCTTTGAATGTCCATTCTGCTTTTATTAATTCAGGATGGCTGATGTCTAGACCTGTGGCAAGCTGTTCACCTGGGATTGCTTTTTTATTCTTTCTGGTAGGGTCCTTTCTTTTATGATTTCATTTTATTGAAACACTTTAAAGTTATTTCTTTTTTAGAAAGAGTATATGGCTAAGATGTACTTAACAGGACATTGAATGTCTGAAAATGGCTATATTCTATCCTCACACTAGACAGCAATTTGGTTGGTATGGAAATTTTTATGTAAAATAACACTGATCCATTGATTTGTAGCATTTGATGTTACTGATAACAAGGTGAATCCTTCTCACAAAGATCTGAGTTTCATTCCTACATGCTTAAGCTGTTTCCTTCTCCTCCATGGGAAGCTTTTAGAGTTTTTTATTTATGCTTTATAAGTTTGCAATTCCAAATCTTTTTCTTCTTTCCCTTAAGCCTTCAACCCAAGATTTAAGTCTATGATTAGATTTTTTTTCTCTCTTTTTTTTTTTGGTTATTTCTTCCCTCCAACCATATACATATATATATATACACATATATATGTATATATAATATACACATATATATGTACATATATATGTATATATAACATACATATACATACAACCATATACATATATATACATATATATACAACCATATACATATATATGTATATATAATAATTTACCTATATATATTGAATTTATCAATATATATTATATATAATCATTTATCTCTATATATTAATCAATATATATATTGAATCATTTATTCATATTCTTGCCCTTTTTTCGATTGTGTTTTTGGTCTTTATTTGCCTCTGAGTTTCTGAGAGCTCTTCATTTGCTACAGACATCAGCCCTTTATTTGTGATGCTTGTTGCATGTATTTTTTCTCACTTTTACTTTGCTTAGGGATATATTTTGCACTGTGAAATGTTTGTCATCAAATGTGTCAATTTTTCTTTGATTGCATCTGGATTTGGAGTAGTTGTTAGAAAGCTTTCCCACACTGAGGTGGTGGAGTAGCTCACCCGTGCTTTCTATTTTTTTTTTTTTTTAAATTTTTTTTTAGTTGTAGATGGCCAAACAATATCTTTATTTATTTTTATGTGGTGCTGAGGGTCGAACTCAGTGCCTCATGCATGCGAGGCAAGCGCTCTACCACTGAGTCACAATCCCAGCCCCTTACCCGTGCTTTCTTGTGGCTTCACATGCTTGCTTTTTCTGCAGTTAGCTCGGGTGCACTTTTTATTTTTGTGTGTGCGATGAGGCATAGAGCTGAGTGTATCGTTTTCTAAATGACTATTTAGTTATCGGAGCATCGTTAATTTTAAAATCCTTACCTCAGTGATTTGAGAGTCAATTGGTCTGTCTGTCTATTCATAAGTGAGTAATTTTAATTATGTTTAATATCTGATAGGATTCATTGCTCTTCCCCATCCCCTTAAGCTTTAGGTTTTCAATGTTTCCCTCATTGTTCTTTCTTGTTTTCTTTCTGTGTATATAGCTCCATTTTTTAAAAAAAGGAAGAAAGAAAGCAGGAAACATCTTGGTCTTGTCATTAGGACTGTGTTAAATTTATATATTAACTTGGAGGAAGAGTGATATCTTTCGGGTGGTAGAATTGCCCTATGAAGAAAAAATGTCTTCCCACTTGTTCAAATACACTTTCACGTCTTCCAGGAATGTGTAAAAAATTTTCCTGGCATAGTTTTGTACAATCATTATTAAGTTTAATTTTGAGCATTGTATATTTTGTTGCTATTATAAATAGGATCTCTCTACCATTATGTCCTGTAATTAGCAGTTCTATTTTTTGTGCCACATTAGGCTTAGATATCAATCTCATACATGCATCATAAATAGTACTTTAAAGTTTTCCTTCTTTCTTTTTTTCTAAAGCTCTGAAATAATTTTTGTGGCATTGAGACTATATATATGATCACTGAGGATCAGGTAGAATTCCCCTGTGAAACCTTCTGGGACTTGATGACTTTCTCTCTTTTCTCTAAAGTAGAACTGTTTAGGCATTACATTTCTGATGAGGTCCATTTTGGTAAATTGTACTTTTTTTAAAGGAAATTATTTATGGCTGGAATTTCAAATTTATTTGCATAGAGGTCTGCAAAGGACTTTCTTGGGAATTTTTAATTTCTTGTTTTTCAGTTCCTCTTGCCATTTCTGATTTTGATACCAGTGCTTTGGTCCCTCCCCTCCCTCCCCTACCCTATCTTCTTCTCCTCTCCCTTCTCCTCCTTTCCTCTCTCTCATCCTCTTTTTCCTTATTAAGTTGTCTAGAAGGTGATTTTGCAAATTTAAAAAAATGGGAATTTAATTTGTTAGATCTACTGATTTTTCCACTGGGTACCAGGGATTGAACTTAGGGACACTCAACCATTAAGCCACATCTCCAGCCCTATTTTATATTTTATTTAGAGACAGGATCTCACTGAGTTGCTTAGTGCCTCATTTTTGCTGAGGCTGGCTTTGAACTCTTGATCCTCCTGCCTCAGCCTCCCAAGCCACTGGGGTTACAAGCATTCACCACCATGCCCGGCTCTGATTTTATTCTTAATATCTTCTTCCTTTTGGTTGGCTTTGTTTTTCTCATTTTTTGAGTGGAGAATTTATTTTCATTCTTTATTGATGTGTTTAGGCTTGAATTTTCTCAGCTCACTGCTTTAAATGTGTCCCATAAATTCTGATATTTAGTGCTTTTATTATCCTTCTATTTTAGAAATTCTAGGATTTTACTTTGTCTTGCTGAAGAGTTGTCTATAGAAGTCTTTTAAACTTTCAAGTGTTTTCAAGTGATCATTTTGTGTGGATGTTCCCTGTGTATTTCACATAAAGATGAATCCTTTATTATGAGGACGTAAAGCACAATGTATATTCATTAGGTCTTCCTTGTGTTAAGTCTTTTACAACCTTATTGACTATGTGCTCTGTTTTGCACTGAAAGTGGCATATTAAAATTTCCTATTTAAAGTATGTTTCTATATGTCTCCTTATACTTCCTGTAGTTTTTGCCTTAAAAAGTTGGTATGTCATTTGATGTATAGGTATTCATAACTGTTATATCATCATTGTAAATTGTGTTTGTTAGCATTGAAAATGTTCTTTGTTGTGTTTAGTGCTTTTTGGCTTGAAATTTTACTTCGATATCAAGTCTGAAACCTCTTTTTATTGTTTCTATTTTCTGGGGTTTGAACCCAAGCCCCTGTACATGGTAGGCAAGCACTGTACCTCTAAGGTACATTCCCAGCCTTCTGAATTACTTGTGCTTTGGATCTTTCTATTGTATGCTGTAGTTATTATTTTGTGAGTTAAATCAAAAATCTTTTTCTTATAACAAGTGAATTAAACCCTTTCATATTTATTGATATGACGGATACATCTGGCCTCAATTTTGTCATTCTTTTATGACTACTAAATATGTTATAATTACTACGTTTTTATACTCTTATTTTCCTTTGCTCTTTTTTATTTTTAAAATAAAATTAAAAAATGGGAATTTGATTTGTTAGTTAAGAAACTAACTTTTGTTGTTTAAGAAGATTCAAAATTTCGTCCTTGTATTTACACTTTTTAAATGCCCTCTATTTTTATTTTTTATTTATTTATTTTTTTACCAAGCCACTTAATTTACTCATAAAAGTCATGAAGTTATACATAAAGATTGTACAACATTGCCTATGCAACCAGAATTATTAATAACCATTAAATGAAATGGTCAGTAAATGAAATGCTTTGAAGACTACCATTTGAAATTCGAGTACAATTATATTTCTCTCTACACCTAAAAGAAACAAGACTCACTGGAAATTAAAATTGATTGGAATAATCTCTGGCCATTTTTTTTTATACTTTTTCATGTTTTAGTAGTGTTTTTACAGAGCTAACAATAATAATATTGATAAACGGTAGAATTTGGAATGATGTGATGATGGCTTTCTTTTTAAGTCCAAGACATATTTTAAAATGCAGAAAAGCATCCCATAATGAGAAATCATAAATAATTAAGAAATGAGGCATCCTTTTCCTGGCATGAATTTCAGCTTGGTGTAAAAAGGCAGCATTGTGGTAGAGAACA
>CM053409.1:46013225-46051208 GCA_028644305.1 Xerus rutilus | reverse complement strand
ACGTGTATTTGCTTGTTGAAGGATGGAATATTCTATATATATCCGTTAAGTCTAGATCATTGATTGTTCTATTAAGTCTTGTAGATTCCTTGTTTAGTTTTTGTTTGGAAGATCTGTCCAGTGGTGAGAGAGTTGTGTTAAAGTCGCCCAATACTATTGTGTTGGGATCTATTTGATTCTTGAATTTGAGAAGGGTTTGTTTGACAAACATGGCTGCCCCATTGTTTGGGGCATATATATTTAAGATTGTTATGTCTTGTTGATGTATGATTCCCTTGAGCAGTATGAAATGACCTTCTTTATCCCTTTTCACTAATTTTGGTTTGAAGTCTACTTTATCTGAAATGAGGATGGAAACTCCTGCTTGTTTATAGAGTCCATGTGAGTGATAAATTTTTTTCCAACCTTTCACCTTCAATCTGTGAGTATCTCTTTCTATGAGATGAGTCTCTTGGAGGCAGCGTATTGTTGGGTCTTTTTTTTAATCCAGTCTGCCAGTCTGTGTCTTTTAATTGCTGAGTTTAGGCCACTGACATTCAATGTTATTATAGAGACATGGTTTGTATTTCCAGACATTTTGGTTTATTCTTAGCTTTTAACTTGACTGGGTTTCTCCTTTGATTGGCCTTTAGTGTAGCTCCTCCCTCTGCAGGTTTTCATTGTTGTTAATCATTTCCTCTTCATGGAATATTTTACCAAGAATGTTCTGTAGTGCCGGCTTCCTTGCTATGAATTCTTTTTTTTTTAATATATATATATTTTTTAGTTGTAGATGGACACAATGTCTTTATTTTATTGCTTTGTATATGGTGCTGAGGATCGAACCTAGGGCCTCGCGCATGCGAGGCAAGCGGTCTACCGCTGAGCTACAGTCCCAGACCCTGCTATGAATTCTTTTAATTTTTTTTTTATCTTGGAAGGTTTTTATTTCATCATCAAATCTAAAACTTAATTTTGCTGGGTATAAGATTCTTGGTTGGCATCCACTGTCTTTTAGTGCTTGGTATATGCTTTGCCATGATCTTCTTGCTCTCAGGGTCTGGGTTGAGAAGTCTTCAGTGAACCTAATTGGCTTCCCCCTATATGTAATCTGATTCCTTTCTCTTGTGGCTTTTAAGATTCTCTCCTTGATCTGAATGTTAGGCATTTTCATTATGATGTGCCTTGGTGTAGGTCTGTTGTGATTTTGAACATTTGGTGTCCTGTACATCTCTTGAATTTGATTATCCAATTCATTCTTCAAATTTGGAAGCTTTTTCTGATATTATTTCATTGAATAGATTGTTCATTCCTTTGGTTTGGAATTCTATACCTTCCTCTATCCCAAACATTCTTAAGTTTGGTCTTTTAATGTGATCCCATAGATCTTGGATGTTTTGTTCATGGTTTCTTACCATCTTCACTGTGTGGTCAACTCTATTCTCAAGGTTAAATATTTTATCTTCATTGTCTGAGGTTCTGTCTTCCAAGTGGTCTAATCTGTTGGTGATGCTTTCTATTGAGTTTTTGATTAGGTTTATTATTTCTTTCATTTCAAGGATTTGTGTTTGGTTCCTTTTCAGAATCTCTGTCTCCTTGTTGGAGTGACCTTTTACTTCCTGTATTTGCCTATGTATCTCTTTATCGAAGTGATCTTTTACTTCCTGTATTTGCC
The DNA here is from genome assembly GCA_028644305.1 of Xerus rutilus. Classification (NCBI taxonomy): domain Eukaryota; kingdom Metazoa; phylum Chordata; class Mammalia; order Rodentia; family Sciuridae; genus Xerus; species Xerus rutilus. Next base: position 46,049,554 of record CM053409.1, on the reverse strand, counting down.
TGTGTATCTCTTTATCGAAATGATCTTTTGCTGACTGGGCTTGCTCTCTTATATCGTTCTTTAAGTCACAGAACATTTTAATTATGTACATCCTGAATTCATGTTCTGTCATTTCTTCTGCTGTACTAACCATGGATTCTAATATTGAAGAATCTTGGTTTGTTTGAGTCACTTTCTTCCCTTGTTTTTTCATGATGTTTGTGTGTTTTTCCTTCTAGCTCTGTTGATCCAAGTTGTTACAGTTTTTACTCCTATATGTGTATAGTTTCCCTGCAGGGTTTCAATACCTCTCATTTAAAGGGGAGACCAATATTGGTTGATCACAATACAAGCAATATATAGTTTCAAACCAAGTAGCTCCTAACAGTTCCCAAATACATTTGCAGTTTTAGTCACAATATACACCAATTATGAATTCTTGTACAATCTATTATGTAACCAATAAGTTTGCACAAGGGTCTATAGTTCCTATTGGTGGGCTAGGGACACTGGAGGGTGGGGTGTAGGATAGAATATTGGGGTGGTAGGAAGTGAGGATGTAGTTATTAAATCTTAGAAAGCATGAAAAAGGAATCCAAGAGAAGTTGACTATTACTAGAAAGAGTGACAGAGAGTTGGGGAAGACTGGTAAGGAGGGAGAAAAGAAGGGTACAGAGAGGAGAGATGATGGCAAGAAAAATACAACATATGCAAGTGGGAGATACAAGACTATCTAGTACCACTCTAGTAGTTAGTTCAGAAATCCCAATCTACTGTATCCCACTGTATAACAAATGTTTGGTTTCACAGCTGTTGGGGATTAGAGGGTAGGAAAAGAGTGAGAGAGAAAAGAGGGAAGGAAGGAGAAAGGAAAGAGCAGAGAAATAAAACAAAGATTAAACAATAGAAATATTAGGAGAAAAAGATAAAGGATAAAATATAAAGTAGGAATAGAAGAAAATAAACAATAAAATATTTTTAAAAAGTCTCAATGTGAATAAACAGGTATGATTCCTTTCACCTCCAGTAGGTGGCGTTGTTTGCTGCTTGCTGGACTTTCTCCGCTGGTGTCCTGGGTGTGGGTTTCACAACAGAGTGAAACTCTGGGCCGCTGGTGAAGACTTTGATTCAAGGCTGCATTGCCGCCAAAGTTTGTACCGAGTTGCTGTCCCAATGCCCCCCCCAAGACTGGGCTCCCCAGAGGCTCGAGGTAGCAGTCCCTGGTCTGTTGGGTGGATGCCCATGTAGGTTCCTTTGTGCAGATCTGGGCCCTCTGCAGCTCCTGTCGGTCCTCAGAAACTTTGAGGCAGAACTGGGGTGGGCCCAGGCCGCCCTTGGGCTGAGCTGTCTCCGCTGGCATCTCTGGAGCGTCTCCTACCCTGAATTTGTGCTCCCCAGTGGCTAGCGGCTGGGGCCGTGGGTCCACAAGAGCCATTGCTATGGGCCCTGTGTGGTTGGGTGGGCGCTGGAGCCAGGTATCTCGTGTAGAAGCTGTCCCCGCCCCAGGCGAGCCCTGGGCTGGGACTCCGAGCTGCCCGCAGTTGCTCTCCACCGCTGCTGAAGTCATGCTGTGGCAATGGCTGCTGTCTGGTGGCCCTTCTTACACACGCAAGTGAAATTTCCTGTGGGGGTAGCTGTAGGGTGATGCCTAAAAGCTGGCTGGAAGATGGTATTACCACATTTTCAATCTTCGGTTTTGGCGAGACTGACCGCTGCGTCCATCTAAGCCGCCATCTTGCCCCGCCTCCCCCGTTGCTTGTATTCGTGAAGATTGCCATTCTGACTGGAGTGAGATGAAATCTTAATTTTGATTTACATTTCTCTAATTCCTAGAGATGGTGAACATTTTTTCATATATTTGTTGATCAGTTATATGTTTTCTTCTGTGAAGTGTCTTTTGAGTTTCTTAGCCCATTTCTTGATTGGGTCATTTTTTTTTTTGGTGTTAAGTTTTTTGAGTTCTTTATATAATATCCTGGAGATTAATGCCCTATCTGAGGTACACGAGGTAAAGATTTTCTCTGATTCTGTAGGCTCTCTGCACACGTTATTGATTATTTCATTTGCTGTGAAGAAGCCTTTTAGTTTGATTGCATCTCATTTATTGATTCTTGATTTACTTTTTACGCTTTAGGAGTCTTGTTAAGGAAGTCAGATCCCAGGCCGACCGGGTGAATATTTGGGCCTACTTTTTCTTCTACTAGGTACAGGGTCTCTGTTCTAGTGCCTAAGTCTTTGATCCACTTTGAGTTGAGTTTTGTGCATGGTGAACGATGGGGGTTTAGTTTCATTTTGTTACATATGGATTTTCAATTTTCCCATCACCATTTGTTGAAGAGGCTATCTTTTCTCCAGTGAATGTTTTTAGTACCTTTGTCTAGTATGAAATAACTGTATTTATGTGGATCTGTCTCTGTGTTTTCTATTCTGTACCATTGGTCTACATGCCTGTTTTGGTGCCAATACCGTGCCATTTTGGGCACGATGGCTCTGTATTATAGTTTAAGCTCTGGTATTATGATGCTTTCTGCTTCACTCTTCTTGCTAAAGATACAAGCAACAATAAATGTTGGTGAGGATGTGGGGGGAAAAGGTACACTCACATATTGCTGGTTAAGACTGCAAATTGGTGCAATCATTATGGAAAGTAGTTTGGAGATTCCTCAGAAAACTTGGAATAGAACCACCATTTGACCCAGCTATCCCACTCTTAAGTTTATACTCAAAGGACTTAAAATCAGCATATTACAGTGTCGCAGCCACATCAATGTTTATAACAGCTCAATTCACAATAGCTAAATTATGAGCTGGTCATGGTGGCACACCCCTATAATCCCAGAACTTTGGGAGGCTGAGACAGTGATATAAATAAAATATCACAAGTTCAAAGCTAGCCTCAGCAATGGCGAGGCACTAAGGAACTCAGTGAGACCCTGTCTCTAAATAAAACACAAAATAGGGCTGCGGATGTGGCTCAGTGGTTGAGTATCCCTAAGTTCAATCCTTAGTACCAAAAAAAAAAAGCTAAATTATGGAACCACCTAGATGCTCTTCCACAGATGATTGAATAAAGAAAATGTGGTATATATATACACAATGGAATATTACTCATCCTTTAAAAAGAATGAAATTATGGCAAATTAGGTTTTTTTCTTTTCTTTCTTTCTATTTTTTTTTTTTTGGACCAGGGGTGCTTAACCACTAGGCCACATCCCCAGCCCTTTTTTGTATTTTATTTAGAGACAGGGTCTTACTGAGTTGCTCAGGGCCTTGCTAAGTTGCTGAGGCTGGCGTTGAATTTGCCATTCTCCTACCTTAGCTTCCCAAGCCACTGGGATTACAGGTGTGCACCACAGCTAGTAGTGAGCTATTGATGCATGAAACAACCCAATAAATCTCCAGAGAATTGTGTTGAGTGAATAAAACTAATCTCAAAAAAAAAAAAAAAAAAGGAACCTTCAAGAATTTTGTCCTCCATTTTCTAAGGTCAATATCATTAGAAAGAGGAATCTCTTCATATCCCCAATCCCAAAATGATCTGATCCTTTTCTGGTGATATTACCAATTTCTTGCTTCTCCACAGAATCCCATTTTTTTTTTGTTTTGTTTTGTTTTTTGTTTGTTTTCAGATATTTTATGTTAATTCTGGAAATCAATATCATTTAAAGAAAGTCATGGTGGCATGTTTGTGTGGGTGGAGTGGGTTCCATATGACCATCTAGAGGCATTTTATGCCAGCACTTGAAATGCTGGTTTTACTTATATCACTATGCACAGTAGAAAAACCTGGAAATATGCTTTAATTTTTATTATTGTTTCTATATTTATGTTTATAAATATAGAAACATGATCAATTTATTCTCATTCCAGGCTCAGAGAGACTTTATTATTGATTAGTAATATACTTGTTTCTCTTTCCATTAAAAAAAAAAAGATGATGGGAAAATGGAATTTGAAACATGGAAACTGAATTAGAAGGGAATATGGAGAAAAGGATCACCTCAACCTCTGAGCAGCTTGGCAGAGAATCAGATTGGCTTAAAGCCAATGTATGCCTTGCTACTGGATGTGTCTGGTGGAGCCAGATGGGCCTCCTACAGAGATGTGGAAGGAGATTCCTTAATTGTTTAGGGACATAACTAAGTCATTGATCATGTTCCTTCCTCCTATAAAGAGGAAGTATCCTCTAGGTATTGTCTATTTTATGAATGATTCCTATTTTATAACTGATTCTTAAAGTTTCAGTTTTTTATAACTTTAGATTTCTTTATTCATAAATAACCCAAGAGATTTGGATGAATTTTTGAGCCTTTAAAATTTTTTATAAAAAAATCATAGGAAAATTCAAATATGTGCCAATGTCAAAAGACTAGTAGAATAAACTAAGTTTGTGTCACCCAGGTGCAATAATGATCAACTTGTGGCTGATTGTGTTTCATCTCTATCTCCTCCCACATTCCCTCCCATGTTGTCTTGAAGCAGATAAATATCTTGTCCAAATATCTCAATGTGTATTTCTAAACAGGATTTTCAAAAACATGATAATATCGCATCATGAAATATACCTTAATATAACCAAATAATTCAGTCACTTTTCACATTTTTCCGATTATTTTGTTTCTTTTAACTTTGAATCAGGATTCAGAAAGAAAGTAGAGGGAGACAGGTGTATATTTCCCTGACTGCTCTGTAGGTTTTCTCCCCTTCTCATCCCAAGAGCTTTTGCTGTCCCTCAATGCACTCTTTTTTCTGGCTTTCCTGTGCAACAGGAGCACATTTGAATCTCTTCCATGGTTTGAGCAGGGAATGCTGTTACTATCAGGGGAACACTGGAGCCACAGCCTTTAGTCCATTCTAAGCCAAGTCCTTAGTTCTCCTACAGAGAATGTAGGAAGACACTCTCCACTGGGAGAGGCATTGAAGAAAATAGCAAAAGATATAGGAAGGTAAGTCTTTTTTTTTTGTGGGGGGGAGGTATTTGAGATTGAACTCAGGGGCACTCGACCACTGAGCCACATCCCCAGACCTATTTTTTGTGTTTTATGTAGAGACAGGGTCTCACTGAGTTGCTTAGCGCCTCGCCTTTGCTGAGGCTGGCTTTGAACTCGTGATTCTCCTGTCTCAGCCTCCCTAAGTGCTGGGATTACAGGCTTGTGCCACCGTGCCTGGCAGGAAGGTAAGTTTTGAAGTTGTGAGAAAAGGCAAAGTAAAATGAAGATTCTAAAATATTCAAGGGATTAAAAATTGTCCTTTGTGTCTTCCACACTTAATTTGAAAGTCTCTTATAATCTCTTCCAAACTCTAAAAATGATCAACTGAATTTGTAGAACATCCATGAACCAAGTCACTAGAACATCTAGTGACGAAGTCACTAGATAGAATTAACGAGTTTAGAACAACTCTGAAGGGGTGTTTGAGAGGAGCTTGTGTTGTTACATCATTTTGCAAATGAAGATGCCAAGGGAATGGCACAGACTAGAAAGCATTATGAGTACTTTATTTCTGAATTAGAATAATAGGTTTTTTAAAATGGTACACTAATTGTTTTGACTCCTATACACTCAGCTGTGCTACTCAAAAGGGAATTCCTACATCTACTTAAGATCACAGAGGAACTGTCAATAAACGTAAATAGTCTAAAGAGTAGTTTGATTTCCTCCAGTAGGAAGCCCCACAGGCAGTTTGCCAAGGAGTCCTGATACTACTTGGAATTAGGTGTTTGAATTAGGGTTAACCATTATCTTGATTTTCTTGAGACTTTTGGATTTAACATCAATAGAAGTGTGTCCTAGGAAACTCCTCAGTCCAGGCCACACAAGATGGTTCTTCACCATGTTTGACTCAGTTCTTAGGAGAAGGCAGTAAGATTTCAGTTAACCAGAACATTGTCAATAGCTAGTTTACAAAAAAGTCAAAGCATAGAAAAATATATTAATATCAGGGCTTAATTAGGAAAAGAAATACCTTACCCACCACAAAATTCTCTGGTATTCTGGAGTTAGAATACATTTAGCTCAGTCTCTTACAGTCTCATATTTACATTTGTGAGGCTCATCATGTCAGATTTACAATCCCAATTTGTGAGGCTGAGGGACAAGGATTGCAAATTTGAGGCCAACCTGGGCAACTTTGTGTGATTTTGTTTCAAATAAAAAATAAAAGGGTTTAGGGTGAAGCTCAGTAGCAGAGCACCTGCCTTTAATAACCCATACTGCATAACCTGTTACTACAAAAAAAAAAAAAAAGCCACCCTGGCTCATCAAAGGTCCTTTGTATTTGTTATAGAGCAGCTGCCAAGATTGAAAAATGAATCTAATGTTAAAGTGTTTTCCATAGAAAGACTGCGTGAATTTTGTGACTTTAACATTGGTCTGAGTCTGAAGACTTTGACTGAGTCTTAATTCTGCATAATAGAATATAAGTTTGGGCAAGTTATTATTTTTTTCTAAACATCTCTCAGGAAATTTCCTTATCTATAAAATGGAAATGTCATCACAAACCCTAGAGAGTGGCTGCAAGGATCATATTAACAGTATTTGTGCAGGTGTCCAGCACATTGTAGGACCTTAGTGTTAAAAAGAACAATAGGTATTAAAACAATCAAATATTACCGAACAAATACCTTGGTCAGAAACCCCATTTCCTGTGCATTTGGCTTAAGTTGAAGTTTGGATGCCTTTGTTGAGCAGGAGAGAGTGAAAAAGAAAACAGTAGTTGATACTACTGAGTGCTATTTAGCAGGTACCCCTTATGGGAGGGCTAGATTCAAAGTCATCATCATGACTCATTCTCTCTTCTTTCTGAACTGTAACTCTCACGATCTACATGATGTTTACTCAGCTTTCCCGAGCTAGGGTGGTGACTCAGATTAGAAATATTAAAGGAATGAGAAATTTAAGAAATAAGACCCAACATGAAAATAAGTGAAAAGCAGGATCCAATGGGGAGCAGCTTTGATGGAGACTGAGTCTAACTCCTCAAAAATAGAGTCCACAGGCTTTATTTAAATGAGTGTTCCCCAATGGGATTCAGTGAGAAGCTTCTTCAGGAAAACAGATGAAAATGGGGAAAACAAGTTGTTTGCGGCTTAGGTTATGCCCACCTCTGGGAGGCTGTGTTTGAACCCAAAGCTGTGAGCTTAGGCAGGGTGTCAGCATAATCTGGGTATTCTCCAACCGGGAAATTTCACCTGTGTGAGTTCCCAGAAAAGCAACTCTGCCTTGTGATAGCTCAAACGAACCCATAATTCATACATGGCCTCCAACATGTGACATGCACACAATTATGTCAGATGATACAGCCCTTTATGTACACAGGAATTGTCTCAGTAGGTCCCACAGTCTGTTTATCAGCATGCTGTGGTTTGGGTCCTGGGTCTTGGTTTACATGGAGCTGAGAGGAGCCTGGTTCTGGGTGGCATGTACTTTGTTTGGGCTGGGGAGGCCACAGATGCTGGCAGCTGCTGATTTCATAGTCAAAGAGCAGTCTGTGTTTATGTACTATATTATATTTGTTGAGCCTCTCCCAGCTCTACCTTGTTGAGGATTGGTAGCTCTAGAACGTCTTCCAATGATTATGTGGTCTAAAGAAGAAAAAAGAAAGAAAGAAAAGCTCTAACCACAAAATACACAAAATAAAATTGCTGCAAGGTACAAGCAGATTTGCTGTGAAGCAAAAATTGAAGAACAATGGCATAGAATTAAGATCATGAGCATTAGCATCAGGGAGTACTGAGTCTGAAGTCCAGATTTGCTGGTGTGATATCAGGCAAGCTACTTTGTTTATTTGTAAAATGGAGATAATATCTCTTTCTTAACTGCAAGTGAGATTAAAAAATTAATGTCTGACAAATGACCAGCGCTCAATAAATTGTAGCTATTGTTACCTAAAGTAAGTGTTGTTGTAAATGTTGGTTTGTGTTGGCTAGTACTATAGAACTCTTGTGCTCATTCTTGTATCCCTTATGATTAGTGCCCATCTGGGCACTCCAGATGTATAGGTCTTTGTTTTTAGATTTTAAAATAATTTTCCTTTTTCACATCTTGAATTTATTTAATTTTTTTTTGTTTTTTGAGATGGGCTGTCACTAAATTGCTGAGGCTAGCGTTAAACCTGTGATCTTCCTGTCTCAGCCTCTCAAATTGCTGGGATTACAGATGAGTGCCACCACTCCTGGCTTTTTAATTTTGTGTTTTTAAACTGAGTTATAATTTATATAAAGTACACAAATCTTAATTATATAGCTTCAGAATATTTATGTATTCATACAACCTTCCTGATCAGCATATAGAATATTTCTTTTCTTTTGTTTTGATTAATGCATTATAGCTATATATAATAGTGAGATTCACTTTGACATATTTATTCTTGCATGGATTATAATTTGTTCCATTTTAATCCCCAGTGCTTCCACTTTCCTTCCCTTCCTCCCTTCCCCAGCTCCCTTCGTCTGTTTATTGTTTTTTAAATTGGTGCTTTAGAGATATACACAAAAGTGGAATTCACTATGGTGTTAGTATGTACATAGCGTAATTTGGTCAATTTAATTTCAGTTCCTCACTTTTGCCTGTACCTTCTCTCTCCCTCTCAATCTTCTTCCTCTACTCCACTGATCTCCATTTCATTTTCATGGGATCCTCCTCCCTTTTTATTTTCTTATTTCTCTCTAGCTTTTGCATGTGAGAGAAAACATTTGACCTTTGACTTTCTGAGTCTGCCTTATTTCCCTTGGCATGATTTTTTCCAGTTCCATCCATTTACCAGCAAATGCCATAATTTCATTCTTTATGGCTGAGTAAAACTCCATTGTGTCTAGATACCACATTTTCTTTATCTATTTGTCTACTGAGGGGCACCTGGTTTGGCCATAATTTGGCTATTGTGAATTGCACTGCTATAAACATCATTGTACCTGTAACACTATAGCTTGCCAATTTTCGTTCGTTGAGATAGATACCAAGGAGTGGGACAGCTATTTTCCATTCCTAGTCTTTTAAGGAACCTCCATGCTTCTTTCCAGAGTGGTTATACTAATTTTCAGTCCCACCAGTAATGCATGAATGTACTTTTTTTCACATCCTTGCCAGCATTAATTATTATTTGTGTCTTTTATAATTCCCATTCTAATTGGAGTGAGATAAACATCTCAGTGTAGATTTGATTTATATTTCCTTGATTGCTCGGGACACTGAACACTTTTTCATATATCTGTTGGCCATTTGTACTTCTTCTTTTGAGAAATGTCATTTAGTTCGTTTCCCCATTTATTTGTTGGGATATTTCTTCCTTCTTAAGTGTTTTGGGTTCTTTATATATTCTGGATATTAATCTCTGTCAGAGGAGTAGCTGGCAAAGATTTTCTCTCATTTTGTGGGTTCTCTTTTCATGCTCTTGTTTTCCTTGCTGTACAGAAGCTTTTTAATTGGATGCCATTCCACTTATTGACTCTTAGTTTTATTCCTTGAGTTTTAGTGGTCTTGTTAAGTAAGTTGGTGCCAGTATGTTGGCATGTTGACCTTGCATTTTCTTTTAGCAATTATAGGGTTTCTGGTCTAATTTCTAGGCTTTTATATACTTGGAGTTGACTTTTGTTCAAGATGAGAGGTGGGGACGTAGTTTCTTTCTTTTGCATATGAACATCTAATTTTCCCTAATTTTTTAAAATATTTTTTTAGTTGTAGATGGACACAATATCTTTATTTATTTTCATGTAGTGCTGAGGATCAAACCCAGTGACTCATGCACACAAGGCAAGCGTTCTACCACTGAGCTACAGCCCCAGCCCCCTAATTTGTTTTTTAAAAATGTTTTATTTCTCTCCTGATTTCTTTTATAACCCATTTCTCATTAAAAAGCATGTAATTCAATCTCCACATGTTACAATGGTTTGTTTTCATCCTGTTATGGATTTCTACTTTCATTCCTTTATGATCTGATAAGATGAAAGAAATGATCTGTATTTTTTGTATTTGCTAAGACCTTCTTTGTGTCCTAAAATATGGTCTATTTTAGAGAAGTTTCTGTATTCAGCTGAGAAGAAAGTGAATTTGATTGTTGATGGATAAAATAGTCTATAGGTATCTATTAGGTCCATTTAATCAATAGTATGTTTTAGTTCTGAAGAGTCTTTACTTAGTTTATATCTGGATGACCTGTCTATTGGTGAAAGAGGTGTGTCATTGTGTTGGGGTCTATTTGAGTCTTTAAATTGAGTAGAATTTATTTTATGTACATAGTTGTACCGGCATTTAGAGCATATTTATAATCATTATATCTTTTTATTGGATGATTCCCTTAACCTGTATGAAGTGACCTTCTTTGTTCCTTCTGATTAATTTTAGCTTTAATTCTACTTTGTCACATATGAGAGTAGCTATTCCTGCTTGCTTTCAGTCCACATTTACATGGTATGTTTTTTCCCCAACCTTTCACCTTCAGTCAGTGGATGTCTTTGCCTATGAGGTGAATCTCTTATAAACAATGTGTGATGGGGTGTTCTTTTAAAATCCACTTTACCAACCTGTGTCTTCTTTTTTTTAGAGGGATACTGGGGATTGAACTCAGGGGCACTCAACCACTGAGCCACATTCCCAGCCCTATTTTGTATTTTATTTAGAGACAGGGTCTCCCTGAGTTGCTTAGTGCCTCACTTTTTGCTGAGGCTGGCTTTGAACTCATGATCCTCCTGCCTCAGCCTCCTGAGCCACTAGGGTTACAGATGTGAGCCACTGTACCCGCCCAATCTATATCTTTTGATTGGAGAGTTTGAGGTCATTTACATTTATAATTATCATAGATAATTTTTATTTCCTGCCACTTTTATTTCTAATGTTTAATTCGCATACTTCTCCTTTGACTATTCTTCTAGTGAGATTCATCCATTCCCTGGCTCTGATGTTTATTCTTCATTTCTTCTGTGTGTAGTATTTCATGAAGTATGTTTATATTACTGGCTTAGTGATTGTGAATTCTTTTAGTTTCTGCTTATTATGAAAGATTTTTATTTCATCTTCAATTCTGAAGGATAGCCTTGCTGGATATAGCTGTCTTCACACTGCTCTCTTTCAGGAGTTGGTATATATTATTCCAAGCCCTCCTGGCTTTTAGACTCTGGATTGAGAGATAAGCAGAAAGTCTAATTGGCTTACCTCTGAATGTGACCTGTTGTTTTTCTCTTGTAGCTTTTAAATTTTTGTCTTTGCTCTGTGTTAGACATTTTAATTATAATATGTCCTGTTGAAGTTTTTTTTATCTTGTCTATTTGGGATCCTAAATGCCTCTTGTATTTGGATTTCTGTCTAATTCCTATGATTTGAAAATTTTTCTGATACAATTTTACTAAAAAGGTTGCATTTTGAATTTTTTTTAGTTTTATCTCAGTGCCTTTTCCTCTTCCAATGATCTCTAGATTTGGTCTCTTCATGTTATCCCAGATTTTTAATATATTCTGGTCATGATCTTTTACCATCTTTTCTTTTTTGTTGAATTTTGTATACAAGATTATATACTTTGTTCTTGAGGCCTGAAATTCTGTCCTCTGTGTGACCTATCTATTGATGATGCTTTCAATTGAACTTTTAATTTGATTTATTTTTTATCTTTCATTTCTAGGATTTCTGTTTAGTTCTTTTATAGAAATGTAAAATGTCCTTCATTGAAATGTCCTTCACTTGTCCTTCCTGTATTTTCTCTTACTTCATTCCTTAGAGCTTCTTTTAGTTTCTTGAACACTTTAATTATCAGTTCTACATTCTTTTTCTAGCATTTCCTCCATTGCAGTGTCAATGGGATCAGTTTTTGTCATGTTATGAGCTATTTGGGGTGACTTCTTCCCTTACTTTTTCATATTGTTAATATTTCCACCCATTTACTGAGATGATTCTCTCTTTAACTTTTATATAAGGGACCGCTACTTTCTTTTTACTATATGCCCTGGATTGGGCAAATATTTTAGGATACAATATTTTGCAATCTAAACTTGCTACAATGTCCAGTATCTAAATGCCACATTAAGAGGAGACACCAATTCCCAATAATTACAGCTGATTCAGAACAAAGCCATATACTAATAAATCTTCTTTAAAAACATATCAAAAATGTTCTACATCAGTCCACTAAACTGAGTAGTAAATGACAGTGGTGTTCTTGAATTGGTTGATAAATGAGATAACATTGCTTTTAAATAACATTGCTTTTAAACTGTATTTGATTCTAAGGTCAACTATTTGCTCAATACTTCAATTCTGTGCTGTGGAAGAATCAAGATGTACTGCCTAGTTCCCTTTCACCATCTTCTAGAGCCTGTTTGATTTATTTGTTTGTGTGTTTGTTTGTTTATTTATTTTACTTGCTGAGGTTTTTGAATGTAGTCCTTTCTTTCTAGGATTTCAGCTATTTTGCCATTTGTTTATTCTCATTTTTTACCAAAAGTGGTAAAACTTGTTAGGGGTGTCAGTATAGAGAGTTTCATTCCCTTTTTGCCTGGTCATCTTTGACACCCCCCTCTTTTGGGGAGTCTCTGATCATGTGCTGGGGGGAAGAGAATGGGATACATCAGACTATCTTCTAGCATCTTATAGATTTGGAAGAGATTACTCAGGGTTCACCAGATTTGGTCTGAATTTAATTGATCTCAGCACTCTCCACCCCCAGTGTCAGCCAGGTTCCTTATTGCAGAGCTCAGACCACTTGTAAAGGAGTTCTTTGCTCTTCTCAACTTTGTAGACTCAATTTGCCATACTGAATTTCTGTTTTGAATTACTCTTGGGGAGTTACTATGATAATGTGACTTCCTCTGATCCACTTACTCCATTCCCCAAAGGGATAAACTAAGTAAATTTAAAGGATGATGAAAATATAGTTCATTCAGAGTAAATTGGGGTATGAGGTCAAAATGAAGGTTAGAATATTCAGAAGTTGAGAGGAGAGAAAATGGAAGAGATGTAGCACATGAAGTCTGTAAAGAGGGAGAAAATGAAGAAGGAGAAAGAGGAGGAGAAGGAAAGATACAGATAGAACAAAATATGTTGCTATTATTAGAGGTAGAGGCAAGGAGAGTAAGAATAACAAAACAAGCAAACAAGTAGAGCAAAACAGCAACTCCTCCCCCTCAGGACAAACAAACAAACTCATTATAAAACAATATTCCTGTCATTTCAATTCCAAAGAGCAGAGCAAGTGGAAAGTGTATCCTTTCTCTACTCTGCCATCTTGAAGCCAGGGTATAGAATATTTCTGTAAAGATTCCTTTCTGCTTCTTTTCCATCAGTAACTCTACCCAACCCCTCACTTCTTTGCCTTTCTCCCATGAGAAGACCACTATTTTGACTTTTATTGTTGTTGATTAGAAAAATGATAAAACATTGGGAAGCTAATCAATCACTTCTAAATTATCCACATATCAAAGAAGAAATCACAAAGGAAGTAAGAAAACATTTTTCAACTGAATGATAATAAAATATATTTATTTCTATAAAATTGCTAAAGTAATGCTTAGGATAAAATTGTAACTTTAAGTACTTATATATTAGAAAATAGGAAAAGTTTAAATCAGTATCTTATCTTCCATCTTAAGAAGTTAGAATGGCAATTGTTTAAATCAATTTTTTCATCATTCTGACCAGAGACCTGATAGAATAACATGGAGGATGAGAGTTTATTTTGGCTCACAGTTTCAGAGGTCTCAGTCTGTAGACGGATGACTCCATAGCACTGGGCCCAAGATGAGGCAGAGCATTATGGCAGAATGGCATGGCAGAGGAAAGCAGATCAGGACATGACAACAAGAAAGCAGAAAGAGACTGCTCCCCTCACCAGGGACAAAATATATACCCCAAGGACACACCCCCGTGATCTACCTCCAGCCACATCATATCTGCTTTCAGTTATCATGTGGTCAATCCATATCAGTGGATTAAGCCATTTATTAGCTTACATTTCTCATAATGTGCTCATTTCACTTCTCAATATTATTGCATTGTCTCACGCATGAGCTTTTGAGGGACACCACATATCCAAACCATAACAGTAAGTAAACCCAAAGAAATGGGAAGAAAGGAAATTATAAAGAAAAACAGATCAAAATAAATGAAAGAAAATATAAGGACAACAGAGTTCCACTCTGACTGTAATTCCATAAAATTTATTGAGACTTGCTTTATGGCCTGATTATGGTCTGTTTTGATAAATATTCCATGAGTATTTGAAGAGAAGGTATATTCTGTAATTGTTGAATGTTGAGTTCTTCAAAATCAAGTCTACATTCTTATTGATTTTTTTTTAACTTCTTGTTCTATCAGTTTCTAAGAAAGAAATAATAAAATCTCAAACTTTGAAGATTTATCTATTTTTTTACTATTATCAAGTTTTTAAAAAATTTTATTTTTGAAGGTGTGTTTTGAAGCAATGTTACTGCATGCATGCACATTTTGGATTGTTACATCTTCTTGATAAGTTGGCTCTTCATGAATTGTTTACCTCTGCCAATACTCCTTGTTTTGGACACTACTTTTTCTTGTTTTTATGTAGCCACACTGACTGCCTTATGATTGTTGTTTTCATGGTATATCTTTTGCTATGATTTTCTTTCAGTCTATCTCTGTCCCTATGTTTAAGGGGTATCTCTTGTAAGCAGTATATTCACTCTGTCAATATTTGCCTTTTAGATGGGGTGATATCAACTATTTCCTCTTACTGTGATTATTAAAATGGTTGAATTTAAATCTACTCTCTTGCTATTTATGTCATCTGTGGCTGGTCCTTTTATTTCTCCTTTTCTGAAGACTTTTGAATTGCTCAAATTTCTCGTTCTCTCTCTTGTGTTCTCTCTCTCTGTCTCTCGCTCTCTCTTTTTCACTGCTGAGGATCAAACCCAAGGCCTCAGGCATACTAAGCAGTGCTATACTACTGAGCTAAGCCTGCAGCCCTCAAATATTTTTAGTATTCCATTTATTTCCTCTATTGAGTTTTTAGCAATGATTTCTCTACTGTGACAGTGTGTGTTCTTAAATTAATACAGTCTATCTTATATTAGTTTTGCATTACTTTATACACAAGTAATTTAATTTTCTTTTTCTTTTTTTGGGGGGGAGGGCAGTACCAGGGATTGAACTCAGAGGCATTCTACCACTGAGCCAGTCTCCAGCCTTATTTTGTATTTTATTTAGAGACAGGATCTCACTAGGTTGCTTATGTCCTCACTTTTGCTGAGGCTGGCTTTGAACTCGCATCCTCATGCCTCAGCCTCTCTAGCCACTGGGATTACAGGCATGTGCCGCCGCACCTGGGTTGATCAACATTAATTTCAATAGTAAAATTCCTATTTACTCTATCCCATACTGAATGCTATTTTGATAAATTTTATTTTATATATGCAATATATTTACTAATAATACCTTATTTTTACTTGAATAGTCAATAGTCTTTAGTGAAATAAAAAGCATAGTTGATAATATTAATCCACATTCTTAATGTCTGCTGTGCTCTTCATTGCTTCTTGCAGATTCAGACTACCAGGTGGGATTGTTTTCTTACAGATTGATTCATTTGCTTGTCTGTTCAGGATAGGTGATCCACCATTTGGTGTGAAAGTCTGCTCTACAAGTTGCGTACTATGGAAGGTCTAGACCATCTATAGAAATTATTCATTTATTAAATTCTTTTGTCTTCAGAATTCTCTCATATTTAAGGAAAAATATGAGTTTTTAATATAAACAGTGCTGCTTTTCACAGGAGTGAAAGTCTTCCTGATCCATAGCCAAACCTCCTTACCCAGAAATTTATCCTTTTCAAGCTGTTTGTTTTTCTCACATCTCTCTGCTTCCAACTTCACTGAGCCTGGAGAAGAATATTCTTTAGTATTTCTTAAACTATAAGACTACTAATGATAAATTCTTTCAGCTCTAATTGCCTGGAAATGTCCTTATTTCACCTTAATTTTTTGAATGAATTTTCAATGGGTGTAGAAAATTCTCAGGGGTTCCAGGTAAGTTCCCTGAAGATCTCATTCCACTGGATTGTATCTTCTGTGGTTTCTGCTGCAAAGTTAGTGATTATTTTTTTTTATTTTGCTCTTTTGAATGTAATACACTTTTCTTCACTGGTTGCTTTTAAGATTTTCACCTTATCTTTCATTTTTACCAGTTTGTTTTTGGTAAGCCTTGGTAAAGTTTTTCTCACTTTATTCTATGCAATAGTGAAAGAACCACTTAAATCTGAGTTGATGTTTTATCAGGTTTGGAAAATTCTTAACCATTTTTGAAAAATTTGTTTCTGTAACATGTTCTTCTCTTCTCCTCCTGAGACTTTTGTCCACGTCCCACATATCCCTTACATTCTGTTCTTTTTGCCTTTCTCTCTGTTCTTCACTTTGACTTTTTTCAATTGGTGTGTTTGCAGTTCCGCCTATCCTGTCTTCTGCTGTGTTCAGTCTGCTATTAAACAAGTCCAACAAGTACTGGATGCTGGTATTTTGTTGTCCTAGAATGTTCATTTATTCTTTATTGTAGATTCTAATTCTCCGTTGGAACAATACATCATTTGTCTACCCGTTCCTCTGTTGTTTTTTTTTTAACATATTAATCATAGTCACTCCAAAGTTTCTGTCTGCCAACAATGGGAACATCTCTTAACCTAAATCTACAGAGTATTTTATCAGTTGATTTTTTAGTCACTTTTCCTTGCTTCCTTGCATGTGTCATTATGTGGCTATAGTAATGGGTCAACCTAGTGATGCTTAGTTCAGAGGAGCTACTTATATTTTCTTTCATATTTTCCTTAGATCTTCTGCCTTATTCACATACAGGCACTTTTTAGGATAAAGCCTTCCTTTCTTCCAATTTAGAAAGCTATTGAAGGGTTACTATGGGCCAACTACGTTTCATGTTCTGCATCTCTTTTAATCTCCATGATAATCATATAGAAATAATAGTCATCACTTACATAGTATTATATTTATACATTTACATACTCATTTAACCCTCACATCAGTCTTATAAATAGGCACTGTTTTATTATTCCTGCTTTAAAATTAAAAAGTCTGAGAAACTATAGAGTTTAAGTAACTCCTTCCTTCCCAAAGGGGGGAGTGTGTGTGTGTGTGTGTGTGTGTGTGTGTCTGTGTGTGTATATGTGTGTGTGTATACATATATATATATGTATACACACACACATATATATAAGAATTCAGAAATTTTAATCTAGTCAGGTTGGCTTCAGAATTTGTGCTTTTAACAACTGCTTTTAACAAAATCATTCTAATTTTACAGAGAATGATACTGCATGTTAGAAAGATTAGTTGATCTCCCCAAGGTCTCAGTGCTAGGAAGTAGCAGCAATAGGGTTTGATGCAGGCTCCAAAGTCCTTGCTCATTCCTCTATACCACACTCTATCCCAAAGGAGACAAATTAAATGTTTTTTACTTTATGGACCGTGTCAGAATTTTGTGCTGCTTAAGTGAGGAACAGGGAGGGCTTCTGGTCTTAATGAAGATATCTTCTCACATATATGGTCCATTAGCCTCTATATGGCCACACACTGGAAGGAGGTTGTGTTCCCACTGACATGTGTTATTTCTGAATACCTCTAGGACCGACTCCTGGGGAAGGATTTTGATAGCTCCATGAATATCCACTTCAGGAAAGAAAGAGGCAGAGCTCAACCTTGATGTCCTCTACTGTGCTAGGGACACATGATTCTAACTGACACATGCCTCTTCCTTCAGGCATGAGCACATGTCCTCCTTTGGTGTTGCCTGCATTTGCCAGCCAGAACTTGAGTCCTAGAGGGTCTGAGAAACAACGGACTTGCTCTGTTGGGGCTCAGGCTCAGACTGGGAGAGTGAGTTGGCTTCTTTGGTGGGGAGATCAGACCCAGTTTCTTGCCCGTGCTGGGCAGGGTGTTTATACAGTGAACCTGGAATCCTGGAGGGTGTGTTCTGCTGTGCAAGCCACACTGAATCCATGGGTCTCTCCTAATCTCTGATACTGACCTTGCTTCTTTGCAGTGTGGAGGCCGCCAGCATTGGATTCGTCATTGTGATTGACAGACGAAGGGACAAGTGGAGCTCCATAAAGGCATCCTTGACACGAATAGCAGTAAATACTTATTTTTGTGCTATGATAATTAAAGTCATTTAAATAGTCTTTTCAAATATTTCATATCAAAGTTATGGGGAAAAGGCAATTATTTTTTGTCAAATTTTGGGAAGGTGTTTATAGCAGATGCTATTGCATCATAGAAGGTCTCCTGCAGACAATTCCTGAGCATCACAAAGACTCCCGTGAGTCTTTCTGCCTTATTGACTTCTCTAGTTACTGAAGAGGAGCAGGCAGGGAGGACTGCGAGGTTAATAACAGGAGTAACCTGTGCCATTGAGTTATAGGAGTTGGTGGATAAATAGCAGCTTTTATATCCCTCATTGGAATAATTCTGAGATGTGTTGCACACAAAATCTCAGGGGATCTAGCCTCCCTTGCCTGTAAAAGTAACCCCCTCCTTTATGCAGTGTCTGTGCATTGCTGTCTCCTCACTGCCTCCTCTGTGCTTCCAGAATCACCTCCCCAACAAACTCTTGCACTGAAATCCTTTGTTTGATTGTTTGCTCTGGGGGCTGCCTGATTTAAGACGGTCTTCATTTTAGTATTCAAATTACTTTTACACGAAGTAGAAAAACAGTGGCAAAACCAGACAAAATGGTATGTAGGTACATTTGTTGGAGGGATGTTTGTATTTGACATTAAATTGAACAATTTTAGATGGGCTTCCTTTTCCTTATTAGTCAGTTTTGACCACTGTTGCCTCTGAGCAAGTAGATGCATCCTTTCTCTCTTGGGATCTCAGACCTATGAACTCCTCCACATGGTCAGTCAGGGACATCTCAGGGCCACTCACACCAGTTTTACCTCAGCCCAGGCTCACAGGGGCAGTGAGACCTGACTGAAGAGGCTGGAAAATGACAGGGTAGTAATGTGTGTGCTGGAATTAGGATGGATGGGAGAAGGATAGTTGAAGCCTTACACATACCCTTGTACAGAAGCAGTCACACATACAGGAATGTACCCACACAGAGTCCTCTCTGATCGTTTTAGAACCTCATCCAGATACACACATTTTGTCTCAGCTTATTTATCGCAACATGATACAACAAAATGCAAGGCTGTTCTGTCTAGGCACTTCCATTCGAAGATGGAGAAGAAGTACTCCCTTTCCTTGGTACATGGATTGTTTTGTCCCTTTAGTTTAGTTTTTGCTACAGGCCTTATCTGTGAGATAACTACAATCATTGTCGAATTCCATGACTATTCCAGAGATTTGGCTTCTGAAGAGTTCTGCTTTCCTAGGGGCCACAGACAATACTTGAATAATATGAAAATGAGTCTCATTTGTCCCCAAATTATATTCATCACTTTATGTGTTAAAGATGCTGTCATGCAGGGGTCCCCAAATCTGTCTGCCTAGCATTTCTTTAAGTGATTATTAAACATGCAAATACCTGGAGTTCATCCCAGTCCTAATGAATCAGAATAGTCTGGAGTAAAGACCAGAGTTTCTTGAAACTAGCACCTTAGGAGGTTGGGAAACCACTGGAAGAACAGGAATCCATGGTGGAGGGAGACTTGGGTTCTGACTTTGTCACTAAGTAGTTCTGTGAATCTGGGTTAACTCCTTGCTAAGGACCTAATTCAAGATGAAGCCAATACTTTCTGAAAGCAATTTGGTAATAATAATAAAGGGTTTTACCAAGAACCCTTAAAATGTTAATTCTTTGGCTCAATAATTCTTCCAGGACTCTTGGATAAAGATGTTCATTTCAGTGTTATTTATAATAGTAAAAATATCAAAAAGTTTAAATGACTAGCAAAACTGAATTGATTAGATAAATCATATACCCATAAAAATATTTCCAAAGACTTCTTTAAATAAGAGGAATAAAAGCTCCCTATATTAAGTGAAAAGGCAGGTTACAAAGTAACTATGATACAAGTTTAACTATGATATAGACAATTCAACAGACAAAAACAGCCTAAAATTCAGTAGATTAAAATATTAAACATGGCTGTGACATCATGGGTGGTTTTGTTTTTCTAATGTATAATTCTATTTCCCAATTTTTCTATAAAGAGTAGGAATTATTTTTATAATCAGATTTATTTATTTATTTATTTATTTATTTATTTATTTATTTATTTATTGGTACTGGGGATTGAACTCAGGGATAATGGACCACTGAGTCACATCCCCAGCCCTATTTTGTATTTTCAAAAATGTTATTGTATTTTTTTATACCTTTATTTTATTGATTTATATTTTTGTGGTGGTGAGGATCAAACTCAGTGCCTGATGCATGCTAGGCAAGTACTCTACCACTGAGCTACAGCCCCAGCCCCTATTTTGTGTTTTTTAATGTGGAGACAGGGTCTCACTGAGTTGCTTAGCACCTCGCCGTTACTGAGGCTGGCTTTGAACTCATGATTCTCCTGTCTCAGCCTCCCAAAGTGCTTTATTTTTAAAGAGGGGTTTGGATTACCTGATTTTTAGGTCTCTTTTGGTTATGAAATCTATTCTAATTCTCTGACATCCATAACATTCACTTTAACTTTTTCTTCTGTGATCTTGGGCAGGAGAAGACCAAAGTAGATCTTGTTAATGGATACGACATTTCCTCTCTATCCTGACACTTTTCATGATGCTTGCAGGTGGCATTTCCAGGAAACTTGCAGCTCATATTCATTCTTCGTCCATCTCGTTTTATCCAGAGGACATTCACTGACATTGGCATTAAATACTATCGAGATGAATTTAAGATGAAAGTGCCGGTAAGCATGACTTCTTCTCTTGTTTCTATCTGGCTGGGGCATCTGGAGATGTCATTTGAACTGGGTTTCTAAGAAAGGTGAGATTCAAGAGGTACAGAGAGAGAGGGGAGCATCCTAGGCTGGGAACAGCCCGTGTAAAGGCACAGGGCAGGAAGCACATACTTCATATGAGATCCATGGGAATCCCCAGTTTTGTTGGACCACATAGAGAATAGTCTTTTGGAAGAAAAGGAAGGAAACATGGAATAGTATCTTCAGTAGGAGGATAAAGTGTCTGGATTTTATTCAGTACAATAAATAAATGAAGAAAAAAAGAGTGATAGGGAATGGGTCTGATAGAAGTGTGTTATATGCATGTAAGAAAACGCCATGATGAAGCCCATTATTTTGTATAATTAATATGCACTAATTTAAAAATTGAAAATAAATCCCTAAAGGGTGAATGACTACCTTATATTAATGGAGGCTGGTACTGTTCAGCATAATTTTAAATGTTTCTTAAAATTCAGTTTAATATTTTATGTTTTCCAAATGATCTAAAACCCATTAAATGTTCTGTGTATTAGTTTATGTGAGATTGTTTACTGATGAGAAAATAATAATTTGCTTAAAAAAATCCTTTAAATTAAAAATCCTTTAAATTTCATAACCCTACATTTTCTTCTGAAAGTTTCAAATTGCAGGTTATTACATAACCACAGTACAATTATCAAAATTGGGAAATGTTTTAGTTAATTTTTTTGCTACAGTAACTAAAAGACCTGACAAGAACAATTTTAGGGGAGAAAAAAAAAACCATACATTTTAAAGTTCAAATGTTTATTGCTAATAATCTATTACTAAAGCATCCAATTCCCCTGAAATTGCTTATCTTTATGCAAATGTGCTATGAATCCATTTTACTTAAATAAAATAACATATTACCAAAACATATTTCACAACATATTACCAAAACAAATGTGAAAAATTACTTGTTTATTTGAAAATGTATTGGGCTGTATTTTGGAATATAAAATCATATGAATGGGATCATATTCCTTTCTTAGAATTAAATAAACAATTTCTATTATTCTCTTCAAAAAAAAAACAACTTGGCCTGGGCACGGTGGTGCACACCTGTAATCCCAGAGACTTGGGAGGTTGAGGCAGAAGGATCTCAAGCTCAAGGCCAGCCTCTGCAACTTAGAACCTGTCTCAAAATAAAATATAAAAGGAAACAAAAGAAGACATATTTAATATATAACAACTGTTCCAAGAATGTGCAGTGGGATGTGGTATCCTAAATTTCTTGGATCCATAGAAAGGAATGAGGAGGCTTGGAAAGAAGTTTATTACACTCATGAGTTCCAGAGAGTGATCGCCGCAATGCTGCACAGATCACAGGGGCGGCACTGGGTTGTAGGCCAGAGCCTTTCTGCAGGAAAAGCTAGGCAGCCCACGGGAAGCAGCTTATGATTAGTTAGTTTGAATAATTCCTCTGGGCTACACAGGTAGTCTCTGGTTATCTGGTACCTAGCTCTGGGCTGATTTCAGGGTGGGAGAAATAATGTCTCTGTGTATAAGTTTGATAAAGAGGTGGGGATTTGGATGGGGATTGGCTGGTTTACATATGAAAGGCATGCTCCCAGCTGAACCCTGGCCATCTCTGGGACATGGGTTAGCCATGGCAAGGGCAATTTCTGGCCAGTCATTGAGGCCACAAATGCTAGGACATCAAGAACACAGAAAATAAGAAAACAATGTTTGTCTAATTGATCCTGGGATGGAAGGATGCCCAATATGCAAATACAGAAACAAAGAAATAACACAGAACAACAACTACTTTTTTGGGGGAGGTGCAGGTACAAGGGATTGAATTTAGGGGCACTCGACCACTGAGCCACATCTCCAGCCCTGTTTTCTATTTTGTTTAGAGAAAGGGTCTCACTGAATTGCTTAGTGCCTCTCTTTTTGCTGAGGCTGGCTTTGAACTCACAATCCTCCTGTCTCAGCCTCCCAGAGCTACTGGGATTATAAGTGTGCACTACCACGCCCAGCTCAGAACAACTACTTTAGGGTCAGATTTACATGCTCAGTGTGTCCTGTGAGTTTGACCAGCAGAATTATTTTGCTATTTCCTTTTCCTAGATAAATTTTTTAACTTGTTTTTTAAACTCTTGATCCCAAGTAGATTAAGAGGAAAACATTTTTTATGATGAAACTGCTCTGCCTTCTTCATTTTTGAATTTAACATGCAGTAAAATTCACTCTTTCTGGGGGAGGGTTATGTTTGGACAAATGCATGGAGTTGTTTCATTCCCACCACCGTCAAAATACAGAATGGTTTTATCACCCACTCAGATTTCTGATGCTTTCCTTTCTAGTCAGTTCCTCTCCCATCCCAAACAGCTGGCAGCCACTCATCTGTTCTCCGTCCTCACAGTTTTGCCTTTTCCAGAAAATCACGTAAATGAGATTATACACTAAGCAGACTTTGGGTATGACTTCCGTCACTGAGCACGAACTGTGTGGGGTCTCATCATGTCATTGCAGGTGTGGATAGTTTGTTCTTTATATTGCTGAATATATTGCATGTTATAGAGGTACTGGTTTATTCATTCACCAGGGAAGAACATCTCAGTTGTTCCGAGCTTTTAGTGATTAAGAACAAAGCTGCTATAAATATTCACATCACGCAGGATTTTGCTGTGACACATTGTAGGTATATGTTTAACTTTACGAGAAATTGCCGAACTGTTTTGCAAAGTGACTCCACTATTTTGCATTCCCACCAACAGTCTATGGGCATTCTAGCTGCTTCATATTCTTACCACCCTGCCAAAAATTACGGTAATTAATAAAAGATTTAGCCATTCTAGTTGCTTGTATTGTGGTATGTCGCTGTGGTTTTAATTTGCAGTTTCTTCATGAGTAATGACATTGAACCTCTTTTCATGTGCTCTTTTTCCACCTGTCTATCTTCTTTGGTGAACTTATAACAAGGCCTTAGAGGCTGCTTTTGCTTAAAGCACCACGTCTTCACTTGGGCCTGCAGATGTCCAAAGGGTAACTAAAAAACGGAATAAAAGATTGACACTTCTGCTTTCATTTGCATCTGCTTCCTTTGCTGCCTTAAGACTTGGGTAAAGCTGGTAATCCTCTCCCTTTAAGACTGAAGGCAGAAAGATAAGAAAAATAACTAAGGTATTTTCAAGGTTTGTTAATTACATCACAATTAACAGGTTGTCAAATGCCTTTTATAATATCAATATAATTATAAAATGGCTTTTATAATATCCTGTTCTAGACCACCCAGTAGCACCTAACCTGAAGGAACTGACACCATTCGGCTTTCACACCTGCCCTTTTCTCTGAGTCATTCCCTCCTGCAGTTACCTTGGGTTCCAGGAACAACAAGTCTGATGGATAAACACCTTGGGATGAGTTACAACTATCCCCCAGGCAACAGGAACTTTCTCATAGCTGCCAACAAGGCTCTGCATGGCCAGCCGAGATAATGATCAACCAGACCACAGTTTCACCAAGACTGTTTGGCTGTGTGTACTTCTAGTCCCACTTTGCTACATAATCTAAGAGTTCGTGTCAGTACCCCTGAAGACAGGGCTGAGGACGCTTGATCCCCTTTGTCTTCCCAATATAGCTATATTGAATAAATTCCTTTCCTGATTTTCACTGTTACTTTTTCCATTTTGTTTCTGGGATAAGTGGCTGGATCTGATTTGTTGGGACTTCCTGAAGTCAACCTCCCTCTCTCTGATCTAGGATTCTGGTAACAAAGCTTCTGTTCAAATCTTTTGCCCTTATTAATTGTGCTATTTTCTTATTATTGAGTTTTGAGAGTTTTTAATAAATTCTGTATATAAGTCATTGTCAGGTGACTTGCAAATATTTTCTCCCAGTTGCAGATTATATTTTCATTCTCTCAACTGTGACTTTACAGAGTAAATATTTAAATCTGGATGACAGTTAGCTTATCATCTTTTCTTTTATGAGTCATGCTTTTGGTGTCAGAATGCAGAACTCTTTACCTAACCCAAAGATTTCACCCTAAGATTTTTTTTTGACTTGCACAACACTTCTGCTAATATGCTCCTTTCATTCTTTATTTTCAATTTAAAATTCCTCTTGGTCCTTTCTAAAGCTGAAGATGAGAAAGCAGAGTCCTGGCAAGTGTGAAAAATCACACCTCCCTCCCTGTTTAGATAAGGGGAATAGGAAATATGTAGCCTGGCAGGATAGGTTTTTGACACCTCGGGCTGCAGGGCAAAGTTATTTCTAACACGATATTGTACATAGTTTTTTTTTTTCCAGTTCCAAACATTACCATAAGAACAGATATTCCCAGAAGCAAAATACATTCTTAACTAGATAATGTCTTGTTACCTGTCTTATAATTTTAATTTAGAAAGACTGTAAATCTTTTTTCAAACTCCCATAAGTGGTTTAACATTTTTAGGAGGGAAAGCATAGATGGATTTAAGGTCTCCTCCCTTTAGTGTTACTAAAATAATTTGTAAAATTCCCAGTTTTCAGAAGTGAAGAAGAAGGTCTTGGGGCCCTTGGGTTTAACATAAGGAGAGGTAGTCATCAAATGCCACTAAACCTAAGTTCCTCAGGCAGGGTCTGTCATGCTTATGATTTTATTCCCTAGTGCCTGGCATTTATTAGCAGTTCAATACATGTTTAATGAATAAATCACATTTGTCTAATTTTGTTTCACCTATAGACTTTTTAGGTCCTAATTTATTTACATATTTTTTCATTCCAAAGTGGATTTATCACTTGATTCATATAATAATACGAGAAAGTTCATATTCTTATATCTGACCAAAAATAAATTTTCAAAATAATCATCATAGAGTGAAAAAAATAAGGTTGTTAATGAAAGGTTTCAAGTGGGAACTGTTTCAGAAGACAGGGGTGAGGAGTCCTTGTCTCTGGTTAGGGGAGAGCCAGGGTGTGCTACGGCCCCTGAGTCAGAGAGCTCAGGCTGTCACCACGAGGGGATCTGAGGAGGCCTGCAGGAGCTGAGGAGACCTCCACTCAGACCTTCCAAGTTCTTGGCCACATCACAGAAGAGAAGTTAAGAATGTGTCAGATTTTAGCAAAGAGAGGAAGAACTTTCTAGAAAGTGAAAGGTGAAAGTAAACGCTCTCAGAGGGGGACACATGGACTTGGTCTGGGGTTTTAATGCTGATAAAGTGACAGTAGAGAGGGGGCTGAAGGAGGTGGGGCCAGTGTGGGGTTGTGCACTTTGTGTCTGTTTTCCTTGCGTTTGTGCATTGTCCTTGCATGTTCCAATCATACCATGTCTCATTCGCATCCTAAATCACCAGGGGTGTGTGTCCTACTGTTATAATGAGGCCAGGGTCATTTCTTGATCACCAAAGTCTTCCATGCACATACTCTCTGAAGGAATGGTTCCTCTAGTTGCCTTCTGGTTACTGGAGGTTTTATTTATTTTTATTTTTTTATATTTGGTACTGGGGATTGAACTCAGGGGCACTCGACCACTGAGCCACATCCCCAGCCCTATTTTGTGTTTTATATAGAGACAGGGTCTCACTGAGTTGCTTAGCGCCTCGCCATTGCTGAGGCTGGCTTTGAACTCGCGATTCTCCTGTCTCAGCCTCCCTATGTGCTGGGATTACAGGCTTGAGCCACCGCGCCCGGCTTTTAGTGCTTTTTTTTATCAGCCAATTGTCAAGCTGCAGGGGAGAATTCGGATGCAGGGGGTCGGGCTGGTTGTTGCTCCTGAGTTGTTCGTTCTGCATTCCAGTGGCTTACCAGCATTTCTCTTTTGAGATTCAGTGTTCTCTTTGTATCCCCAAATTTCTATTTCAGCACCACGCTGAGGTCAGAACTGCTATGGAGGAATAGAGAGGGGCCACCTGGTTTATGTCAGCTTCCTCTAGATGTGTGGGTTTTCATTCATGAGCAGGATTATTAGGATATAACCCCTTCGCTATTGCCTCCGCATCTCTTCTAAAAGATAAAGTGAAGGCACACCAACATTCTTCATGAAGGGTACATCCGTGTAGTGGCTCTTTTCAATACAAACTCAATAGATCCCTGTATTGTATTTTGATATTCATGCACCACACTTTATTGGGCTTCTCATCATGGATTTTTAGGCCTCAGCAATAGTTCTTTATTTTGATGGCGATGGAGTAAACTTTAGCTTGAGAATTCCAGACAAAATTTCACCTAAAGTGGACCAGATTCTGAGTAGCCTGGAACAAGTTCCCTGACCCAAGTCATCCGGTTGTCATAGGCTATCTGACTCTGGTATTTCTTGTTCAAAAAGGGAAACTGGAAAGAGACTTTAAAATAGTTCTCTGCTATATAAAGTAACCACCTTTAGATATAAATGCCTGATAAGTCAAGTTTGAAATATTATAATGAGTAGAATCTACACAAGCTATATGAGGAGCCATGAGAATATATAATTTTTTCCCCCTACAGATCATCATGTTAAACTCAGTTTCTGACCTCCATGGCTACATTGACAAAAGCCAGCTGACACAGGAGTTAGGGGGAACTTTGGAATATCGCCACAGTCAGTGGATAAATCATCGCACTGTGAGTATCGACTTGTTTGGGCTTTTCACTGCCTCTCTTTGTTTTCCGGAAGACAGGGGAATTAAAGATTGACAGTTGAGAGGTCATTGCAAGTGACCTTAGGAAGACTGGGACTTCTCAGCCACAGGCTGGGGAGGAACCAGGGTGTAAGGGTAAGGGCTGAGGTTTCTCCTGCTGACCATAGAACCTTCCTGCATCTTTTGGTGCAGGGGCTTTGGTAATCTTAACTTAGGGTGCTCCTGGGAGTTTTAAAAAACCAACACCCTGCTATATATACCTTATGAAAAATTTTTTACTTGATCTGGAATGGATCTCACACATTAGAATTTCATAAAACTCCCTAGATGATTCCAATGTATGGACAGATTGAAACCCAGGGAGTTAGAAGAAGCTGTACTTAAAATTTATCATCACCATTACTTATTGCCTCACCTTGGGGAGTTACTAAGGCTCTCTAAGCTTGTTTCCTCCTCTGTTAAAGTGGGCTAACACCAGGCATGGTGGCATACATCTGTAATCCCAGAGACACAGAAAGCTGAGGCAGTAGGATTGCAGGTTCAAGGTCAGCCCAGGCAACTTAGGGAAGCCCTGTCTCAAAATTTAAGAATAAACAAGGCTAGGGAGGTAGCTCAGTAATGGAGCACTTGCCCAGCAAATATGAGGTCCTAGATTCAATCCCCAGTACTGAAAAAGAAAGAAAGAAAGAAAAAAAAAAGGGATTAACACAGTTGTTCTCTGTTAGGAGTGATTTTGTCCCACAGAGGATATTTGTCAATGTCTTTAGACATTTTTTGTAGTCAGAACTTGGTGGGGAGTAGTTTAGGCATCTAGGAGGTAGGGGCCTGGGACCCTGCTAATCATCCTAAATGCACAAAATGGCCTCTACCACAAAAAGTTATCCAGCCCAAAATGTGAATAAAAACCTTGGACTGCTGAAAGCTACCTGGAAGTTGGATGTGGGGGAGGATGGGATATATTGTCTGTGAAAGCACCTGATATATAGTATTTTACTTTTTCCTACTTGCATTGGTGGTTTTTGGGCTAAACTAGAAGTTTCAGTAATATTGAGGAAAAAGTAAGAATGAAACTCATTACTATGATCTGAATGTTGGAGTCTCCTGCCCTAAATTCACATGTGACAGTATTAAGAAGTGGGGCCTTTTGGGAAGTGATTATGTCAGACCTTATAAGAGGTTGAAGGGAGGTGCCTTGCCCCTATGCCTTGTGCAGACCAGAGAATAGGCCCTCACCAGATACCAAACCTCCTTGCACTTTGATCTTGGATTTCAAGCCTCCAGAACTGTGAGAAATAAATTTCTGTTGTTCATACATTACCAAGTCAAGGTACTTTTGTTAAAATAACCCAAATAGACTAAGACATTCACCAAAAAATATGATCCTATAGTTTCTTTCCCCTTCCCCCACTCTCCTAACCCCTACCCTTGAAAAGATTAGGTTTCCTCAGCAAAGCCCTCTCTCCCTTCACCTCCCTTCACAGCTTGTGATGTCAGCACTTTTCTTTGTATCTGGTCAGTTTGGAAGCATGTTGCCCAAGATTTATCTAATTTAGTGCAGTTCGGTGCTAGGTATGTGCATTCACCTTGTTAGATATGTTTTGTGATTTTTTTTTCCTAAAAAAAAAAAAAAAAAAGGAAATTTAGAAATTAAACAAAAATAGATTTCCAGCAACACTGCATTTCTTTCAAAGCTACAAATTCCCAATTCCTTCCTTGCTTCT
This sequence comes from Xerus rutilus, assembly GCA_028644305.1. Classification (NCBI taxonomy): domain Eukaryota; kingdom Metazoa; phylum Chordata; class Mammalia; order Rodentia; family Sciuridae; genus Xerus; species Xerus rutilus. The sequence goes on along the minus strand of CM053409.1, from coordinate 46,020,441 downwards.
TTGTGAATTCCAAGGAAGTTTTCCAAAACCTGGAGGAAGCCCCCCCAACCTGAGCCAGAACCCTTTAAACTTCTCATCAATTTGGTCACAAGAATGGTGACTCCTAGAAAATCTCACGATGTGCATATGATTCTAAATAAATCTAACTCTGAAAGATGTGGGGGAAGCTAATGCAGAGTGTTATAAACGAGGGAATATGAGAGGGTCTGCCTAGGCTGCAGTTTTGCTAGACTATATAAATGGTGGAACCTGGAGTGCTTCTAGGCTTTATTTCTCAACTTCCTAGATAATCAAAAGAATTTACTGCCCTGCCAGCCTTATAACTAGCTCTCCTCTTTGCTCTGATTTCTCTACCAGTTCTTTATTTTATTACGCTATTCATGTTTTTCAAGTTACCTCAAGTCTTTTTTAAGACAAATTTGTGACAAATACATTTAAAGAGATAAACCTTGACCTTTCTGTTTCAAAGACAAAAATAGTTCTTTGAAAACTTAAGAGAGTTAAAGAAGGCCAGGGTCACAAAGAATGGTTAGAGATGGCATGAGCAGACATTTACACACTTCCCTCCCCACTGGATCTGGTTTGTAGTCACCTTGTTTGTGGTTGTGCATGTGATAAACACATGATAGTGAACTTTAAAAAATACAACTAGTATTGAAAGACCGATGATATTCTGTACATGCCTTTGCCACAGATAATTTTATATGTAGACACATATAGTTAAAAACTTAGAGGAGAATAGGATAGAAGCATATACACTTTGTTTTATATCTTATGATTGAAACATATAGATTCTTTTTTATTTTGTGCCTTTTGGATGTCACATTATTGAGAAACTCCTAGAAAGGTTAGAACTCAAAAGAACCTTTAATATCATTTACTTCAATCACCTTATTTTACAGATAAGAAAAGTGAACTTCAGAGTAAAGAAGAAACTTACCTAAGGTTGAATGGTCAAGTAGTGGCAAAGCCATGACTAAAAAGAGCTAAACCAAGCTCTTTTTAATTCCCATATCAGGAACAGGTCCTCTGTCCCACTTCCAAGGTGATGATTCAGGGAATAACATGCAATCAAGTTAATTTGTTAATAGGTAACCTCTCCTGTTTCCAGGGTGACATTTGCAAACCTCACAACTGACATTCTGGGTGGTCACTATTATTCTTATCATAGTTGTAAGGTATTTATTGTCACCAAGATCCTTTCACATTTGCTATCCTTTTTTATCCAAAACAAACAAACAAACAAAACAAAAAAGTCTGCAGAGCTAGGGGTGGAGCTCAGTGGTAGAATACTGATCTAGCATGCATGAGGCCCTGGGTAGAATCCCCACACTACCAAAAAAAAAAAAAAAAAAAAATCCCCACAGAACAGAAAGCATTTCCTCTATTTTTCTCAAGTGAGGACCCTGGGACTCAAGACTCAACTGTACTATGTGGCTTATCCAAATAACACAAGTAGTTAGCGAGGGTCAGTATCTGAACTCTGATTCAAATCTTCAACTCTCAAGGCCAAGGTCTTCTGAGGATCTAGTTTTAAATCTAATTTTGCTAAATACAGTTTTGACTGCCAAGAGGTAGGATAATATAACACTTAAAAGAGTATAGCTCAGGCCAGGCGTGGTGGCGCAAGCCTGTAATCCCAACACTTAAGGAGGCTGAGACAGGAGAATCGCCGGTTCAAAGTCAGCCTCAGCAACTGCAAGGCACTAAGCAACTCAGTGAGACCCTGTCTCTACATAAAACACAAAATAGGGCTGGGGATGTGGCTCAGTGGTCGAGTGCCCCCAAGTCTAATCCCAGTACAAAAAAAAAAAAAAAAGTGTACAGCTCAGGAGCCAGATCTTACCTGACTCCAATCCCACTTCTGCCAGGTATTTTTTTGTACGTCTTCCAGGAAATTGTTTTCAACATACTTTAGTTTCCTATCTATAGAATGTGAGGTGATAATAATAATAACTAAGATGCATTAGAAGAAATAGTGCATATAAAGCAAAATGCATCATAATCTTACATTTTCTATTATTCCCCCAGTGAGTGCTTTTTTTTGTTCTGTTATTCATCATAGGCCATTAGTGAATACAATTGAGGGAGTGCCTTATATAGATGTCGGGTTATCCCAACATAATAAAATTGATGTAGTTGAAGCCCACCTGGTGGCCTGCTCCTGTAATCTCAGCACTTTGGGAGTCTGAGACAGGAGAATTGTGAGTTCAAAGCCAGCCTCAGCAACAGTGAAGCACTAAGCAACTCAGTGAGACTCTGTCTCTACATAAAACACAAAATAGGGCTGGGGATGTGGCTCAGAGGTCGAGTACCCCTGAGTTCAATCCCTGGTACCAAAAAAAAAAAAAAAACCAAAAAACTGATGTAGTTGAAAGAAAGATTTTCACAGAAGGGTTTGGATTCCTAAGCCAGAAGTGCTAAGGTGTTCAAAGTTGTAGCTGTGCAAATGTTTGGGCTAATAGGGGGATATCTTCCCACAGCAGTGCTTCAAGTATGAAAACAGCTGAAGCAGAGAAGTCCAAACAGTAGAGGCAGTGCTCTGGAAGCTTCATCAAGCCAGCCCCAACCCCAGTCCCTGGCATTGAGAAGGACCATGTCAGATCTGGTGCATTCTATAAGATATGAGTTTGGGTTTTCAGAAACAGTTCTCTGATAACATAGGAACAGAGGTCATTTCTTCCCAAATGAAAATTCTGTAGAACCTTTTTGCTTATTCTGTTCATTCAATCAACAGCAATTTATGGGCACCCTCTGGTACCGCGTCCTGGGAGTACGGAGATGAATGTGACATGGTACTTGCAAATTTTATGAAAGAGATGTGGCAGGAAGAGGCCCCCAATCCTTCCCCACAGATGGAAACAACTCTCACAAAGGTCACTAGTGACCTAATCACCATATTCCACCCCCTAGTTGTCATATCCTCTCAGCAGCATTTGACAGGCCTCTCAGAGGCGGCAGGAAGCTGGAGGAGGGATGAGGGAAAGAGAGGGCACTGTGGGGACTTAGAAGAGAAGATGAGATTTTTTAGAAAGAAGATGGGTGGTTCTCCCTTTGTGGCAATGCACCTGCATAAATCTGGAATCAGATAATGTTAGGTGTCCTTGGGGTAATGAACAGAGCCTTGAACTTGAAACTGCTTACCTTGGTTGAATCCTCCCTTCCTTCCTTCCTGCCCAAGTAATATGATTTTGGGCAATTCACTTAACCTGTTGGAGTTTCATATAAAGTGCAGCTACAATGCCTCCACTCTGTATTGATATGTTAGACAAATATAGTGTCAGGTACAATATGTGGCACTCAGAAAATCATAGCTAGTTCAGTGTTGTTCCACTGAGAAAGCATATTAGTGAATGTTAATAGCTCCATGTTGTTATAATTGTTTGACTTTCCAGGCCATAGAAAACTTTGCCTTGACATTGAAGAATACTGCTCAGATGCTGCAGACGTTTGGGTCCTGCCTGGCTACGACAGAGCTGCCCAGAGGCATGCTCTCCACTGAAGACCTTCTCATGTCCCACACAAGGCAGCAGGACAAACTGCAGGTGAGCGGTCAGTGGCCTCTCAAAGGCCAGCTTCTGGAACAACCCATAGCAGAATTAGGATGAAGCTTTTTTTTTTTTTTTTGGTACCGAGGATTGAACTCAGGGTCACTCAAACACTGAGCCACATCCCCAGCCCTATTTTTTGTGTTTTATGTAGAGACAGGGTCTCACTGAGTTGCTTAGCACCTCACCGTTGCTAAGGTTGGCTTTGAACTCGCGATCCTCCTGTCTCAGCCTCCCAAAGTGCTGGGATTACAGGCGTGCGCCACCACGCCCGGCTTAGAATAAAGCTTTTTCTTTTCTTTTCTCTCTCTCTCTTTTTTTTTTTTTTTTGCTTTTGCTTTTTCTCCATTCACTTGGTCTCACAAGACCTTCCAGAGGCAGTATATGAAGAGAAAAATCTCCAGAGGCTGGTGAATGTGAGATCTAGGGGAAGCAGCCCAGGGAAGACAAACTCCTTCTAGCATTGTGCTGGCAAGATGAGATGTGTGGCAAACTCCCAAGGGCAGATCTCTTATGATGACTCTGCCCAGAACACAGCAAGATGGCATGGGCCGAAATTGCCCAGGGTGGGGAGGGAAGGGAGTTGATTCCAAGTCTGAACTTACCAGCGGTTGTTGTGAAGTCTGGGGGGAGACTAATAAACTGACCAAGTGCTTCAGTTTCTCAGGGATGTGGTGTTTTATTTGAAGACTAATTTGAGTAAAAGAACTGTGGAAGGTGCTCTGAGATGGGTTTAAGGAGGAGGAGCAACGCCTATTAACCTGCTGAGAAGGGCGGCAGATTTTTTCAGACTACGCAGTAAGCAGTAACCGAAGTCCTCCAGGAGCTTCTCACTGCCTGGCTGTCAGTCCCTTTCTGCCTTGAGAAGCACAGGCTGAATTCATTATTTCTCAGAAGGCCCATTTTCAATAGGCAGCAAACTAAGGACTGGGCGTTGTGTGTGTTCTTGTTGCATCAAACTTGAAATTGCTGCACTCTTATCTGTAATTTGAAAATTGCAAAACTGCTAGATGGCTGGTTTGGTCACTTATTCAGTGTTAATTATTGAGGACCCACCACTATGGGCCAAGAAAACCCTCCAAAATGCAACTTTGAGAAACACGAAGTCTAGTTAGGGGAGTCTCAGAGTCTAGTGGTTTAGGGAAATTAATTCTTCTGCCAGAGAACATTGCCAAACTCCACCTTTAAGGAGACTGTCATCCAGAAAGAGTTCAAAATGTATTCCCAAGACTCCTCTGAGTGATCAAAAGATCTGGAATGAAACTGAAATTCTGACAGCATCCTGGAGATTTTCCCAGGAAATGCTTCTGAGAAGCTTGACCTTTTTCTGTTCCAAGCATGTTGGCCAACCTCACCTCCAGTAATTCCTGTGAGGTCCAGGTTACAGAAAGCAGGGTTGGGGGTGCCTACTTGCAGTCTGCTAAGGAAAAGATTTGCAGATGCACAGACTAAGACCTCCAGGAGTCTGCAGAGCAGCAGTTAGCAGGACAGAGTGTAATGGGAAGGATGCTGACCATGGCAGGCAGCCAGATAGGAACTGTAAAACAGAGCTCTGCACAGCAGCTTGTGAGCACAGAGCATTCTGTGCCTTGTTCCAAGGAGAGGCTGCAGAGCAGAAGCACCAAGATGACAACATGGTCAGTCAGACAGTTCTCTGACAACCACCAAGCAGAGCATTTCTGCAGCTTTTAGTACAGATTAGAGTTCAGCTTGATTTAGGGATGTAGCTTAGTGATAGAGTGCTTACTTCCATATAAGAGGCCCTGGGTTCAATTCCTAGCACTGCAAGAAAAAAAAAAAATTCAAAGTTCAGCTCTTCTCAAATTAAATTTAGTAAGGACACATACAATGCTCTCAGGATAAAGTTTAAAAGTTTGGAATTTAGACAGGACACAGACCTAGGGAGTGAAAACCAGCCAGATAAGTCCTGCTGTCTGTGCAGTGGAGGAAAGTCAGGTGAGCAGGCGCTGTGTAATTTCTACACAGGCAGAGTTCCGCAGAGTAAAAGAGCAGGAAGGAACCAGTCTACAAAACGGAGGAAGAGCATTTTCCTGTGTGTGGTGACCAGCTATGTTCAGACTTAGAACGGTAACTCTGATTATGTAGTAACTTTGTAGATCCACAGAATGTGAAATGGTATTTGACATTTATAAAGAATAATTTTACACTCTAATTATCATATTTAAATTTGGTTAAATGCCTCTATCTAACCTGTAAGATAATTGAAAAGAATTTAGGGGATTCCATTTAATTCTCCTTTTAGTAAGAAAATAAATGCAGTCTTGCATAAACTGAGGTGTCATGCTTGTGTTTCTATTCCATGCTGCCCCAAGGTCATGGACAAGAAGACCTATAACTATTTGAGGATAAAATTCTCAATTTGTTCAAGTATTTACCTGGATTAAGAATATTAAGTGAATTTGAATTAAAAATATTATTCTGTCTTTCCAAGTAATATTAATATTCTTTTTTCATTTTTTAAAATTTTTTTATTTTTAACTAATTTATTTAAATGCATTTCAAGTCATAGTACATATATAGAGCTCAGTTTTTCCATTTCTCTGGTTGCAAACCAGATAGAGTCACACCATTTGTGTCTTCATACATACACCTAGGGTAGTGATGACCATCTCATTCAACCATCTTTACTACACCCATTGCCCTTTCCCTCCCTCCACCTCCCCCCTGCCCAATCCAGAGTTCCTCCATTTCTCCTATGTTCCCCATTCCCACCCCTCTTATGTATCAGCATCCACTAATCAGAGAGAACATTCGGCATTTGGTTTTTTGGGATTGGCTTACTTCACTTAGCATAATGTTCTCCAATTCTATCCATTTACCTGCAAATGCCATACTTTTATTCTCTTTTATTGCTGAATAATATTCCATTGTTTATATGTACCACAGTTTCTTTATCCATTCACCTATTGAAGGGCATCTGGGTTGCTTCTACAGTTTTGCAATTGTGAATTTTGCTGCTATAAACATTGAAGTGGCTGCGTCACTGTAGTATATGCTGTTTTTAAATATTTAGAGTATAGGCCAAGGAGTGGAATAGCTGGATCAAATGGTGGTTCCATTCCAATTTTTTTAAGGAATCTCCATACTGCTTTCCAGATTGGTTGCAACAATTTGCAGTCCCACCAGCAATGTTTGAGTGTGTCTTTTTCACCACATCCTCGCCAGTGCTTATTGTTGCTGGTATTCTGAATAGCTGCCATTCTGACTGGGATGAGATGAAATCTAAGAGTAGTTTTGATTTGCATTTCTCTAATTGGTGGAGATGTTGAACATTTCTTCATATATATATTTATTGATTGTATATCTTCTTCTGAGAGGTTTCTATTCAGCTCTTTAGCCCATTTATTGATTGGGTTGTTTGTTTTTTTGGTGTTAAGTTTTTTGAGTTCTTTATATATCTTGGAGATCAGTGCTCTATCTGATGTGAGGCAAAAATTTGCTCCCAGAATGTAGGCTCTCTGTTCACTTCATTGATTGTTTCTTTTTCTGAGAAGCAGCTTTTTAGTTTGAATCCATCCCATTTATTGATTCTTGCTTTTATTTCTTGTGCTTTAGGAGTCTTTTTAAGGAATTCGGGGCCTAGTCCAACGTGATGAAGATTTGGACCTACTTACTCCTTAATTAGACGCAGGGTCTCTGGTCTAATT
>CM053409.1:45969737-46012725 GCA_028644305.1 Xerus rutilus | reverse complement strand
TATTTTATATATGTCTGTTAAGTCTAGATTATTGATTGTTCTGTTGAGTTCTGTAGATTGTTTAGTTTTTGTTTGGAAGATCTATCCAGTGGTGAGAGAGGTGTGTTAAAGTCACCCAGTACTATTGTGTTGTGGTCTATTCAATTCTTGAAGTTGAGAAGGGTTTGTTTGACATACATGGCTGCCCCATTGTTTGGGGCATAGATATTTAAGATTGTTATGTCTTGTTGATGTATGATTCCCTTAAGCAGTATGAAATGACCTTCTTTATCCCTTTTCACTAAATTTGTTTTGGAGTCTACTTTATCTGATATGAGAATAGAAACCCCTGCTTGTTCATGCAGTCCATGTGAGTGATACATTTTTTTCCATTCTTTCACTTTCAATCTGTGAGTGTCTCTTTCTATGAGATGAGTCTCTTGAAGGCAGCATACTGTTGGGTCTTTTTTTAAAATCTAATCTGCCGGTCTATGTCTTTTACTTGCTGAGTTTAGGCCATTGACATTCAGTGTTATTACTGAGACATGGTTTGTGTTCCCAGACATTTTGGTTTATTCTTAGTTTTTAACTTGACTTGGTTTCTCCTTTGATTGGCCTTTTCTTTAGTGTAGTTCCTCCCTTTGCAGGTTTTCATTGTTGTTTTTCATTTCCTCCTCATGGAATATTTTGCCAAGAATGTTCTGTAGTACAGGCTTTCTTGCTGTAAATTCTTTTAATTTTTGTTTATCTTGGAAGGTTTTTATTTCATCATCAAATCTAAAACTTAATTTTGCTGGATATAAGATTCTTGTTTGGCATCCATTGTCTTTCAGAGCTTGGTATATGTTGTTCTAGCTCTTCTAGCTTTAAGGGTCTGGGTTGAGAAGTCTGCAGAGATCCTAATTGGTTTCCCCCTATATGTAATCTGATTCCTTTCTTCTGTGGCTTTTAGGATTCTCTTCTTATTCTGAATGCTAGGCATTTTCATTATGATGTGCCTTGGTGTAGATCTATTGTGATTTTTACATTTGGTGTTCTGTAAGCCTCTTGTATTTGATTATCTAATTTGTTTTTCATGTTTGGAAATTTTTCTGATATTGTTTCATTGAATAGATTGCACATTCCATTGGTTTGAAATTCTATGCCTTCCTCTATCTCAATAATTTTTAAGTTTGGTCTTTTCATGTTATCCCATAGTCCTTGGATGTTCTGTTCATGATTTCTTACTGGCGTCACTGTGTGGTCAACTCTATTTTCAAGATTAAATATTTTGTCTTCATTGTCTGAGGTTCTGTCTTCCAAGTGATCTAATCTGCTGGTGATGCTATCTATTGAGTTTTTAATTTGGTTTATTGTTTCTTTCATCTCAAGAATTTGTTTGGTTCTTTTTCAGACCTCTATCTCCTTATTGAAGTAATCTTTTGCTTTATGTATTTGCCTGTTTAGCTCTTTATCAAAATGATCTTTTGCTGACTGGGCTTGCTCTCTCATATCATTCTTTAAGCCACAGAACATTTTAATTTTGTGTATCCTGAACTCCTTCTCTGACATTTCTTCTGCTGTGCTGACCATGGATTCTGATAATGTAGTATCTTGGTTTGTTTGAGGCACTTTCTTCCCTTGTTTTTTCATGTTGTTTGTGTGTCTTTCCTTCTAGTACTGCAGATCCAAGGTGTTATAGTTTTTATCCTATAGGCTTATAGTTTCCCTACAGGATTCTAATAGCTCTCCTTTAAGGGAGAGACCAATATTGACAGATCTCAATACAAATAATATATAGTTTCAAAGCAGGTAGCTCCTAAATACATTTATGGCTTAGTCATAATATACAGAAATTATGAGTTCAATTAGCATCTACTATATATACAATTGGTTTGCACAAGGATCTACAGTTTCTGCTGGTGGGCTAGAGAGAACCAAGGAAGGGGTGTAGGATAGGATGTTAGGGGAGTAAGGAAGTGAGGATATAGTTATTAGATCCTAGAAAGCATGAAAGAGGAATCCAAAAGAAGTTGGCTATTAGTAGAAAGGGGAGAAAGAGATTTGGGGAAGACCAATAAGAAGGAAGAAAATAGAGTACTGCTAATGAGGAGACATAAAAATTAAGAAAAATAAGACATGTACAGGTGGAAGTTACAAGACTACATAATACAACTGTAGTATACCAATCAGATATCCCAGTCTACCATAGCCTAATGCATAAAAAATACTTGGTTTCACAAATGTTGGGGATATGAGGATGGGAAAAGAACGAGAGAGAGAAAAGAAAACAAAAGAAAGGAAGCAAACAGAAAAAAACCAAAAAACAAAAAAGGCATATTAGGAAAAAAATAAAGAATCTCAATGTAAATAAACAGGATTGCTTCCCTTCTCCTCTAGTAGGTGGAGTTGTCTGTTGCTTACTGGTATCTGCCCACTCAGGTGAAGGATGGTGGAGGCGGAGTCTCACAAAGAAGCCATCTGCTTCAGAGAAAGGGTGAAGGACTTGGCCTGGAGGTGGTGAAGTGTTCGGAGATGCAGCTCTGTGGTGTGCTGTGCTGAAATAAAAGTTTGTCTCCAGATCCTGACCTGCCTCCCCTGGTGTAGGCAAATAGAGAGTTTCCACCCTGGTAGATGGAGATCTACACAAGAGCAGCAGCCAGGGGTCCTGCGCAGGAGCTGGGAGCAACAGTTAGGGGTCCTGCATGGGTGGGCAACCCGAGGTCCTGCAGGGTGTGTGGGTGCTGGAGCCGAGGATCCTGTGCAGAAGCAGGCTTTGCACAGGGTCTGAGACCTGCCCTGAAGTCCTTGGGTCCACAGCTGGGGTCCTGTGCAAATGCTGGGGCCTGGAAGCCCTGCGGGCATGCAAGTGGAGTTCCTGGGTAGAAGTAGTTGTTGAGTGTCCTCTAAAAACTCGCTGAGAAACAGTGTTTCCACTACTTTAAACCCTGGTCCTGGAGAGACTAGGAACGTTGCATCCATCTAGGCCACCATCTTAGAACCAATCACCAGTAGAATGCATTTTGACACATCATACATAAACAGACTATAACTTCTCATTCTTCTGGTTGTATGTGATGTAGAATCATGTAATCATATATGTGCATAGGGTAATAATGTCTGATTCATTCTACAATCCTTCCTACCCCTTACTCCTCCCCTCTCCCTTTACTCCCCTCTCCCTAATCCAAAGTACCTCTATTTTTCCCTAGCTCCTCTTTTATCGTGAATTAACATCTGCATATCAGTGAATATATTCAGACTTTGTTTTTTGGGGAATTGGCTTATTTTGCTTAGCATGATATTCTCTAGCTCCATTTACCAGCAAGTGCCATAATTTCATTCTTCTTTAAGGCTGAGTAATACTCCATTGTGTATGTATACCACATTTTCTTTATCCATTCATCTGTTGAAGGGTATCTAGGTTGGTTCCATAGTTTAGGTATTGTGAATTGAGCTGCTATAAACATTGAGGTGGCTGCATCACTATAGTATGCTGATTTTAAGTTCTTTGGGTATAAATCAAGGAGTGGGATAGCTGGGTCAAATGGTGGTTCCATTCCAAGTTTTCTGAGGAATCTCCATGCTGCTTTCCATAATGGTTGCACTAATTTGCAGTCCCACCAGCAATGTATGAATGTACCCTTTTTCTCCCACTTCCTCGCCAACATTTATTGTTGCTTGTATTCTTGATAATTACCACTTGGATGGTCTGGCACCCACCAGGTTCCGGGGCCCACTCAGGCTGGCACTTGCTGGGTTCTGGCACCAGCCCAGTCCCTGACTTAATACATAATTTAAAAAAATGGTTGACCAGACCTATGATCAAGGAACATAGGAATGCTCTATAAACCCATGACCTTTTTTTTAAAATTTAATTTTTAAAAAAAATATTATTTTAGATATTGGTGGACCTTTATTTTATTAATTTACTTATATGTGGTGCTGAGAATTGAACCCAGTGCCTCACACATGCTAGGCAAGTGCTCTACCACTGAGCCACAACTCCAGCTCCCCATTACCCTTTTTAATGGGCAAAATTCTTGAACCAACTACACTAACCCACTGGAGATGACCTGTGACCAGGGATTGATTTCATCCATCCTGTGCCTCGTTTTCCAGTTTTTAAAACCTACTTTCCCTAGGATTCATTATACCTATTCCTCTACCTTTGAGTATACCAAACAAAGCTATCTTAACATAATTGGGATCTTCCTCAACATGTCTTATGTCAGATTTCTAAGAATTGTTTCTTCAGATAATTAGGGCTTTACATTTGTCCTGTAAAGTGTTAAAGAACAAGGTGGTGTTGTTCCCAGAGTCCTAGGCCAAAAGGGGCCTGACTTTGGAGAGTCCCAACAAATCAGTTTCAGGAGATTCAAGATGGTGGATGAGAGGAAGGCTGCATTTCCAGTTGTATCATGGCTTGGGATTCAAGCAGCAGGAGTACTGCTTCTCAGTGAAGAGGGTAATTGAAGAAATTTACTGAAATTCAATATTGGACTGTCAGTGACTCCTAGAAACCCAGAAATCTGGATGCATTGAACAAAGGACAAGAAAGAATATACTGGAGCCAAGCTCGGTGCAAAAGTGACAACAAAACAGCTTCACTACAGAGTGAGGGATAACACAAATGGAAAGAGAAACACAATGGACAAATTTGGCAGAACAGAAAAACAGTCTGAATTTAGCTGAACCATAGGCTGCTCAGTGAGCTGGTGTTTAAAAAGTGCTCTGCTTTTCTCAACTGGCAAGTGGAGAGCTCAGGTGGGGAGCCATTTTGAGGAGGCCACATTTCAGCTTGCTGCTGCAGGAGACTGGGAGATCAGAGCAAATATTGCCGTACTGTCCTAGCAAGCACCTACCATGTGTCCTAGAGAATGCCTAGTAGATCAAGATTGAAACAGGCACAGAGAATATTGTACCCAGCAGAATGAATTTGGAGGAGAGTGCAACTTGATTTCCTTTTGAGTCTGGTAGCTTCCGTGACCAGCTGAAGAGGGTTGGGGAATTCAAGTGGTGGGAATGATTGCACTCAGGGATTGAGCCTGGGAAGGCCATATTCATGGGCAATGGAGTGTAAAAGACCTGTAGAAGGTTGGCTCCCCTCCTACAAGTGGAATTCTTGGGTGTTCCCTGAGATCCAGATCCCTAGCAGAGATTGGCATCTGCCTGGCCATAGGAGTGTGTTGATCTAATCTTTCCAGAGAGAATACCACCCAACAAAGTCCCAAAGGCCTGATTAGAGCTAAGCCCTAGTTGCTAGGACTCACCATTTAGAACTTAGCAGCAGCCCCACCCAGGAACTCATTGATCTGGTCTGTCTAGCAAAACTCCAGGCACAGTACTTCCCATTCTGTCTTACCTTACACTGATGAGAAGGGAAGTTGGAAACGATCTTAACCAACTTCAGTTTCAGGGCACGCTAGTCGGCAGCTGGATGAGTAACACAAAAAGAGGAAGGATTTAGCAATCCAGCACTTGTGCTATAAAGTACACAGCCCAAGAACAAATAGAAAGGACAGTTGGGCATAAGCAGTGAATATCTGTCTTTATTGACAGTTGACCACTTCAGTGGAGACGGTTCTTGCATTTTTTTTTCTATTTCTTTCCTTTTTTTTCCTTTGTATTTGTGTGTGTGTTCTCACTGTGCTGATAGTTTGTGAACACACACACACACACACACACGTTTCTTTTTTTCTCATTAGCATTTTTTGTTTCTTGTCTTTTGAGTGTTGGGGTTTTTGTTTGTTCATTTTCCATTTCTTTTAAAAATTTGTTTCTCTTTTTTCTCCTTTTCTGCTTTCTTCTTTAATAGACAGATTCTCTTGTTCTCTTTCTCTGTACTTTATTTTTTCTTCTTTATAGCCATAACTTGCTACATCTCTTCTGCTTTCTCTCTGTTCATGTTTTGAACATTCTAAAGTTTCTTTTATCTTTCTATCACATTTTCCTTTCTCTTAATGAACCGTATTTTTACTGTCTTATAGAACTCTTTAATTTATGTAACTCCTGCCCCCACCATTCATGTTGTTGTGGTTACTAGTAATGTGGATTGTGTAGTTGACACCTGCTGTGTAATTTAATGCCAAATCTAGTTCACAGCTATTTATTGTTTTTGCTCTTGATCATTCCTGTTTTTGTGGTTATTAGTGCTACAGATGTCATATTAGGTGCTGGGTATTTATTTTAATACTGTATATTATTGATTACTATTGTTGCTATTGTTTCTCTTTTCTGTGAGGTGCTGGGAATCTGCTGAGACACTATGAGTTCACAGGATAGAGACTTGGCTGCTAAACTAAATCCAGTTAAGCAACAGTACACTTTGCTCTACATGCAAACCAACCATGCTCAAACTTCAATGATACTTTAATACAAAGAATAGAAGATACAAAAAAAGAAACTAATAACCAGTCCCCAAGAAGGAATGGCTAGGGGGAACCCCTCAGGACCTACTCTTGGAGATTCACTCCTACAGCAGAAACAGAGACAATTAACACAACACTGTGGATACCACACCTATAAGGGAATCTCAATCTAGATCTCTCCCATGCCTCTTTAGAATATACAGAATTATTAAGAAGAGCAATCACAGAAGTTGGACCCCACATACTCTGTTATATACAACATAATAACCAGATCTACAAGAAGGACCCCATTCTTCCAAGACCTGCAAAGAAAGTGAGATCCTCAAGCTCTGACACAAAATACACTATGCCAAAATACACTAATTTTGCTCCACATGCAGAGTTTTGGCAGGGAAACTATACTAAAAAGCTCACTTGGAAATACATTGAAAAATTCACTACAATTTGACATCCCAGAACACTTTGTCAAGAGAAGGCTATAACCTAAAAAAGCCCAACAAATAAGAGTAGAGAAGAAATCCCTCCCAACAGCTGCATAAAATTCAACACAGGAATACAAGAAATATGAAAAAACAAAAGCATGTCACCTCCTAAAGTTCATAATTCGTAAGCAATGGACTTCAAAGATATTGAAGTGGATGAAATACTAGATAAAGAATTCAAAAGAATGATTATAAAAATGTTCAATGAATTTCAAGAGAACACAAAACAACAATTGAATTAATTAAGGAAGTCAGTACAGAATATGAATGAGAAATTCAATGAGGAAATAAAGATATTGAAAAAGAATCACACAGACATCTTGGAAATGAAAGACACAATAAATAAAATATTGAGTTGAAAGTCTTCAATAGAGTAGACTATGCTGAAGATAGAATTTTGGAACTGGAAGACAAAGCGTGTGGTCTTGAACATTTGGACATTATGAAAGGAAAAAACAACAACAACAACAAAAAAAAAAAACCATGACCAGAATTTGCAAGAACTCTGGAACAATATTAAGAGACCAAATTTAGGAATCATTGAAATCAAGGGGGATTGAGAGATGCAAACTAATGGCATGGATAAACTCTTCAGGGAAACTGTAATAGAAAGTTCCCAAATCTTGAAAATGAAATGGACATTAAGATACAGGAATCAGTCAGAAACCCAAGTAGATCAAAAAGATTAAAAAAAAACCCTTTCCATGACGCATTATAATTAGAAAAGCTAACATACAGAACAAGGGTAGAATTTTAAAAGCCTCATGAGATAAACATCAGTTCACATTTAGAGGCAAGGCAATCAGAATTACTTCCGATTTCTCTTCACAAATTCTAAAATCCAGGAAGGATTGGATTTATGTGTTTTAAGCCCTAAAAGAAAATAACTGCCAACCAAGATTGTTGTGTCCAGAAAAGCTATCCTTCAGACTAGAAGGAAAAAAAAAGCTTTCCAAGATAAGAAGAAACTAAAGGAATCCATAGCTACTAAGCTGGCACTACAGAAAGTACTTAAACACTACACATAGAAGAAATGAAAAATAAACTCCAGAGCTTGCAAACGGGCAAATCTCTTCTAAAGAGTAGCTAAGCAAATGAGAAACAGAACCAAATTAGACATTACAAATAAATCAAAATGGCAAGAATTATATTGCTCTATAATATTAAATGTAAATGGTCTCAACTCTCCAATTAAAAGACATACACAGACAGATGGATTGAAAATAAGATCCAGCTGTATGTTGTTTGCAAGACATGCACCTTACAAAGAAATCCACATGCTGAAAGGGAAAGGATGAAAATTGACCATGCAGATGGAGCCCACAAACAAGCAGGAGTAGCTATGCTTATATCCAACAAAGCAGACTTCAAGCCAAAAATAATCAAAAGAGACAAAGAAGTTCACTTCATACTGGCAAAGGGAATAACCCAAGAAGAAGAACAAAGATAGTACATATTTATGCCTCAAACATTGGTGCACCTAATTACATAAAATAGACACTACTAAATTTAAAAACTCAGTTAAACCCTAGTACAATAATACTGAATGATTTCAACATGCCTCTCTTACCATTAGACAGGTCATTCAGACATAAACTCAGTAAAGACTCTTTAGACTGAAAGAATTAGAAATAAAATAGATTTGATAGCTATCTATAGAATATTTCATCCAATAACAATAGAATTCACATCTTAGCAACTCATGAAACCTTTTCCAAGAGACCATGTGTTAGGACACAAAGTAATTCTTGGCAAATGCATAAAGAAAATCAACATAATTCCTTGTATCTCTTCTGAGTATAATAGAATGAAATTAGAAATCAACACAACAAAACCCTACAGAAACTGTACAAACACATGGAGATTGAACAATACACTTTTGAATGATGAATGGGTGATAGAAGAAACCAGGGGAGAAATTTAAAAATTCTAAATTTAAATGTGAATAGTGATACAACATACCAGAACCTTGGGAACATTATGAATGCAGTTCTAAGAGGAAAGTTTATAATTATGAGTGTGCCTCAAGGCCCTTGAAAAAGAAAAACAAACCAATTCCAAAACCAGTAGAAGGAAGGAAATATTTTAAATCATAGCTGAAATCAATGAAACAGAATAAAAAAATACAAAGAATCAATGAAACAGAGTTGGTTCCTTGATAAGACAGATGGATAAATCTTTTGCCAAACTAACCAAAAGATAATGAGAGAAGACCCACATTAATAAAATTAGAGATGAAAAAGGTGAAATTAGCACAGACATCACAGAAACCTAGTGAATCATTAAGGACTATTTTGAAAACTTATACTCCAATTAATTGGAAAACCTGAAAGAAATGGGTACATTTCTAGACACATATGACCTGCCAAAACTGAATCAAGAAGGCACAGAAAACCTAAACAGATCAATAAGTAACAATGGACAGAAGCAGTCATAAAAAGCCTTCCAACAAGGAAAAGCCCAGGACCAGATAGCTTCTCAGCTGAATTCTACCAGACCTTTGAAGAAGAACTAATGCCAAATGCTCCTCAAATTATTACATTAAATAGAAGTGAAACACTTTCAATTTTGTTCTATGAAGCCAGTATCACCCTGATACCAAAACCAGAAAGGACACATCAAGAGGAAAAAATTACAGACCAATATCCCTGATGAACTTAAATGCAGAAATCCTTAATAAAATATTAGCAAATCATATTCAACAACATGTTTAAAAGATTATATATTATGACAAAGTGGGTTTTATTTCAGGGTTTCAAAGATGGTTTAACTTATGCTAATCAATAAATATAATTCATCACATAGTCATCTCAATAGATGCAGAATAAGTCTTTGACAAAATTCAACCCCCATCCATGATATAAACACTAGGGAAACTTGGGATAGAAGAGACTTACATCAACTTTATAAAAGCTGTATACAACAAACCCAAAGCCAACATCATTGTGAATGGGGAAAAACTGAAAATATTTCCTTGAAAATCCCAAACAAGACAAGAATGTCCATTCTCACCACTCCTATTTAAAACAGTATTAGAAATTCTAGCCAGAGCAATTAGGCAGGAAAAGAAAGTAAAAGGGATAAAATAGGAAAGAAGGATGTCAAATTTTTGTACTGTTTACAATGATATGATCATATACTTAGAAGATCCAACAAGCTCCACCAGAAGACTGCTAGAGTCAATAAACAAATTCAGCAAAGTAGCAGGTTACACAATCAACATACAAAAATCAATAGCTTGCTGGGCATGGTGGCACACACATTAATCCCAGCAGCTCGGGAGACTGAGACAGTAGTATCACAAGTTCAAAGCCAGTCTTAGCAAAAGCAAGGGGCTAAGCAACTCAGTGAGACCCTGTCTCTAAATAAAATACAAAATAGGACCGGGGATGTGGCTCAGTGATCCAGTTCCCTGAGTTCAATCCCCCACCCCACAAAAATCAATAGCTTTCCTATATGCCAATAATGAATCTTTTCAGAAAGAAATCAATTCTATTCACAATAGCCTCAAAAAAGAAAACCCAAAACTAGGAATAAATCTAACTAATGAAGTAAAAGACTTCTACAATGAAAACTGTAGAATCCTGGAAGAAGAGATTAAAGAAGACATGACACAAGAAGATGGAGTGACTGCTCATGGTCATAGATAGGTAGAATTAATATTGTTTAAATTGCCTTATTACCAAAAGCAATATAAAGATTCAATGCAAACTCCATCAAAATATCAATGGCATTCTTCACAGGACTAGAAAAAATAGTCCCATAATTCATTTGGAAGAATGAAAGACCCAGAATAGCTAAAGCAGTTCTAAGCCAAAAAAGAAATGCTGGAGGTATCCCAAAACCTGACTTCAAATTAAATTACAGAGCTATATTAACAAAAACATCATGGTACTGGCATAAATAGACACATAGAGCAATGGAACAGAATAGAAGACACAAAGACAAACTGTTTTACTTAGCTTTTGCTTTGCTGTCACCAAAATACCTGACAAGAACAACTTAGAGGAGGAAAGTTTATTTGGGGCTTATAGTTTCAGTGGTCTCAGTTCATACATGGCTGACTCCATTGCTGTAGATCCAAGGTAAGGCAGCACGTGATGGGGGAAGAGTCCAGAGGGGGAAAGCCACTCAGCTCAAAGCAGATTTGGGAAGCCGAAACAGAGAAAGGGAGTAGGGAAGGGGCCACAGGAAAGACACATACTTCCTTGTCTACAGTTACCTCCCAGTTAGTCCATTCAAACTAGGATGGATTGATAGGTTACAGCTCTCACAATCTGATCAATTCACCTCTGAACATTCTTGCACTAAGAGGAGATTTTGAGGGACACCTCATATCCAAACCATAACACATACACACACAGATACAGTCATCTGATCCTTGACAAAGGTGCCCAAAACATACAAAGACAGCCTTTTTAAACAAATGGTGTGGTGGAAAACTAGGTATCCACATGCAAAAGAATGAGACTGAGTCCTTATCACTTACCCTGCACAAAAGTCAACTCAAAATGGATTAATTTCTGGCGTAGAAATCAGACCAGAAATTATGCAACTCCTAGAAGAAAATGTAGGATCAACACTCCAACAGATAGGCACAGGCGACAACTTTCTCAATAGGACTTTTAAGCTTAGAAACAACACCAAAGCTTAGGAAACAACACCAAAATTAATAAGTGGGATGACATCACATTAAAATACTCCTGCACAGCAAAGGAATGTGCAGCAAGAATCTTCAGAATGGGAGAAAATCTTTGCTAACTATTTTTCTACACAGGATTAACATCCAAAATATATAAAGAACTCAAAGAACTTAATGCCAAAAAACAAACAACAAAAAACCAACCGCCACCATCACCACCACCAACAACAAAACAAACCAAATAACCCACTCAATTCATGGGCAAATGAACTAAACAGACACTTCTCAAAAGAAGAAATACAAATTGGCAACAAATATATGAAAAAAATGTTAATATTTTTAGCAATTAGGAAAATGCAGGTTAAAACTACACTAAGATTTTATCTCACTCCATTTAGAATGGCAGCCATAAAAAACACAAACAATAATATATGCTGGTGAGGACGTGGGGGAAAGGAGCACTTTTACACTGTTGGTGGGATTGTAAATTAGTACAATCACTATGAAAATCAGTATGGACATTCTCAAAATACTAGGACTGGAACCACCATATGAACCAGCTATACCACTCCTCAGTATCTATCCTCGGGAATTAAAGTTAGCATACTATAGCTATACATGCATACCCACATTTGTAGCAGCACAATTGACAATAGTAAAACTATGGAACCAGCAACCAATGAATGACTAGATAAAGAAAATGTGGTGCCTATATAATAAAAGGAGTTTTATTCAGCTGTATAGAAGCATGAATGTCTTATGTCATTTGCAGGAAAATGGATGGAACTTGAGAATGTTATGTTAAGTGAAATAAGCCAAACTCATAGTCAAGGGTTTTACGTTTTCTCTCATATGTGGAACTAGAGAGGAAAAAGAAAAAGAAAGGTGCAGGAGTGAGATCTCATGAAAATCCTAGGAAGACCAGTAGAGTAAAGAAATGAAGGTGAGGAGATGGGGAAATGCTGGGGCATTATAGTGGTCAAACTATTTTGTTATATTGTGTTATTGTGTGCATATATAGATATGTAACAATAAATTCCATCATTATGTATAATTCCAATGAACTCATCAAAAAATTACAGGTCCGGTCACTCACCCCAGGAACAAAATGGAAAAAGTAATGGTGAAAGGCAGGATTGGGAAGGCAAGGGGAATCCAAGTGTCCTCAGCTCTGTCTTCAGGGGTACTGACATGAGCTCCCACATGAATAGTTGCAATTCATCCCAAGGTATTTATCCATCAGACCTGCTGTTCCTGGAATCCAAGGTGACTGCAGGAGGGAATGCCTCAGAGCCAGAGAGACAGATGCAAAATTGAGGTAGAGATGCCAAACTTTTAAGCTGCTTTTAGTTACCCATTGGGCATTTGCAGGCATCTGCTGGCCTCAATATTTTAGCAAAAATAGCCTCTAAGATCCCATTACAGTTTCTAGCCAGAATCCACCAAACATCTGGTTGGGGTTCATCCTCTGCTAAGCACTCAGGGTCAACTTCTCTGTCAGCACAGCCAAAAACTGGTTCTGGGTTGTTACCAATATCCTCACAGGTGACTCTGAACCAACTCTCTAACCATACTCATGTTACGCGCAAATTAAGACTATTCTTTATCTAGTTTGAGGGTTTAGCAATCATTCTTCCTGATTATGAATAATAATGATCACAAGGACTATCTTCTATAAAAGCAGAATATGCTAAAGGGTTTTGGCTGTGAGTCATGCTGAGACCTTTGGTTATAGGCCAGCAAGGAACAGACCAGGACAAAGTAAGTAGAACCAGCATGATTTCAGCCTTAACCTCTTCTCTAAGGCTGTCCTCTCCCTACATGGCTACTATACCCAAAAGAGTATGGGACCCAGGCCATTAACATCCTGAGGATGTCATCTAGCTTGAGGGTTATGGCTTTTTGTGTGTGTGTGTGTGGTGCTGGGCCCAGGGCCTTGTGCATGTGAGGCAAGCACTCTACCAACTGAGCTGTATCCCTAGCCCTGGATTATGGCTTTTTGGTCTAAGTGTGAAAATTTTAAACACATGGGGAAGCAGAATCATAAAAAGGGTCCCCATGTGGTCATCACTCCATTTTGTACCACTAACTTTCTGCCTTTCTTGTTTCATCTGTCCACCTCCCCATCCCTGTGTCATTATCTGTGGGATTCCTTGACAGGGTGGCAGCATCCTCTTTCTGACCATTTCCTTCCATGGTAGACACTGTCATCTTGAGTCTTTAGGGGAAAAGCAACTGTTATTACAATAAAGATTTCTGATTTACATGTTACAACTTGGCTATCTGGTCTTATGGAATTTTCAGCATCTGAAAAATGCCAGATACCCTTTATCATCATTTATTTTGTACTTTGAAGGTTTTGTTTATTATTTATCTTGAGCAGGAGTTGTATAAACTGAACAATAAGTGGCGATTTAGAGGTTTTTATGGTAAAGTTCCTGGTGGGCACCAGAAAGATGTGATAATCATAGCTGTGCAGCCATCATTCACAGCATGCGTGGCAAGCACGGGTGGACTAGAAGGTGACAGGAACACAGGTGTGAGAGTTGGTCAGCCCTGGATTCAAATCTAGGCTCTAACAACTACCAGCTGTGACCCTAGCCAAGTTTCGTAGCCTCTCTGAACACAGTACCCTCATTTATCAAACAGGTAATAATTTGTACTTTGCAGAATCTGTGAAGACTAAACAAGTTAGATGCATGGTTAAGAACCTACTGAGTGCCTGGAATGTAGCAGGTGGTCCGTACTCAGAAGTTGTTATTATTATCCATTCATTTTCATAATAGTGATCTTCTAGCCATCCAGAGACTGAATCAAGGTAGATCCTGAGCTATCTCTATGGACCTTCCCCCAGATCCACTTGGACCTGTTACTCACATCTCTTGTCTACCACTTCAGGAGCCTTAAGAACAGCACTGAAGGGTGAGACACTGCATGCCAACTGAAAGACAGCCTGTGATTGCTCCAGGGCCCTTTGGAAGTATCCTGTTTGAATTTCCCTGAACCCAGAAAACCCTGTGCTATGCTTAATAAATTAGGCAGCCAGTCGGGCACAGTGGCGCATGCCTGTAATCCCACTGGCTTAAGAGGCTGAGGCAGGAGAAGCACGAGTTCAAAGCCAGCCTCAGCAACTTAGCAAGGCCCTAAGCAACTTAGTGAGACCCTGTCTCTAAATAAAATATAAAAAGGGCTGGGGACCTGGCTCAGTGGCTAAGCACCCCTGATTTAATCCTCAGTACCAAAAAAGAAAAAAGAAAAAAATTAGGCAGCTGGACTTTAACAGAGACTTCTTTTCATGTTTCTATATTTAACCAAATATGGAAGTTTGAGCAACCAGATGAGGTCTCTAAGCTTAGGCAAAACAAGTGCAGCCATTCTTCTCTGTGGGTCAGAGCCAGATCCTGGAACCAGGCTGCCTGAGTTGGAAGCCTGGCCCTTCTCTTTCTTACCTGTGTCACCTTCAGCTTCTCCACTTCTCTTTTATAAAATAGTACCTATACCAAAAGGTTTGTTGTGAAGAGTCAAATAATCGATGTAAAGCATTCATATGTGCTTAGTAAACAATAGCTGTTGTTATTAATATCACAGGGGTAGTAGGGTAGATTCTGTGCTGCAGAGCAATCCCTAGGTTCAGTCTGTAGGTACTGAGCAGTGAGTCCTACAGGGACTAAACAGTCCTAATAAGGGTCTCTTATTCACTCTTGATTCATCCTGCAAATATTTATTGATCTCCTACCAGGCCAAGCACTGTTCTAAATTCTGAACTGTGAATAAAAGGTCAAAACTCAGTGCCCAAGGAATTAGCATTCGAATCTCCTCCCAGGGATGGAGACCGTTGCATCTGGGCCTTTGCTCAAAACAAGAACACTGAATACTTGTCTCGCAGTTCTTTTAACTAGCCACAACTTGATTTATGTCACTTTATTCTCATGTCATCACTCTTTTTTGTTTTGCCCAACAGTCATTTAAGCACCTTTTATGGCCCATGTCCTATTTTAAGTCGCATAAGAGCTGGCACAGTGCAGTCAATGGATAAGTGATCTCAATACAGTGAAAGGTATGCTCTGGTCAAGAGAAGCATAGGGCATTTGGGAAACACAGAGAAAGGACATAAAATAGTGGAATCAGAAAAATTTCCTGGAAAGGTGATATAGATAGAGCTAGTTCCAAAGAGATATAGGAGCAGTAGGGAGTCAGGGTTTTCAAGGCACATAGAACAGATGGAGAAAGCGTAGGAAGCCTAGAGCTACCTGAATACTGGGAGAATGGCAAATGAGTCACAATCACGGCAGAGAACAGTTGAGGGAAGTAGATAGAGCACAGAGTTGGTGAGAGGCACACCAAGCTATGAGCCAGATCATGAAAGGCTGTGTGTGCATAGCTCCCGAGTTTGAACTTGCTCCTGAGATCTTGAGGGACATGGAAAGACTTGAAGTTTGGGAATGACATAGACATGTGAAGTCATTGTGTTGGAAATGCTGCTCTGCCATCAGTCTGGAGCATGATTTAGAGGAGAGTGTATTAGTTAGTGTTCTCCAGTGTTTATATATGTTCTACATATAAACCTATATAAACCAATAGCATATATGTAATTATGAGAGACTCTATTAGATTGATGTGTTAGTCAGCTTTTTGTCATTGTGATCAAAATACCTGCCAAGACAACTTAAGAGGAGGGGAAGTTTACTTTGGGCTCAGAGTTTCAGAGGTCTCATTCTATGGTTGGCCAATTCCATTGCTCTGGCCTGAGGAGAAGCATAACATCCTTATGGAAAGGGATGGCAGAAGAAGACTGCCCAGCTTATGGCCATTGGGAAGCAGAGACAGACAAACAGAGAAAGGAGCCAGGGGCAGATATAGTTCAAGGCCATGCCCCCAGGGACCTACTTTCTCCAGCCATGCCCTACCTGACTACAGTTACCACCCAGTTCATTCAAATGATTAATCCATCAAGTGGATTAATCTACTAATGAGGTCACAGCCCTCATGATCTAATCATTGCTGGAAAGTCCCACCTCTGAATCTTGCTGTTTGGGGCACCATGCTCTCAAAACATAAGCTTTTCAGGAGACATTAAAGATCCAAACCATAACAATTGGCTTACATGATCAGAGACTGAATTAGTCATATAATAACTGTGTGCAGGCTGGAGATTAATATAGCTGCTCAGTTCAAGAAGTTGGAAGCCTCAGAACAAGAGAGAGAAGTCAGTGATGCAGTCCCAGTTCAAGGCTCAAGGCCCCAGAGTCCCTTAACAGGCCTCTGGCACAAGGTGGTATTCATAGGCTGAAGCCTCTGGAGTCTGATGTCCATGGAAGATAGACATCATACCTGCTCAAGAAGGGTCGATTGTGCCTGCATGGGCAAGCTTCTTCCTTCTTCCACTTTTTCATACCATCCAGACCCCCAGCCTATTTATTGGATGATGCTTCCCACGTACAGAGCAGGTTTTCCCCACTCAGTTCACTGACCCACATACCTTTCTTCTCTGGAAACACTTGCAAAGACCCAGAAGCCAGCTTTGCCAACTTTCTGGGCATCCCTCAATCCAGTTAATCAAAATGAAGGAATCTAGGTGACCAGCTGTCCCTATGAGAAAGCATAAAGACCTGAACAGACAATAGTAACAAGGAGGTAGTAGAGACAGGGTCAGAATTTTAAAGGTGTTCAGAAGTGTACGGGTGCTACAAGGCTTGGAGAATACGTGAGGTTGGGAGGGCAGAGGCTTTGAAACTGTCAAAACCATAAAGTAGTGCAAGTTAAGAGGGGCAAGTGACCTCACCTGAAGTCAAAAGGACTCCTTGTATTACCATAAAAAACAAAGCCATGGCCAATGTGGTTGGCCCTGATGCTCAATGCGGTCAGCAAAGGTGCTTTGGAGCTCTGCTCCCGAAGACCTTTGGAAATGTGGCAGTCATCTGTGGATTCAAAGGTCAATGCTGATTCACACAATCCCACTGAGTAGACCTGATCAACTGGCTCATGCATTCATTTTGTTGATCAGATATTTATTGGATGCCCACTAAGTGCTCTCACACTACTTACATTTTGGTGGTAGTGGGAAGGGGAAAGAGGAATCACTAAAGTAAATGAACAAGATAGCTTTCAGATAAACAAAGTTAGAGAGAAGGCGGGGCAGTGGGTTGGGTGAAGTGAGGCGGTAACTTAGAGCGTAGACCTAAATGACCCAGGGAAGAACATTCCAGAAGAAAGCCGTGCGGTAAGAGCTAGTTCCTTGCCTTGCCTTGTTAAGCCACATCTCTTCCCTGAATTTATTCCATGGCCTCCTCACTGGTCTCCCGGCTATCCCTTTGATCTGCCATTCTTTGACAGTGCAATTGGAGCAGTTCTTCCTCTCCAGGGGCTCCCCATGTCATAATGAATAAAAGCCCAAGTGTTCACAATAGCAGCAAGGCCCTCCCCAGTCCCATTCCTCTGTTCCTTCTCTGATCACCTCTTCTACTCTTTTTCTACCTGTTTCCTCTGCTCCGGCCACACCCATCTCCTTTCTGCTTCTCTAACCTGCCAAACACATCCCTGCCTTAAGGCCAAAGACTGCGTGGCTTGTCCCTTATTCAGGTCCTAGCTTGTATGTCAAGAGTTCCAAAAACTGCACGGATGCAAAGATTGAAAGGAGGACTGGTAGGACTCACCGTATAGTTATATTTAGAATTAGGACCTATCAGAGTGATGATACCCAACCAAATCAGGAAGTGGAAAAAGTACAAGGGGCGTAGTCCAGAGATGACCAGATGCAAGCTTCTGAGGCCTTTCCCCATTGTCATACAGGACATGCTTCATTACACCATCAGTGAGTTGTGACGACACGTGAAATGTCTATCAGGGGTGCTCAATGGAGGCTCGTTGCCCAGAGCTTTTTGGGGGGAAATGGTCACATATGTAGCCTGTGCCTGGCAGATACTGAAGTTCCAGACCCCCAGAAAGAAAAGTATTCAGTATAAACCATATTGTTACCACAAACCATTTAGGCATAGTGACATGGATTTTTTTTTTCTTTTGTAGTGCTGGGCATGGAACCCCGGGCCTCATGAATGCTAGGCACATGCTGTACCACTGAGCTACACCCCCAGTGAGTCATTCTTATCAGGGAATGATAGGACTCCCCCGCCCCCATACACACACACAAATTTAAGTTCCTGGATGTCAACAAATGACCAACTTTGCCAACAAGCCTTTCTAAGAAGGTGGCTTCAGACCTGCTAAGTTAATTGTTTTCTGCACAGCTTGAAAGCACCTTTTCAGTAAGACTTCCTCTTACCATCCAGTTTAAAATAGCAACTCCTTCACTGGATTCCCTGCCCTGCCCTCCTCGTCTAATTTTTCTCCATAGCACTTGTTGCTATCTAAGATACTATATAATGCATGTCTTTATTTATTGAGTCTACCATTACACTGTATGCTTCATAAGGGCAGGGATTTTTGTCTGTTTTATTTGCCACCCAATCCGTAGCACCTGGGAAGAACAGTGTTTGGTATGTTGTCGGTCCTCAGTAATGTGTGATGGACAAATGAGTGACTACTTAAAATCAGGAAAGGTTGACATATGTCATTAGAACAAAGGAAGCCACGCAGAAAGAAGGGGGAAATGCAATTGCTGAGGAGACGGGCTGAGGGCAGACAGGAACCTCAGGAAGGGGTTTAAATAAGCATGTTTATAAGTGCCATGACTGCCATAGAGGTGCTCACACTAGTTTCTCAATTTCAGTTCACTACCACTCTCCTGAGGGCCAAGCATCTGTCTTCCTTTCCCTTTTAGTTAATAGTCTCTTATTATATGTGCAATAATACACATTGCTTTTCTGGCCTAGAGTTTATCATAATAGTAATCATTTAATTATAAGCATTTAGTTACTATCTCAATTCTCCATTAAGCTGAAAATTCCTGGCTTGTCAACACTCTATCCTCAGTGTGCCACCCAGAACTCTACAAGTATTTGAAAGAATGACTGCTGTTCCTCAGACTGCGGGAGAGCCTGCGGGAGGCTCAACTTCTGAGAACCTGGAATCACAGGGAACATTCTCGGGCTTCTGAGAAAGACCTGAGTTAGCAGCACCTCCTCCAGGTTCAGAGCACACAGTGCCAGACACTTACCAGCCTCACAGTGCCCTGGCTCTGGTGCCAAACTGTTCATGCTCAGCTGTGGATGTTCATTTTTCAGGAGTCCCTGGAGAAGGCCCAGCTGCTTGCACTGGCTGGGGACCAGCTCATCCAAGACCACCATTATTCAGTGGACTCCATTAGGCCCCGGTGTGTGGAGCTCAGGCACCTCTGTGATGACTTCATCAATGAAAACAAGAAAAAATATGACATTTTGGGAAAGTCCTTGGAGTTGCATAGACAGCTAGACAAGGTGAGCAAAACAAAGCCATGAACTGTAGGATTTTCTGTAAAGCGGTTTTAATCCAACTTGTCCTCCCCGCTTCACATGATCACTGAGAGGATCCAGAATGGTGAAGAAGTGCTCAAGAGCCATTAAAAACTGCAGATTCTAGATCATGAAGGTATGGGACATGAAAAGTGCCCTAGCTATCTCACCACACCATTAAAATTAACTAAAGCCCATTTCCCTCTGTTTGGAAGCAGATTTTGAAGAATGTGTTGTCATGGCCTTCTGAGGACATTTCCTGATTTCTTTACAGGTATACAAAGAATCA
This sequence comes from Xerus rutilus, assembly GCA_028644305.1. Lineage (NCBI taxonomy): Eukaryota > Metazoa > Chordata > Mammalia > Rodentia > Sciuridae > Xerus > Xerus rutilus. The sequence goes on along the minus strand of CM053409.1, from coordinate 45,992,596 downwards.
AGCACCATATTTGCAAAGCACCCGCCTCATGAAGAGGCCAGGGATTGTGAATGCTTTTGGAGGTAGTTTCAGTAATAATGACCATTATACCCCTTACCATTTACTGAGCACCTACTTTGTTCCTACAGAGCATAATTATGTCATCTATTTAATCCTCAAGACAGTTAGTGAGAAAGGTATTAATGGCTTCTTTTTCCAGAGGCAAAAACTAATAGCACGATAAATCAATGGATTTCAAAACTTGGTATGGAAGAATCATCTAGTGAGCTGGTTATAATTGCAGAGTCCCTGATGAGCCACCTCAAAGGCTCAGATTCAGCAAGTCAGAGATGATGCCCAGGAATCAATCATTTAGTCAAGGGCCCAAGTGATTCTGGTGCTGATGGTTCAGATGGTACCAGTAATGACTCTGAGAACCTCTGAGGTGAATGACTGCCTAGATCACTCATGTCATAAATAGGGGGAAGCCAGATTTGAAACCAGGACTGCCAGATTCCAAACCCTGGCTTCTTAGATGAGCTACCAAGGATGTGTGTGCAGGTCCTCATAGGTGAGGGATGTGCAGACACTGGTATCCTTCAGAGATGACCTGTAGGGTAACTTCCTAGTCAGCACAAGCACTGACTTCTGGAGCTTTCCCTGTCAGCTGTTCCCAGGCAGCCTGTGGTCGGTGGCCATGAGTCAGCACACTGCATTCCAGCAGCTGCTTCTGTCCCTTGGCTGGGGGCATCCACCCAGCCTGTTTACATCAGCCCATTGCCAAAGGGATTTTAATGTCAATGAAATACAGTTGTTCCAGAAACAAGTGGCTCAGAAGGGGCTGGTGCACAGCCTGTCCTGTGTGCTGAGCCCACTGCAGGATCAGCTGCTCTTTTCCAACCTCCATTGTGACTTTGCAGATTCCAGTTTAACATTTTCTGCAGATCTAGGCATGATGTATAAACAGAAAGTTTTCACAGTTCATATCAGAACACAACATCATATTATTTTAAAAATCCAAAAATGGAGGAAGGAGAAGAGAAAATGTTCATCACAATGCCTGCACAACCCCCACCCCCACCAACCTCACGCAGTGATAATTATTAATTTTAAAACATCTTTTTTTGTCATTCAAAATGTAGTACACATTTAGTGTAAATAATTTAGAAAAATAATAAAGACAAACACTTAAGTTGTCTGTGATTTTCCCACTTAGAAATAACCATTTTGGAATGGTTTTTTCCTTGTTTGGTACCAGAAATTGAACTCAGGGGCACTTAACCACTGAGCCACATCCCCAGCCATTTTTTATTATTTCATTTTGAGACAAGGTTCCACTAGTTGCTTAGGGCCTCACTAAGTTCCTGAGGCTGGCTTTGAACTTGTGATCCTCCTGTCTCAGCCTCCCAAGCCGCTGGGATTACGGGTGCACACCATCATGCCTGGCTTGGAATATTCCCTTTTGATAATTTTTCTTGTCGTAGCTATTTATAGTGCCCTTCAGTTCACATGATAAATGTAAACACAGATGTTTTTGCCCTTGATGTTTTTTTTCACAAAAATATTCAGACCCCTTGTCTTTCTCTTCAGGTGTCTCAGTGGAGTTCAAAAGAACAAATAAAAAAATAAATTGGGGCTGGGGTTGTGGCTCAGTGGTAGAGCACTTGCCTTGCATGTGTGAGGCACTGGGTTCAATTCTCAGCACCACAAATAAATAAATAAAATAAAGACCATTGGCAACTAAAAAAATATTTAAAAAAAAAGAATCCTTTAAAAAAAATTAAATTGTTAGCTAGGTGTGGTGGTGCAAACCTGTAATCCCAGCAACTTGGATACCGAGGCTGTAGGATTGTGAGTTTAAGACCAGCCTGGGCAATTTAGGGAGACCCTGTCTCAAAAGTTTTTTTAAAAATGATAAAAAGGACTGGGGATATAGCTCAATGGTAGAACAACAGCTCCAATACCCTCTGTTCTCCCCCAAAATCGAAATATTAGAATTCATCTCTCATCTGATTTCATCTTGCATCCAGAAAATTTGAGTATTACTGTTATGAGTTACAAAGATAAAGATTTGCACTTTGGGATGCTTGTGTAGTAAAGACAAATGCCAATAAATGGAAATGTGGATCACTTGGGAATCCAAAGAGGAAAGTGGTGCTTTTGTAAAGCACCTCCCCAGGAGGCCATCTATGGGCCAAGTCTAATGCTTCCTTAATCACCCCAGGTTCTTGTAACCAATTTGGATGCAAGATGGTGGCTACCTAACAGGTGAGCCTGAAAAGCCATTGACTGCATTTCTCTGTGGCTGACCAGCCTTACAAGTACTGGCCTTTCACCTCCAGGAGATGTAGCAACACTCGTCAGTGGAAACAGGAAGAATGTTTATACAATTTATTTTACTGATTAAATGACTTCCTGGAGAAGTGGACACTTGTGGAGTCAGTTTGGGCTTGTCCACCTCACAGTTTTATTCACAGTGGTAAGACCCCTAAACTTTATGCCAACCCATGAAAATTTCCTATTATCTCAAAATATTTGTGGATCCCTCAGGAGCTCAGATTTCCTGCAGATGGTAGTGGCTCTGAGTTATGGTCAGCTTAACCATATGGGGCATTGTGTTTCTTCTCAAAAGGTCAGTCAATGGTGTGAAGCAGGAATCTACCTCTTGGCTTCCCAAGCTGTTGACAAGTGCCAGTCTCGAGAGGGGGTCGATATTGCCTTGAATGACATTGAAGCTTTCCTGGGCACTGCCAAAGAGTACCAGTTGCTCAACCCCAAGGAGTTTTACAACCAATTTGAATTGATACTCACTGTTGACATAAAGGTAATGTTTCTGGATTATTTTGATCCTGTGGTTGGGAAAGGAATGAGGGAGGTGGTATTTTTGTTGTTGCCTAAAAAGTTCTTACAAGACCCGGGTATGCCAGCACACACATATAATCCCAGTGGCTTGGGAGGCTGAGGCAGGAAGATCGCAAGTTCAAAGCCAGCCTCGCAACTCAGTGAGGCCCTAAGCCCTTGGGTGACCTTTTAGACTCCTGACCTGAATGTCTTGGCAAACTGACCTTCATGGTCAGTTTGGCTCAAGTATCGCCTTTAGTCATTCATTTCTTTTCACATACTTATGAGCACCTCTGTTGTATCCTGCTCTGTGCTGAGTGCTAAGGACACAATGATGAGCAGAAATAGGTTTCAACTCCTCATGTGGACACTGAACTTACAGTTTAGTGGGACATTAATAAAATATTTATTTAACAAAAATGTGTTACAAGGTAAGTGTTCTGACAGAGGGATTCAGGATTCCTACTGGGCATGTGACAGAGGAACTTGACCTGGACTGGGGTCAGAGAAGTCTCTTGGGGCAAGTCACTTGAGCCAAGGTCTGGAAAATGAGAAGATGGGGAGTCTTTCCAGTTGGAAGGAACTAGGCTGGTGGAAATCTGGCACAAGTGCAGAACCAAAGGTCAAGGTGGAGTCTAGAGAGCAAGGGGAAGATATTTGGGCTGAGGTTAGAGACGGACATATGAGATGAGGCGTTGTGGGCCTTGTTAAAGAGTTTGGTCTTTTTTCTGAGAACAGTGGGAAGCCATGGAAGAATTTAGCAGGGTAATAACTTCATTGGATTTGCATTTTGAGAAAAGTACTCTTCTATGCAGCCAGCAGAGTTATATATGACCCCTTCCTCAGATCCACAGTACCTTGTATGTACTTCTGTTTTAGGGGCTTCTCTCTACCTCTTTTGAGTAATGGGCCTTCTCCAGAATCTGATTCATGTATTTTCAGGTTCTGCACACTCAAAAGTGATTAAAAGGAATTTGATGTAGGCTTTGTTTGTAAAGATATACACAGGATTTAGGGATACAACAAGGGTTGGTGAAGGGCTCTGGGGCTAGCAAGACACAGCAATAACCACTCCTAAGCCTGAAGTGCCAAGGGTATCGCAGAAGAAGAGGTGTCTCCAAAGAAGGTTCTGAGGAGTTCCCAGAGAGAAGGGGAAACTTGGCTTAGGACCAGTGGGGTCCTTGGTTTATGTGATGGAAAGAACTTGAACATGCACCAATCAGAGGCATAGACAGAGGTTTATTTAGGAAAATAGATACATACACATTTCAAGGAGAATGTGGGCGATCTCAAGAGACACACAGAAACCTTTGGGGATAAAGTAAGGAACACACATTTGAGAGAGAATATGGGCTATCTCATGAGTGAGAGACATGGCTTGGGAGTTCCTGGATCTTCTTTTAAAGAAAACATGGTGAGCTGTGGGTATGGAAGGGTATGTAGGGATGATACCAGACTGGTAATCTCAAGATGGTTTATGGTGGTCTGGTCAACCTCTGGATCCTTAAGCTGGTGTGCTCTTCATTATCTGATCAATAGATAGTGCTAGAAATTCCCCTAAATTGTAGGTGTCTAAAATGTTATATCTCTCTTTATTTATTTAGGTAGGGTTAATTAACAGTAGTAGATTCACAAATTTTCCAGGAATTTAGGAGTAACAGGCCTGAAAAAGAGACTGGTTTAGAGAGTGAAAGACCTAGAAAAGTGTGTGAAACTTTAAAATTTTATTTCATTTTTCTTCCTTTATGTCTCCTTTCTACCTACTTTTTATTTCTTCTATCTTACCTCAAGGGGAACCCAGGAAGAGCTATAGCTATGACTGTAAGCAAGGACAGCCAGGAGGAATTGTGGCCTTAGGTAGAGGAACACAGTCTCTGTAGAGCAATATTGCTTTGGTTGGATCTGGAGTGTTGCCCAAAGGCCTATATGTTAAAGGTTTAGTCCTCAGCTTTGCACTACTGGAAGGTTATGGGACCCTTTATGAGGTGGGTCCTGGTGGAAGATCTTAGGTCATTGAGGTTGTGTTTTTTTCTTCTCTTTGCTTTCCAGCCACCAGGAGGTGAGCAACTTGCTCTGTCATGTGCTCTCTACCTTCCCTCAGGCAAAAAGGAAATGGGGCCAACCAAAAATGAAATGAAACCTCTGAAATTGTGAGCCAAAATAATCTTTCCTCCTCTTAAATTAATTATCCCAGGCATTTTATTACAGTAACAGAGACAAATAACTAAAACAAATATTTACCTCTGTCCTCTCTGATTTCCTGGTAGTACTTTCCATTGGCCAAAGCAAATGGAATACCCATGAGCTCATCTGATAAAGTCCAGAGAGGTCAGCTTCTTGGGGTACAAAGCAAGGAAAGGAGTTGTTATAGATCAACAGAGATTGAACAACATATATAATTTTTATAAATAATTTTAGGGAATCTCTAAAATCTATCCACGCACCCAGGCCCACATATTAAGAACCTTTGCTCTTATATGATACACATTACCCTGTATTCTGGCTGTTTATTTTGAATGTCTGTCTCATTTATTACAATGGGAACTTTTTAAGAGCAGGGCCTTTGCCACATCCATCCTGCCCAACAGGGGGCAGGCAGAGTGGCAGCATGGGCAGAGGGTAGTGAGGACAGCTTGGTGTTGCACTTACCTTAGTGATATTCTCTCCTTGACCCCACTCACTGAGTTTGGGACCTCAGATATGATCTCCAGGTGAGGTGGGACTTTCCCCCAGCACAGGGATCTTGTAACTGACATGCTATGCTGCTGACACAGTGTCATTAGCCCCAGGTCAAATTCCTAAGGCTGAACAATTTCAACCAAGCTCCACCGCCAGTGGCTGAAAACAGGTGCAGCAAGTCAACCATGGAGACTCATGGCTACAGCTGAGTTCTGACTACCTTCAGCAAATCCCTTCTACTACCACATCACCTGACAGAAAATGAATAACACCTAATAAACCACCCCTGAGAAATAGGCAGAAACATGGGTGAATGGAAAGATTGAAAGAGAACTACTACTAATAAATCCTGTATGTACAATGGACCAAAATACCCCAACGCCCATTGCTCTGGTTTGATGGCCCCTCCAAAATTTATGTTGAAATTTAATAGTAATACAATTAAGAGGTGAGGAGTTGGGGTTGTAGCTCAGTGGTAGAGTGCTTGCTTTGCATGCGTGAAGCACTGGGTTTGATCCTCAGCACCACATAAAAATAAATAAAGATATTTATGTCCATCTACAACTAAAAAAAATTTGTTTTAAAAAACCAAAAACAATTAAGAGGTGGGGTTTTAAGGAGGTAATTAGGGTATGGGGTACCCCTTATAAATGGACTGGCACTGTTGTGGAGGGAGTGCGTTAGTTACAACAGTGGTGAGTCCCTGAGAAAAGCATAAGTCCAGCCCCCACCCTTCCTCTCTCAGTCTCACATGCTTTCTCTCCTTATGAAGCTCTCTACCATCTTGCAACACAGCAAGAAGGCCCTCACCAGATTCTAGGACAATGCCCTAGGACATCTTAGCCTCCAGAACTGCAAAAATAGTTACCAGACCCAAGTCTATCTGCTCACCACTTGAAAGCCCAATATCAAGAGATAATAATTGCTAGAAAGGAAATCCAGTTTATTCATGCACTGGTACCCTGAGAAGATATGGGGCTCTTGTGCCCCCACAAAAGATCATTTTGGGGAACTCAGGCTTCTATAGGGAGAGAAAAAAAGTATAGGGGTCAGTGGACAAGAAGACAACATGGCATGCAGGATCTTCATCATCCAGGCTGTGCGTCTTTCTCTTTTTCTTTCTTTCTTTTCTGGTCAGAACACTGCAATTGACCTCAACCTGCTGGGGGTAGTTCCTATAATTCTTTAGACAAACACTACTTTTCTGAGAGCTAAGCCTCACCGGAACGCACATGCCTTGTGTTAGTGGATGCACAGAACTAAAGAATAAGGAGGGTTTGCTGGGTGTGGTGGCGCACACCTGTAACCCCAGTGGTTCGAGAGGTTGAGGCAGGAGGATTGTGAGTTCAAAGCCAGCCTCACAAACTTAGTGAGACACAAATTACCCTGTCTTGTGTATTGTTATAGCAGCTGAAAACAGTAAGACATTGCTCTATTCTTATTTTGGCTTGGATTCTATATTATAAGATTTAAATAAACTGTTCTGTCATAGAGTGAGTTTTGTCCATTGGGGAGTAATGACTTTGTTGTCATTGCTGGTATTCTATACTTACAGAAATATCCATAGATATGTGTACATGCATGGGTTAGTATAATTGAAAAGGTCTGTAAGGGCTTGTAAGCAATGAGACTACAGCATGAATGAGCACACCTAGAACCAAAACCTTTTTCTTTTCCTTCCTTCCTTTTCTTTCTTTTCTTATCTGGCCCCCACTCCTTTCTTTCTTTTCCTATCAGCCCCCAAGAATTAAATTGAAGGCCTCACACACACTGGGAAAGCAAGCACTCCACCACTGAGCTATATCCCCAACCCTTTTTAAAATTTTATTTTCAGATAAGGTCTCAATAAGTTGATAAGGCTGGCCTCAAACTTGCATTTCCTCCTTCCTCAGTCTCCTGAGTCACTGGGATTACAGGTGCACACTACCATGGCCAACTAAGACCTTGTTTTCTTATATCATTCTCCAGTAAGAAAAACAAAAGAGGGTTCTTTGGAGAAATGGCTGCTTCTAGGACTGGGGCAGGAAGTATTTAAGGTGATCCTGGAGCATCTTATAGTGCCAGGAAGTAAGGAGTGCTACAAAACAAAACAATACACCACAATGATAGACATAGGAGCCAATTGGAAGGGCTCTCAGGGGCCAGTGCTGGAATATTTGAGCAACAAAACTGACAAAGTAGTGTAAGATTGCAACCTAAAGTATAAAATAGTTATTCATTAATCTATATTGATATAAATACATGATGGAATAAATAAACAGAAAGAGGAAATTTATCTCCCATGCAGAAGAAATTTAGATCACTTGTATAGATACTTTCCTTAAGGAGTAAGTAAGTAAGATCCTTAAGGTTTGGATCTAGAATGTCCCCCAAAGGCTCAAAGAAATTTAGATCCTTAAGGTTTGGATCTAGAATGTCCCTCAAAGAAATTTAGATCACTTGTATAGATACTTTCCTTAAGGAGTAAGTAAGTAAGATCCTTAAGGTTTGGATCTAGAATGTCCCCCAAAGGCTCATGTTTTGAAAGCACAGTCCTTAGTGAAGCCCTAATTCAGAGGTGGGGCTTTAGGAAATGATTGGCTATGAGGGCTCTGATTTTATCAATGGATTGATCATTGTTGGTGTTCATACTTGAATGGACTATCAGGAGGTGGTAGAAACTGTAGGAGGTGGAGCTAGTTGAAGGAAATGGGTCACTGGGAGTGTGCCCTAGAAGGACGTATCTTGTCTCCAGCCCCATCCAGCTTTCCAGTCATCATGAAGTGAATAGTTCAGCTCTGCCATGTGCTCCCAGCCATGATGTTCTGCCTCATCACAAGCCATGGGGCCAAATGGCTATGGACTAAAACTTCTGAAACCATGAGCCAAAAGTAATCATTACTCCAAGTAGACTTTCTCAGGGATCTTGTCACAGTGATAGAAAGCTGACTACCATGAGGAAGGGATATAACTCCCCCACTCCTTAAGTAAAGGCTGCACATAGTTAACTTATTTCCAAGGAATATAGAGAGGGGGAAATTAAAAAGTAACTCTGTTAGAGTGGAGAAGCCTAACAGATACTACCCTACCCAGGTGATCAAAGTCAGCCTCATCAGTGATAAGTCATGTGGATAGTATGTATCTTGACGTGATGTAATGGAAATGCCAATTTACCTCCGTGATTTTCTTCCCCAAATCCCATAATCCCAGTCTAATCATGAGGAAAATATTAGGTAATTCCAGTTGAGGGACATTCTACAAAACTAAATCAACAGTCCTAAAAATGGTAAAGGTCATTGAAAACAAGAAAAATCTGAGAAATTGTGAAAGCCTATAGGAGCCTAAGAAGACTTCATGTCTAAATAAATGTTTACACTAAATAAATAAAAATAAATTATCAACTTTATTGAATAGTAATATATTAACATTGTTTCATTAATTGCAAAAGATATACCATACTAATGTAACAAGATGTTAATAGAGGGAAAGCTGATGTGGGGAATATGGGAACTCTCTGTACTGCTTTGCAGTTTTTCCATAGATCTCCTTTAAAAAGTAAAAATTAACCAGACGGTGGTGCACACTTCTGGTCTCAGCTACTCATGAGACTGCAACAGGGGGATCACTGGAGGACTAGAGGCAGTCTAGGCAACATAGGGAGACCCCAGTCTCAAAAACAAATAAATAATATAATTTTATTTATTTTTAAATGACATTCTATAACTAAAGTTGAATCAATCATACTGAAGACATGGTCACTGTAAACTCCCTCAGAAATCAAGCTGTTGTTCTGTAGTAGCGCCATGTCACTGTGGTTTCTCTGAAGTACCATTATGCCCCCCTCGCAGTGATGCTGTTTAGATTTTGCTTCTTCACTCACTTTCACCACCTAATTCACAGAGTGAAAACAATCTCAATTGCAAACAGCAAATTTTGATCCTTCAAATATTCACTGGGTGCCTGGTTTGTGTCAGGTACCCTGTGCTCTCTTCTGGGAAGATAGATAGTGATGGAAGTCGTGGTCCTTGTGATGAAGGTGCTGTTTAGTGGGGGACAAATATTTTCCCAATCTGTGCTCCTCCATCTGAAAGTATATAGGATGGAGGGGACAGTGGAGCACCCAGGGGAGGCAATGTTCACCTCGACCTGGGGAGGCCAGGGTATTCCACAGAGGACAAGATGCCTCAATCAAGGCTTGAAGATTTAGTAGGAGTTTTTTAGGGAAACAAAGAAGAGGCAGGAACCTGAGCAGAAGGAATAGAAGGTGCAAAGGCAGCCAGCCTGGAGACAGAAAAGCACTGGGGGAACTCCCCCATCTGGGGAATGTGGAGACGTGTCAGGGTTGAGCAGTTCTGGCAGGAGGTGAGACTGGAGGGAAATCAGGGTGGAGTCATGATGAGCCTACTGCTCCAAGACAAGGAGCCTAGCACTTTCTCCTGATGCAGAGTGAAGCTCATGAAGAGCTTTTAAATGGGCAAGTGATGGGCTGGGGTTATGGCGCAGTGGTAGCGTGCTCGCCTGGCATGCGGGGGGCACTGGGTTCAATCCTCAGCACCACATAAAAATAAAATAAAGATATTGTGTCCACCTACAACTAAAAAATAAAAAATATTTAAAAAAAAAAAAAAAAAAAAAATAAATGGGCAAGTGATGTGGTGTTGACTTAAGCCTTTTCCCTTGGCACCACCCTGGGGAGAGTCTGTCCTCAGAGCATGTGGGGAGCAGGAAGCACCACCGGCTGCCAGGGTACCCGAGACAAGATGGCCTTGCAGCAGGCTGGTCTCCTCCTGGTGTCAGGACAGTGGCTCCCACATAGCAGTTCTATGGACATGTCTAGTGTTTGATCTAAAATGAAAACTGCTGCTGCTCTTGCCAACTTCAATGCCTTTTGTAAATCATTTTTAATCTTCCTGAATTAACTTTCTGAGACTATACAATAATATTAAGTAGGCATTGCTTTTCATATGTAAAATTGCTGAACTGAACTGTGTAAAGAAAAAAAAAGTTTATCTCATGTGATAAACATGTTAGTTGGGAATATTAGAATTAATATTTAGGTCTTAAATTCAGGTTTGTTACACAGGGCGTTTTCATTTGTTGTGCCACAGATAAGCTGTGGATACAAGATAGAAACAGCACAGTCTAAACAGTGGCATTTTTTAAAAAATATTTTTTTAGTTGTAGATGGACACAATATCTTTATTTTTATGTGGTGCTGAGCATTGAACCCAGTGCCTCACGCATGCAAGGCAAGCGCTTTACCACTGAGCTACAATCCCAGCCCCTAAACAGTGGCATTTTTAAAAGGCATCTTTGTTCTTAAAAAAATCAACACATGGGTGTCACACTCACGGTGATGATCTGTTTTCTCTGAAGTCTTACCTTATTGTTCCATATATTGTTGTAAGTATGCAAATTGAAATTAAAACAGTTTTTACTTTAAAAAGTAAGTAAATAAATGGGGAAGTGACATCAGATATACAATTTAGAAAGATAATTTCAGTTTTGGTATGGTGATGGATTTGCAAGTAAAAAGAGGAAAGAGGATGGGGGAAGTACAGTTGCACGAACTTCCCTCTTACCTGTATTTAGGAACTAGGACCTATCCTGACAGTTACACCATTTCCAGAGTTCACATTGAGGTCTTAATGATGAACTATTTTTAAAGATCCCCCCCACGCCCGCGCACACACACACACACACACACACACACACACACACACTATGGTGCTGGGCCTCATGCTTGCTGGGCAAATGCTCTACCACTGAGCTATATCCTAGACTCTCACTGGAGTGTTAAGGAAGAAATGCAAGAGAACAAAGATGACCCAAGCTCTTCCAATCCAAATGTCGAATCATTGCGCTCTGGCTTGTGGGGGTGACTCCATGCCTTACATCCACATGCATCACTCATTTGACAATTGTTCAGTTAGTCTAATCTTTGTGTAGCAGTTACACCCATGTCTTGGTTTCTTCAAGATCATCAGTTGCAGGATGGTAGTTGCTTATCATCATCCCTGAAATTTGGTTTTGGGGTAGAGTTAGACTCAGTTATATTAATATAACCTCTAGTCTATTGTACAGCTGAGCTTTTGGACACCAGGGGTATATTCTCTGAAGAGACCCTTTGAACACAAGACCCTGAGCTTAGTCTAGACTAGGGGTCAGCAAACTGCAGCCTTGTGGGCCAAAGTTGCTTGCCACCTGTTTTTGCAATTAAAGTTTTATTGGAACACAAGCTCCTCACTTATATATTATTATGGCTGCTTTTATACCATAACAGCAGAGCTCAGTAATTGCAACAGAGACACCATGGTGTACAAAGCCTAAGATATTTAGTATTTGGTCCTTTACAGAATAGTTTGCTGAGCTTTGGTCTAGACCATTCTGTTCAAAAGAAATGTAATGCATACTACGAATGTAATTTTAGATTTTTCTAATATCCACATTTGTAAAAGCAAAAAGAAATAGATGAAATCAATTTGAATTATGTTTTATGTAACCAGTATCAAAATATTGTTTCAATGTATAATGAGTATTAAAAATGATCAATTTTACTTATTTTATTTTTGTGATGCTGGGAACGAAACCCAGGGACTTGTACATGCCAGGCAAGTATTCTTATACATACACCCCCAGCCCTACATTCTTTTTTCATACTGAGTCTTCAAAGTCCAGTGTGTATTTCACATTTGTAGTACATCACTAATCAGACTGGCTGCATTTCAGGTGCTCAACAGCCACATGTGAATAGTAGTTACTGTGTTAAACAGCATAGCTCTGAACTCTGAGACACTCTTAAGTGTGACCAGACCACATCTTGGTCATGAGGGCAGCATTGATAGGGTCTTCAGCTGCAGAGGACATTTATGCAGCCAATAATACTCCTGGGCCATGGACACCTGATTGCTCTAAGTCCTGCCTCAGGGCTCTTTGCTCTTCTTGCACAAAAAATGAATGTATTTTCCAGATGCAAACTGCATCAACCTTCCAGGGGCTGTGCTGAGCCTGCACTTTCTGAATTGAGCATCTTTAGAGCAACTTTGGTGACTTATGGTGGTTCGGCTCTTCTAGTTCTGAATCCTTCCTTTGGTGGTTCAAATCATCCAGGAGACAGAAGTTAGAGTAGGTATGACCCAACTTCCCCTGATCCACCAGAGCTAGAGGGATATCCTGCTAGAGGTGAGGCTGGAGGAACATTTTGTATGCACGCAGACCTTGGTGGAACTTGCAGCCTTGTTCCTTATTTTCCCCAGCCTTTGTAATAGAGCAAATAGTCAGGGAACTTCTGTGAGCTCTTGCCTCTGGTATTTCTTCTGTGTATTGTTTTCCTACTTAGAGAGAATGGGTCACACAGAACAAAAGCTAAATGTGTATCCTTTTCATTACAGGTGATTGGTTTCCTTGATCCTACTTCAGAATGTAGCCACGGTTTCCCCTAGGAATACTGTCTCTTTTCTCCATCAGAGTCTTTATTTAGTATCCCTTTTTTATTTCAAAATACTCCTGTTTTGTGCATTGACCTAATGTCCTTTATCTTTGGCCTTGTGGCATCCTTTCCTGTCATTAATGGGCATGGTTTATCCATTCAACATGTTTACTGAGCACTCTCCTATGCCAGGCAGAGTTCTGGGCCATAAAGAGACAGTATTAAAGAGGACCCAAAGGTCTCAAAGATCTCAAGTGAGAGACACAGACTTCTTAGAAGCACAATCCTGGAGCTCAGCAATACACATGATAACTTATATAAGGATACCCAGAAGAAAGTCACCTGAAGGAGAGAGGGATGGAGGGAAGAGGGAAAGATGGAAGAATGGAAATACTTCCTGTTCTCAGACCAGGTACAGAAAGACCTATTTATGGTTTGCTTTTGTTCCTCTAGGCCAAAGCCCAGAAAGTCCTGCAGAAGCTGAGCGATGTGCAGGAAATATTTCACAAGAGGCAAGTGAGTCTGATGAAATTGGCAACCAAACAGACTCGCCCAGTGCAACCTGTGGCCCCTCATCCTGAGTCCTCCCCAAAATGGGTGTCACCAAAAACCAGCCAGTCATCCACCTTGGGTAGGTTATTTGGGAGAAGGAAGCTTTGTGGCTTTTGTGTTTCATCAGTGAACTTGAATGTTGAGGTTGTAGTTGTCTAAGGTGGATTGAGATAATTGTTTCACCATGGTAGATAAAACATGGTGCAGACACTGAAGTTTTTTTTTTTTGGTGCCTGGGATTAAACTCAGAGGTACTCAACCACTGAGCCACATCCCCAGTCCTATTTTGTGTTTTTATTTAAAGACAGGGTCTCATTGAGTTGCTTAGTGCCTCGCCGTTGCTGAGGCTGGCTTTGAACTCATGATTCTCTTGTCTCAGCCTCCCAAAGTGCTGGGATTACAGGTGTGCGCCACTGCGCCCAGCTGACACTGAAGACTTTTATAAGCACTTAGGTGACACTGAGTGCCTGACATGAAAGAAGCTTGCATGTAAACACTTATTTATTTAGGCACTGTGATATGTCCCAGAGAATCTTGTTACCATAACTTATTAGTAAGACTCAGGATCAGGTAATGTAAATCTTTTTCAATATTCTATTAGTTATTTTATGTTCTGTTCATTTCCATGTAAATATCAGAATGTTTCAAATTCTGCTGAGCTTGTGAAGAGGATCACACTGAATATATGGACCAATTCGAGGAGAACTAGTATCTAACAGCTTTTGAGTCTTTCAGTTTATGAATTTGTTATAATTCTTCATTTATTTCAGTCATCTTTAATTTCTTTTAACAGTGTAGTAGTTAAAAGTGTAAAAGTCTCAGACATTTCATGTTTATTTTCAACCTTATAGACAATGAAATTTGTCATATATAATTAAGGATAAGAATATTTCTGAGCCAGGCACAGTGGTGCACACCTGTAATCCTAGCAGCTGGGGAAGCTGAGGCAGGAGGATCGTGAGTTCAAAGCCAGCCTCAGCAATGGTGAGGCACTTAGTAACTCAGTGAGACCCAGTCTCTAAATAAAATGTAAAATAAGGCTGGGGATGTGGCTCAGTGGCCCAGTGCCCCTGAGTTCAATCTCGAGTACCAAAAAAAAAGAATATATTTCTGTATAGAAGTACAAACCTGTCATCTGTGAACAGAAAGTCTTCTGTTTCTATCTTTATCCCTTTTTCCCCTTGTCTCACTACAATGGCTGGGACCCCTAATGTTGCATATAAGTGACAGCAGGCATTCTTGTCTTTTCTCAATATTAGGAGAAAGAGTTCATGGTTCACCTTTAATGATCATGTGAGCAAAGTTTTCCATAGGTGCCTTTTATCAGATTGAGGAATTTCCCTCTGATTCCTAGTTTTTCCTCACAAATGAGTACTGAATTGTTCAGATGCTCCTCGTGGCAAATACAAATACATTGAGGGGCTGGGGTTGTGGCTCAGCGGTTGAGCACTTGCCTCGCGTGTGTGAGGCATTGAGTTTAATCCTCAGCACCACATAAAATAAATAAAGGTATATGTTCATCTACAACTTAAAAAAAATACATTGAGAACATCATGTGGCTTCTCTCCATGGGATTCCCTGTTACTACAGTGGATAGCAAGGGTTTATTTTCAAATGTTAAAGCAACTGTACATTGCTAGAATCAACTGCTTGTGTACACAACCTAATTTGTCACATCATGCATGGTGAAATTCTGATATCAAGCACATACATATTCATGATTTTTATGTTTTCCAGACCTATTAGCCCTTTTGTAATTGTGAAATGTCTCTCCTTTCCTCCTTCTCTTTAGTAATATTTTTCAAATCTATTTTGTCTAATGTTAATGTAGCAATCATATCATCTTTCCTACACTTACTGTTTGCATTGTGTATCTTTTTCTGTTCTTTCTTTATAATTGTGGTATATTTATTGTGGGAACATACAGTTATGTCTTTCTTTAAATACATTTTGTTCACATCTGCCTTTTAAGTATCATGTTTAGTCCAACTATATACAATGTAATTATTAAAATAATTGGATTCAAAATAGCTATTTGGTTTTCTGTTGCCTAGTTGTCTTATGTATTCTTGTTCCTGTTTTCTTCCTTCCCTGCCTTCTTCTGGTGTACCAAATATTTTTTAATATTCAGCTTTAATTCCTCTATTGATTTGTTAGCCTACTTCTTTGCATAGTTTTACCCTAGGTGTTTCTGTAGGAATTATTATATGCATCATAACCTACTTTGAATTAGTATGTAAAATATAGGAAATTTATAACAGCATAGTTCCATATGGCTCCATCATCCATCCCCTGTTTTATTCTTATTATAAATAATATTACATCTATATATGTTAATCTTCCCATTGTGATATTATATATATTTTGTTTTCAGGGGGAATTGAGCCCAGAGCCGTGCACATGCTAAGCGAGCACTCTATCACAGCACCTAAATAAATAAATATTTACTTACTTAGGTGCTGAGGATTGAACCCAGGGCCCAACACATGCTAAGTACATGTTCTGATACTGAGCCACAGCCCTCACCCTGATATTATAAATTTTAGATAATTATGTAAGAAAAAAGAAAAAAGTGTGTGTGTGTGTGTGTGTGTGTGTGTGTGTCCTGTCTTATATTTGCTCTCTTATTCACCATTCCCAGCATTCTTTATTTCTTATCATAGACTCTGAATTGCTATCTCATATCATCTTTCTTCAGGTCCATGAACTTCTGGCATTTCTTCTTGGGAAGTCTGTTGGCAACAAATTCTTTCAGTTTTTTTCTATCTTCAAATTATGGGGTCTTTCATTAATTCTTCATTCAGTATAACTTATGGCCCTCTGTTTCCCATCAGATATTGTACTTTTTAGACGTATTCTTTAATAACAACTTAGTGCATTTCTTCTTTGAATTTTTCTAGACAAACACAGACCACACACATGCATACACACATTCACATACATATACATGTGCACTCAGACACAATTACCCATCCACAACATAGACATATACAACCACTCACATGTGGAGATATCCTTCTTGGATGGTTGGAAACAGGCTTTGGTTCTTCTGCACTCTCATTCTCCTTCAAACTAACCACATTCACCTCTGTGACTTTGCCTCTTTCCTATTTCAACATATGTATGTTTGTTACAAGTCAATAAAGCAGGAATGACAGGTTGTTTTCCAGCTCTTCAAACACAAGACTTATAATAGAGAGTCCTTTACTAGGGTAAACAAATCTTTATGTCTGCACAGGTTGTCCTTGACCTTGGGCAGGCAACCAGCTTATTTTGCAGAACAATCCTACACTTTTGTTTTTGGCAAGTGACCACTGTGTGTGGACTCCCCTGGGTTACTAACAGGATTTTCAAACACATATGTGTGATTCCTGAGTCTGTGCCAAGATAAACAGTGGTATTCTGTAGCATAAAGGAGGTGAGTGGAGGAGCTTAGGGGTGAGAGCTGCCATCTCAGCTCTGACTCTTGTCAGTTGAGTGCCTCGGGTGCAACACTGAACCTCTCTGAAGTTCATAAGGAATGTGAAAAAAAAATTTAATGCTGTGGCTATAATAATAGCTAAAATGTATTGAGTCCTAACTCTGATCTACATACTTTACAACTACTAACTCGTTAAAGCCTCATAACAACCCTATGCTGTAGGCTTTCTCTCTACTTGCCCCTTTACAGATGAAGAAGCTAAGGCTCAGGGGTTTCTCTGATCATGAAATAATATTAGTAGCATTAGATGGATGGCATTTTGGTAGAGGACCTAGAAATGTTCAAGTCCTGCCTCTGGTTATTCTATGTATTCTATAACTCCAAGATAGTGACAGTGACAAGAACTCTAAGTACTGTTCACTTCTTAGCCTTGTGGCCATCATTCCCAACACTGGGTAAAGCTGATAAAGCAGATTAGAAGGCTGGAGACCTGTCCAGGACTTCTCCTCCCCAAGTGCCAGTCTTACTACCAATGGCCACAGAGCATGAAGAAAGGATACCTCCAGGTGCTGGAGAGCCTTGTGGGAAGGAGAAAAGGCAGATAAAGTGACTCATGAAGGAAAGAGCAAGACAGCCTCATTCCTTCCTGACTCAGCTAACTGATTCTATTACACAAGCATGGATCTGTCAGTTCTGAAATCCAGCCATTACATCATCAGATCAGCAACAGCTTCCTCTGGTTAGGCCAGGCATGGACATCACATTACAGTCAGAGTATAAGTTAGAGCATGTGTGTGTGTGTGTGTGTGTGTGTGTGTGTGTGTGTGTGTGTGTAGAGAGAGGGAGAGCATTTTAAAGAAAATTATAAGGGAATATACTAAGTGATTGTGTGTAAATAGTAAAATTTTAGTATTTTCCAAATTTTCTATAATAGTGCAAGTTAATTATTTTTTAAATGAAAACATTCAATCAAATGCGGATCCTAGAACTTAGTCTTCTAATCCAAGAACATCATCAAATGCAATATTACATAGCACAAAGCATGCTACAATTCAATTGTGCTAGTCCAGAAAGACTTTATGAAGCAAGTGGCCTCTGAGGTGACCTTTAAGGATGGGAATAATAAAATGGCAAAGAATGGGTAAAATTCTAATGTTCTTACCACATTGTATTTACCGATACATTGTGGTTTGGTGTTTCCTGTGGTGTGCATGTGTCTGTTGTTTCTTTGAATCAAGGACTGTTTATTTTCTGCATCGTTCCCTTACCTTTGATTGCATCTGCCACAGAGGAAGTCCATGCAGCAGCTCCACAAAGCTTTTCAGTCATCTGCATGGATAGGGCCCATCCAAGTCAGCGAAGTGCTCTGAGATATAGTTTATAAGTAGAGTAACCAATCAATGATCTGTTTTCTCTGTCACCCTAGCTCCTCTTCCAAGAACATTCGAGGAACCTCACATGGAGACAGATTTGAACTCCCTGGAAAAGGAAGATGATGGAACTAAACTTGAAGTCAAGGTAAAATCACTTTTCTTTCACTGGTAGAAATTTCTGACAGGATTGAAGATTGCCAGTGTAATTCCCCCCCCAAAATCAACAAATTGTGCTCTGCTGTGTTGTACTTATCTCCACCTCCAGAAGATGTGCCCATGAAGGCGCATAGCACAAACTAGTGCTCCTAGAGCTGAGGTTCCTAGGATTTTCTTTTCTTTTCTTCCTTTTCTTTCATCTCAACTGCAGCTAGAAGGTGAATCCTGTTTGATCATGTATGTAATTGCTGCTAGACACTTTTATTGAGGGAGAAGTTATGTTAGTTACTCCTATAATCTGACTTCATGTTTAAAATGGATAGAATAGTGTGTGGTTCATGTAGAAAAAGAGCGTGAATGTTGCACAGAGCCACACACATACATGCATACACATGCCCGCACCTGAATAACTGCTGAACCCTAAATAAATTCTGCAGTTGTGCCAATGCCAATTGCATTTATGTTACACTATAGCATGTAGCATTGGAGGAAGTAGGGAAAAGAGTATGTGGGACTGCCCTATATATGTCTTTATAACCTCATGTAACTCTGTATAACTATTTCAAAGGGAAAAAAAGCATAAGCCTTGGAATCAGACAGACCTGGGTTTAAGCAACATGACTTCTCTAAGCTTTAGTTTCTTGTCTGTAAAAATGGGGATAACAAGAGCTACTTCCTGGGAATGTTTTTACCAAAGGAAAATGGCCAAGCAATGTATGTATGATTGTAAAGGAGCATTATATTGAAAAACACAAATAAAATGAATTTTGAATATATGTTGCTTCAAGGCAACCCCCGAAGAGTTCCTTTTCTCCTACTTCACTGAAAATTAAATAATCAGCTGGCTGAATGGTCCTGAAACCTGAGATCAGCAGACCATGGGCTCAGATGAACTTTAGTAACAGTTTGGATCCATCATCAGTCCCTGGAGGATCTGAATAGAAGGACCTATAGCAATTCCACTGACCAGTAAAGAGTCAGGCAGAGAGCAAGTCTTAGGCTTTTCTTCCTGGAAGCAGAAACAGGGTGGAAACTAAAGTTCCCAGCAGACTTCTTAGAGAGAGTGAACTGCATTCTTTTTTTTATCCTAGTTAGTTTGTTTAATAATTGACCTTTTTAAAAATACACAGGAAATTAAGTACTTTTCATGTTGTTTGTTCACCTGTATATTTTTCTTTTCTTTTTTAAAAATTTATTCTACTTAGGTATACATGATAGCAGAATGCATTTTGATTCATTGTACACAGATGGAGCACAATTTTTCATTTCTCTGGTTGTATGTGATGTAGAATCACATCATACATGCAGTCATACACGAAGCTAGGGCTATGATGTCCATCTCATTCCACTATCTTTACTGTCCCCATGCCTCATCCCCTCTCCCTCCCCTTTGACCAAAGTTCCTCCATTCCTACTGTGTCCTCTCCCCCATTATGGATCAGCATCCACTTAGCAGAGAGAACATTTGGCATTTGGTTTTTTGGGATTGGCTTACTTTGCTTAGCATGATATTCTCCAACTCCATCCGTTTACCTGCAAATGCCATAATTTTATTCTCTTTTATTGCTGAGTAATAGTCCATTGTGTGTATATACCACAGTTTGTTT
This sequence comes from Xerus rutilus, assembly GCA_028644305.1. Classification (NCBI taxonomy): domain Eukaryota; kingdom Metazoa; phylum Chordata; class Mammalia; order Rodentia; family Sciuridae; genus Xerus; species Xerus rutilus. Next base: position 45,972,580 of record CM053409.1, on the reverse strand, counting down.
ATCCATTCATCTATTGAAGAGCATCTAGGTTGTTTCCACAGTTTAGCTATTGTGAATTGAGCTGCTATAAACATTGAAGTGGCTACATCAGTGTAGTATGTTGTTTTTAAGTCTTCTGGGTATAGACCGAGGAGTGGGATAGCTGCATCAAATGGTGGTTCCATTCCAAGTTTTCTAAGGAATCTCCATACTGCTTTTCAGATTAGTTGTACCAATTTGCAGTCCCACCAGCAATGTATGAGCGTGCCTTTTCCCCCACAACCTCACCAACACTTATTGTTGTTTGTATTCTTGATAATTGCCATTCTGACTGACATGTGATGAAATCTTAGTTTTGATGCGCATTTCTCTAACTGCTAGAGATGTTGAACATTTTTTCATATGTCTGTTGATTGATTGTATATCTTCTTCTGAGAAGTGTCTGTTCAGCTCCTTAGCCCTTTTATTGATTGGGTTGTTTGTTTTTTTGGTGTTAAGTTTTTTGAGTTCTTTATATATCCTGGATATTAGTGCTGTATCAGATGTGCATGTGGCAAAATTTTGTTCCCAGAAGGTAGGCTCTCTGTTCACTTCATTGATTGTTTCTTTCGTTGAGAAGAAGCTTTTTAGTTTGAATCCATCCCATTCATTGATTCTTGATTTTTACTTCTTGTGCTATAGGAGTCTTGTTACAGAAGTAAGGTCCTAATCTGACATGATGAAGATTTGGGCCTTCTTTTTCTTCTATTAGGTGTAGGGTCTCTCATCTAATTCCCAGGTCTTTGATCCACTTTGAGTTGAATTTTGTGCATGGTGAGAGATAGGAGTTTAGTTTCATTTTGCTGCATGCGGCTTTCCAGTTTTCCCAGCACCATTTGTTGAAGAAGCTATCTTTTTTTCAATGTATATGTTTGGCACCTTTGTCTAGAATGAGAGAACTGTATTTATGTGGGTTAGTCTCTATGTCCTCTATTCTGTACCACTGATCTACATGTCTATTTTGGTGCCAGTACCATGCCATTTTTCTTTTGCCATTTAGTCATCCTTTGTATTCTGAGCAGATCAGGGTTTTGCTATCACTGTTTCCAAATCCCTCTTGGTTGGGGGATCCCTTGCATCTCCTTGTTTTTGAGGTAGGAAACAGTTTGAATTTCATACTATGTTGATCAGTCATTTAAAAAAGTAAGCTGGGCACGGTGGCGCAAGCCTGTAATCCCAGCACTTAGGGAGGCTGAGACAGGAGAATCGCAAGTTCAAAGCCAGCCTCAGCAACGGCGAGGCACTAAGCAACTCAGTGAGACCTTGTCTCTACATAAAACACAAAATAGGGCTGGGGATGTGGCTCAGTGGTCGAGTGCCTCTGAGTTCAATCTCCAGTACCAAAAAAAAAAAAAAAGTTAATGCCAATTTTTTGAAATGTGTAAACACAGTGAAACTTGACCTGATTTGGCACCCATAAAGTCCGTGCAGTTATTGAAAGGGGATATCCTCAGAGTACTCTTCTCTGCATCCTAGACTTCTGAGAAAACATCATCCCTAAAAATGAGGAGAGGTGCACTAAATCCCAGAAGTGTCCCCTAAACTCTTATGCTGTTTCCATTGACTCATGATGTAATTAGAACTCACTTCATATCTCTGTGACTTACTTTGCTCATCTACAGACAACACATTTATGACCTGCACACTTTTTAAAGATACCATGAGAGTTTTAAACACATGGAGGTTCTCTATGAAAGAATTCAGATTAGAAGTAAATTATTTTAATAATTGTGAATGTTAAATAGAAGACCCATTTTTGTTGTACAAGAAAAAAATAGACAACGCAGGAGCAGGGGTGGTAGGTGCAGAATTGGAGGCCTATAAGCTTGGAAAGTGTTGGGTAGGATCCAAGAGGCTCTGCCCACTAGACTTTTGGTTTCTTCCTTTGCTGTGCTGCTATTTAATTCAGACTCCAAGTCCATCCTGCTAAGGGGCTAGCTCCCAATATATATGGGGGAAGATCACCATCAGCATGGGCACAATTAAGCAAGCATAAATTCTTGTTAAAATCCTGCTTCTACACTTAGCTGCCTTTTACCTTACTGTTGACTTGTTTGTGTATTTAGTATGGGCTTTTCCCAGACCTGTGTGTATGTTAACAGTCAAGGTGGTGGATAAAGAAAAGACAAGCTAGTTAAACTTCTGCTTGTGAAGACCAAGACTATGAGAGGACTCTAAGCAGAATCCACAAAGTCATGAACAACATGAGTAGGAAGAAAGTGGATTATGCACAAAATCCCCAAATCCTAAACTGAGACATCAGTCTAGAACCAATAAATGCAATTAGTGTTTTATAAGCTGGATAGTAGGACCCAGGAAATAGTTATTCCAGAATATGCAAGAAAAGTAGTAAGAAACAGGATAGGAAAGAACATGTAATTCATATCTCTATAGACCTTGGCTTATTAAAAGGTGGTTGACTAACAAGGTAGTTAACAGCGAGAGCAGTCATTGCTTTTTGCATTTAGTGCCATTGTCCAAGACAGATGACCCAGATGGACATAGCATGTCTCTGACCCTGAGTGGCAATTCTGACATCCTTTTGGCCTTAGCTGTAGAACTGAAAGATTTTTGAAATGAAGTCATACCCATTGTAACAGAGTGAGTCATAACATCATGATAAATGCCACCCCTTTCCCGGAACAGTAAATACTCAGAGAAAAAGAAAAGCTGTCAATCAAAACTATTCATACTTGCTACTAGAGTCCCTGATCATTACCTCTAACTAAAACCATGATGTGGTTTGAGCATTATCAGAGGAGTCATTGTCCCAAAAGGCTCTGCCTCTTCTCTAGTGGAGTGACTTTTGTGGTGCCAGTTCTCAG
>CM053409.1:45894046-45969237 GCA_028644305.1 Xerus rutilus | reverse complement strand
CCACCCCTTTCCCGGAACAGTAAATACTCAGAGAAAAAGAAAAGCTGTCAATCAAAACTATTCATACTTGCTACTAGAGTCCCTGATCATTACCTCTAACTAAAACCATGATGTGGTTTGAGCATTATCAGAGGAGTCATTGTCCCAAAAGGCTCTGCCTCTTCTCTAGTGGAGTGACTTTTGTGGTGCCAGTTCTCAGCAACATGATAAGCCAAACCTGACAAGGCAGCTCAGGCTTGTCCCCAAGGCATCTGGCATCTTGTCCCTGAGCCATCTGGCAACAATGATGCCACACACTCAGCTCACTGGGAAAGCCCGGAAGTGGAAGAGGTTCACTGTTGTTGTTAGCAGTAGTGATGTAGCTATTTCCTGTTCTTAATGTCACAACTGGAAATTGAAAGCATGACTCATAGAAGCAGCTTCCCACACTGCTCACATCACAGCCTCTACAGAAGACAGAAGCCACAGGCTAACCAACAGCTTTTTCCTGAATTGCACCCACAGGACAAAGGGAAGAATGAACAGTGTATCTGGTCACCTATTAAAGTTATTTAAAGAAGCAGAGGCTTTGCAGGCTTCTGAGTAAATAGGCTCCCTACTTTAAAAAATATAAATATTTTTAAAGCAAAGGCTGGAAGGGGAATTGGAGAAACAAGAGAAGTGTGGGCCAGGCACTGCACTGGGAGCTGTGTGGTCCTGATTTCAGCTCTAGTCCTCAGTACCTCGAGGGGAGGAAATCATTATCCCCCATTTCATCAGCAGTGATGGAGAGACTCAGACGCTGAGTTTCCCCAGTGGCCGTACAACTCAAACAGTGGAGCTGGCGCTTGAAATCAGCAGTTTATTAATTTGACATTTTACTTGGCTACCTAACTTATCTGATTATTTACCTAATTTACCTAGACACCAGTTAATCTCTCATACCCTAAAATCCGCTTCTGAAAAATGGGAACAAATAACAAATAATTAGCAATTTCATGGGTACATGAGTGGAGTTGAGTAAATGAACACATACAGACACCTGGCATGACGCCTGACACATGGCAGGTTCTTAGGGAATTTTAGTTTCTCATTTAATCCTATGTTTATAGATAGAGTGTCCTGTGTAAAAGATGAAAAGGAGCTGAAGAAAGGTCAAATTTGGGTCTTAAATAGAATTCTAATATGCATGCCTTTTTGCCAAATGAGAACAGATTAGGGGCCATATTTAGTTCTTTAAGTCCCAAAAGTTTTATTTAAGCTTTTGGATTCTCAATAAGGACTATATGAACTATAAGCACAGTTTGGTGTTTTCCTCCTATGATACTTGATAGGAAATTGAGGGACCCCACCAAATCCTTGAGGCACCCCCAATGAAGCTCTCCAGAGAACTTCCAGAAGGAAGAATCTCAAGGTTTCCTTCATCGACTGTACCACAAAGATTCTGGTTAGGGAGGTCTGGGATAGTATCCAGGAATCTGAATTTTCATTCTGTATATTTGGTGACAAGAGTATACATTATAAAATGACCACACTTTTGTAACATTGTGCCAGAGTCCACATTTATAGGCTATGGGGACTTGATAAAAGAGAACTCTAAAAATTGGATCTGGATCTCTCTGGCTAATATAGAATTCAAAGTTTAGAGGAGAGAGGTGGCAGTTATGTTAAGCCATGTGAATGTATTGTTCACCAAGGGAACTGATAAAAGAAAAAAGAATGACATTAAGACCAATACAAAAATTGACATGACTGAAATATTTGATGGATCCAATTTGGTTAGTTTATTCAACTCAATTTAATATAGTTTGAAGCAATTTGATGCATCATATGAAAATTATTCTATCATTGGGCCTTTGTAATATGAAGTAGAATGACACACCCACTATAATGTGTTTGAGGGCAGAGAGGGAGCATTCATAATAAGGACATTGGGGATGGTTTTCCAAGGAGTGGCACCAACTTTAAAGAATAAATACCACTTTTAAAGGTCAGTAAAACAGAGAAGGGCACTCCAGGATGGGAAGGATATAAAGTCTCAAAAGTCTGAGGAGTTATGGTCTGTTCTGGGAATGGTTCAAGAACATAGGGAAGGTCAACCAGAGACAGGATTTTGAAGACTTTGGTAGAGGATTGTTGATGGAAGGAGGAAGGTGCTAATAGGCAGACAGGCTGAACACCTGGCAGCAGTTGCGACAGCCCAGGTGAAACTTCAGTGGTGGTGGCAGCAAAAGGGAAATGGGCAGAAAACACACCCAGTGACCCAAGTGTTCTCCCCATGCCTGGAACACACTAGATCACAAAGTTTGGTGCACGAAGGAGTAGATCAAGGCAGCGAAGACAAGAGGAGAATTTAATAGGGAGGGAAAGAAAGGTATTGATGATATCTCTGAGGTTTCCTTCTTGAATTCCTCATGGGATGAATTTTTTGGCCCAGATGAAGTACTCAGGAGGGGCAGTAGGAAGTAGGACTGATGAAGTCTGAGTCCATCATTTCAGAGGTCTGTGATTGCAACCTACACCCTTGATTTCTCTCAGTGAGGCTAATGCTGCCCAGTGGCTGCAGCCCTCCCGCACCATTAATTCTAGGCCAGTCAATCCGTTGACCTTGCAACTATGGGTAGAAACTATTTGTGAACCAGCTTAGGGACCACATTTGCTGAGCTATAGTTTGGCCTAATAAAGCCCTTTACTGATTTGTAATTTTATTAATGAGTTAAGATTACAAATATAAAAATGAAGTTGCATTAAAATTTATGTATTGATGTTACAATCATGAAATCAGACAGCCTGGGAGAATTTAAGACATATGGGCAACTTCTTTTCAGTGTTCTTGGCACATTTATTTGCTTTACTTTCCTTTTATTTTCTTGGTTTGGGAATAGGAAAAAGGTATCCTATGACATATTTCTCATTTTCTGGTACTTTAAACAGAATTAGACCTTTGAAATATTGTTAAAACAACATTTGCAGTCAACTTCTAAGACACTTACCCTGTAAACAGACATTACCAATATAGTAAAGTATTAGTCCAGCTAATTTAGCCTTAAGAAAATTGAACTAATTACTAACAATACTAGCTAGGAAATTTGAGGTCTTGGGTATAAGAGACCCTGGGGGGAAATTGTAACAGGCAGAGTATCACTTGCGTTCCATTCCTTATCTCTCTCTAATCATTTCCCATGTCCACAGAACCTCAGGACCACTTATGCTTGCCTTTTTCCTCCAAAGGGCTTTAGTCTAGGCAACATCAGAGGCTGACTGCCTAGTTATTCAAAGGAATTTTTAACCAGGGACATATGCAGGCAATGGAAATGAAAAATAAGAAAGGAAGTTGCTGGAAAAAATCAGTGAGGTGGAACCAACAGGGCAGAGCAGCCAACTGGGAATCATTCCCAGGGTGGGCTCTGTTAAGTGGCTTCTGCTTATCAGAAGTTCTTCCTAGTTTATATACTAGATGCCACTGAGTCAAAAAAATATACATATATAGAGAGAGGGCTCCCCCTCCCATCTCTAGTAGTTCCAGCAATGGAGAGGAGAAGCCAGAGCTGGCCACTCCCAAGGCTGGTGATTTTCATCCTGGTCTGTGTCTCATAGACCACCCCGGACCTTGGCTGCAGGTGATGCCCTTGGGAGAAATTTCCCTTCCTTTATCTCCTACTTTCCTCCCCTATACCCCATTTTGTAGAGAAAATTATGATAATTATTCAGTGATTCTAACTTGATTCAACTCTTTAGTTTTTTTCTCATTTTTATAATTAATTTACATAATTAATAATTTAATTTACAATAAAAGAAAATGCCTTAACTCTTCACTAACATTCTTTATGCTTTCAAGGAAGAGGGCAGTGCAGGTATTTTCCTCTCAGAATATGGCAAAGAATACTTTCGCCTCAAATTAGCAGGTACCATTGCTATAGAAAAGTTGAAACTGAATTTGCTTTCCACACATTCCTAAAATCATAAAGAAGCATCATGTAATTTCATGGAAAAATGAATATGATTTCATTCAAAGCTTTCTCTTTCTTTTTTAGAGAAGAAAAACAATTTTAGTAATCAGTTGGTACTTTTTTAAATAGTCAATTTGGTAGTTTTAATAAGCTATTGGGACTTTTCAAATGTACATTTTTTAAAGATTCAGATAGTCTTCAGAGATGTTAAAATATTTCTACAAAATACCTTCAGGCTCCAAATTAACTTATTATCTTGTTTGTTTTTAACTTTGAAAGCATGTATTTCTTCAAAATATAGGGGAGTTGGAACAATTAAATTGTCTACGTTTGTTAAGAAGATGATATTCAACATTTAGGATGCTGCTACAGAACCCATATGTTGGTTGGTGGCATTTTGACACTGGTGAGAGGCTGAGACAAAGCTGGGGTTGATGGAATGATGTTGGCCCAGAGCAGTTACCAGCCTGCCTCCTTCATTGCCATCCTTTTTTCTTGAGAACAAAATGACTATTAAGGGAGAGGGGCTGTCCCACCTGTTTGCCCTCAGAGGGGGTAGCTTATGAGTGGGTTCCCTCTTACAGGAGCAGTTAGCTGAGAAGCCTGGCCCCCTCTGTGTACCCTCATGACAACTCCAAGTCAGGGTAATTGAAGGGAACCAGGACTCGATTTCACAAGAAATTATTTAGGCTCTGCTTTAAAAGATTACCATTTTATACCTCAGCAAGTCTAAGAAATAAAGCAGCCACTGGTGGTTGGCCTGTGGTCAATTTCTTTGGTCTCTTTGATAAGCAAGCTTTTACTGGAATATACTCTCTTCCCCCTAGTATAATTTAAAATTTTCCCTAAAGCAGTGCAGCTACAATTTAACTTTCATCTCAAAATCAGAAACAATAGCACCTATCTTGTTTTTGATATTATAAGCAGAGGTAGGTTTCATGGCCAAATCACACATCTCCTTCATTTTATACAGAAGAAAATGCTCAGACAGATTGAGTAACTTAGCTAGTGCTTCATGGTTAAAAGTTTGGGTCTACGGTTTACATAGGCAGGTAGCTGTTGCCTAGTACTTACTTAAAGTCAGGTAGAACCTCATTGAATCTTCAAAAGGTAGATGTTAGTCAACCACCACTACCATTTATTGAGCTTTTAGTGCTAAGCATTTTAGCATATTTAAAACTGCCATATCAAAACTCTGATGTAAACATAGTTATTCTTATTTTACAGATGAGAGAACTAAGATGTAGAGATCTTTTTATTTTTATATAAACAGTACGCCAGAAATTTTCATCTAGGGCTACCTCTCATATCCAAACTTGTGTTCTTTTTACTTATAAGAGATTTTTGAATTACAGGTCATAATGGTGAATGTAAACTCAGTTTGGTGAGTTCTAAATAAATAAATAAATAACCAGAATTAAAATGGATAGTATAATTTTAAAATAGAGTGTATCACATCAGTTACAATATACCTGAAAAAGTTTTCCATACCTGTGGCGTATGTGTGATTATAGTGTGCTGCTTGTGGGCTATGGTCAGATTTTGGAAGCCACTACATTAGAACACAACTAATCTAAGATTTAACAAAAAATGGATTTATAGGGCAGCTACCTCACAGCAGGTTCTTATTAAAGCGGTTCCAGATCTGCTGAGGACCGTTTCATGGTATCCATGCTGTATTCCATCAGACTTGCTTGGCAGAGGAGTCTCCCTTTGCTCCACCCTGTCTGACATGTGGCAATAACAACACAGCTGAGTCTATGCCAAGGCATTTCCACAAGCACAGGAGGGTGTCTCATGTGAACAAATCCCATAAAGTGGAAATACTCATTCAGTGTGCAAGGTGAGGAAGTCCAGGCCTATGCCTTGAGTCATTGTTACAAAGTATTCATCACTAGGTTATTATGAAACAAGAGACTCTACAATCCACCCCACAAACAATAGATCACTGGAGTGGGAAAGAACACAGTTCACTGTTTAATTAGAAGCAAGTTTTACAGTGAGAGAAAGGTTTGTCAATAGCAGTGGTTACTCCTTCTGAATGCCCTGTATTACATGCTGGGGATCCAAAGATGAATAAAACTGGAGTCCAAAGTTCAGTTGGTAATCCAGGCACAGGAACGTCATAGATGTAGATCTAGAAAGGGATATAGTGTAATTCTAACTGCCATATTAATTAATTAAACTTTATATAAAGAGTATGAAGAAAGAGCTTGGATAGTGTGGTAGAAACTTTAGTTTTGTTTGAATCCAAGGACTAGTATTTACTTACCTACATTGACTTATGAAAAATATTTTCTAGTCCCCAGTCAGATGTATATAATAGAGTGAACTGAAATTTAGACTCATAGGAATGGCATATTATTTTAAAATATATATTAACTTGGAATAAAAGGTTAACATTTTATTTTAGAGACAAATTGGTAAATCAATATCTCTGATATCTATTTGCTTTCTGGATGTGATACCAGATTTGCAAAGATTATCTACGAAAAATATTAACGATCCACAGCTTGCTTGCTTGCTTGCCTTCTTCCTTTCTTTCTTTTCATTCTTTTCTTTTCTTCCTTTCTTCCTTCCTTTCTTTCTTTTCTTTCCTTCCTTCCTTTCTTTCTTACTAGGGATTGAACTCAGGGCTACTTGACCACTGAGCCACATCCCCAGCCCTATTTTGTGTTTTTACTTAGAGACAGGGTCTCACTGAGTTGCTTAGTGCCTTGCTGTTGCTGAGGGTGGCTTTGAACTCGTGATTCTCCTGTCTCAGCCTCCCAAAGTGCTGAGATTACAGGCATGTGCCACTGCACCTGGCTCCACAGCTTTCTTTAGTCCACTGAACATTTCTTTTTTAATTTTTATTTGTTCTTTCTATATATACATGACATTAGAGTATATTTTGACATGTTATACATACATGCAGTATAATTTATTCTAATTAGGATCCCATTCTGATGTGGAGTTTCACTGGTGGTTTATTCATATATGAACATAGGAAAGTTATGTCCAATTCATTCTACTGTTTTTCCTACCTATCCCTACACTGAACATTTTAAAATCCCTGCTCTGGGTGGCATAACAGATAATAAAACTGCCTCACCTTAACTTCCTTCTATTTGCCCAGGGAGAAGCCAGTTGCACTGTCAACAACTGGCTAAAAAGCCTATCACTCTCTCCTATTTTACAAGGACACATCCAACATATTCCACCTATTCCTTGGGGAAAAGCTCATCTTTTAATTTTCAGTTCTTATTTACAAGGAACTTTCTATTTACCATTAAATTGGCTTCCATGATACTTTTGCAAGAGGGTCTTTTCTAAATCTATATTCCCTTTTATGGAATGCAAAATAACTCCTGAAACAGAACCATAACCTGATCTTTATAGCTTAAACAATATTTACATAGTATCAGATTAAAATATTTACTGAAGAAGATAAAGAAAGTATAGTATGCTCATACAATGAAGACTACTCAGCAATAAAACATGACTATTGATATTGACAATATCAGAGATGCATCACCAAAACATTTTGCTAGTAAGAGAAGCTGAAGTCAAAAGGCTACATACTCCAGGATGCCATTCACACAGCAATCTGGAAGAAGCAAAACCAGAGGACAGAAGTCTGAGCAGTGGTTGCCAGGGGCTGGAAGCAGAGGGAAATGAGTAACCACAGAGGGACATAAGGGGACTTGGGATTGGGGAGAGTTCGCATCTGGATACACAATTAATTGTCAAAACAATAAATTATACATATAAAAAAGTTAGTTTTATGGTATATAACTCAACCCCCAATAACCTGATGTTAAAGTAAAAGATATTTAAAAATTGATTGAAATAAAATACCTTTCCAGATCTGAGGACAATGTGTCATCTAATTTTTGTTCACTCATTAGTAAGAATTTTGACCTTGGGTAACTTTTTTATTCTGACTCTTAGGGACTTAATTTGGCCATAAACCAATAGGAAAATAAAAAATTACTTCTCATAAATCTTCAAATATAGAATGTCTAAATCTTGCATATTTTGTTGTAGGATAGCAACATTCTTTTATCTATTTTTTTTTTCTTTTGTGATGTTGGGGATCAAACCCAGGGCCTGGTACATGGGAGGCAAACATTCTACCACTGAGCCACATTCTCAACCCCTAAAAATATTTCTTAGGAATAAAAATCATTAAGGAGTTCCATAAGAATTGTTACTGGTTTTTAATTTTTAGAGGTAGGTCTTAGGTCTTTTTACTGTCCCCCCCACATACACACAAAATGTTAGGTTTTCATCAATATTCATTTTCATTAGTCTCTTACACTATCTTAGTTTGTGTAATATATTGTCTGAATGGTCTCAATAACAAATGGGTTGTTTTTGTTTGTTTGTTTTTTGTGATGCCTGGGGATTGAACCTAGGGCCTTGTGCATGCAAGGCAAGCACTCTACCAGCTGAGCTATATCCCCAGCCCCAAAAACAAATGTTGAGAAAATTTTGAAATAAAAAAAAGGTAATTCAGTGAAAAACCTAAATATGACAAATACAACTTCAAAGACTTAGATCTTTACTTATGAAAAAATGTCTTATGAAGATGGACTTTAAAAATTTGCCCCCTTGATTTTAAAACACCCAGGAAACATATCACTATATTCTAAGCAAGCACTTCATACTTTTCAAGCAAACATGATTCTATACTAGTAGTGTCTTCTCAGAAATTACATAAACCTAGCTCTTTTTCACAACAACACTGGACATTTCCCAGAAAGAGACAGGACTAAGTTTACTCTAAGGAAAATGTAGTTTTAGCCAGGTACAGTGGCACTTGCCTGGAGTCCCACCCAACTACTAGGAAGGCTGAGATGAAGGATCATTGGAGCTCAAGGGTTCAAGACTAGCCTGGGTAATACAGTGAGATGCTGTCACATAGAAAGAGAGAGAGAGAGAGGAAGGAAGAAGAAAGAGAAAACAGTTTTAACAATGAAGTGAATTTGTATAATGCTGATAGTAAAGAGAGTATCATGAAAGTATTAATTAATAAGAAACAAGTAAATAATTAGCCAGTATCATGCTTCCTGCTTGCCAAGCACTATAAAAAGCATTTACACACACTCTCACTTAATTCTTCCAATGGTTCTCTAGGGTAGATGGTGCATGGGGTCCATATTCTAGGTGAGGAAATGGAGGCCCCAAGGCCAAGTGAAGTTGCCCACAATCTCACAGCTGGCAAGTGGGGAAGCGGGGCTTCCGACCACCAGCTGGCTTAGAAGCCTGCACTGGTGACCACCCCTCCATGCTACCTAAAGATTCCACTGCCCAGGAGGATGGTGGGACAATGGGACTTCCAACCATCAGTCCATGGAGGCTCACAATAGCTTGCCTCATCTTTGCCTCTAGCTTTTTATGGCCTTGAGCCAGTCATACCTCCTCCATACCTGGATTTCTTATCAAAAGCATAAACAAAAACAAGGAGATATTGAGTGCAGTCATGCTTTTCCTGTTTCTTCTAGCTCAAACTCTGAATTGGTTTATGAACCAGTGAGGAGAGGAAAGAGTGCAGTGTGAATGGCCCTTTGCAAGTAAGGAAAAAGGACACCTGCTTTTAAACATGAGTTTTTGACCTTCCTCAAGGCAGCCTATATGGTGAACTGTAACAGATCTGAGTGGCTGGGGAAAACTCAAGAAAGTTAAAGAGCAGGAGAACCTGCTCATGCTGCTCATCTAGAAAAGCAAAACCCAAACCAAACACAGAAACTGAGGGAAAGAAAAATAAAGAGTAAGAGGCCCCTGAAACAAGATCTCACCAGAATTTCTCTCACTTCAGAACGAAGAAACATTTACCAGGAGTCATGAGGACGGGAACCCTGAGTTGGAGCAGCTTGATAGAGAAGACCTTTCACCTCGCAAGTAAGTCAGCAGACCCAGCGGGGCCCGGGTACTCTTGCAGATATGTGGGGGCGGGAATCCTGTTTTAAATCTTATCCCTTATCTTTCCCAGAGAAAAGTCACAGCATTTATTGTAAATAGTAACCTTCATTATGTACTTGAGAACAAAACTAATTCATCTCACAAAAGCAACAAGAGAATTGAAAACATCTTACAAACTAAACTTCCAAGGGTACAGTGTTTCAAAAATGGAGTATTAAGAGAATATTTCCTAGCCAGGCGGGGTGGCTCACGCTTATAATCCCAGCACTTAGGGAAGCTGAGATAGGAGAATCGCGAGTTCAAAGCCAGCCTCAGCAATGGCGAGGCACTAAGCAACTCAGTGAGACCCTATCTCTACAAAAAACACAAAATAGGACTGGGGATGTGGCTCAGGGGTCGAGTGCCCCTGAGTTCAATCCCTGGTACCACAAAAAAAAGAGAGAATATTTCCTGTAAACTAATGTTGATATTGACTGAATTATTGACTCAACCCCTTTTAAAAGCTCTTCATTCTCAAAGAACACAATTTATACAAATCCAATGCTATTTTTTGTTCTACAGGAAGGTGTTTGCATATGTGTGAAAGCAGCTTAGCCTAAATTAGGGAAGTAAAAACCAAAAGCATAAGGAGAATTCATTTAAAAAAAAAAAAACCTTCATACTCAGAATCCCCATCATAACCCATTCTAGCAGTAGTCATGTCTTTCTACTCACATCATTTGACTTGTGAGTTGCTTCTGTCCCTAAGGCCTATTGTAGTGATTGAGTCTTGACAGGCCTCTAAAAAATGCCAATGAAATGAATGAGCAAATATCTTTAAGAACTTGCCCCTTGATTATAGCCATTTATTATTTTCATTAGATTACTTACATTCATTCACTTTAAGATGTACACAAAGAAACAGATATGGGCTTAGTTATTAAATGTATCCTTGAGTTATAGTGAATGGCCCAATTCAGCATTTCTGAAAGTGAGAGTGTTCAGTAGGGTGATCACTGAAAAGCACCATTTGACAATGATGTGTTCTGTCATTTTCCATTTGTGAGTTTATCTTTCAGGGCTTTTCTATTACCCAAACCCATACCTTATTTATAATTCTAAAAGTCTAAATGTGTCTTCTAAGTTAGTTGATTATTGTATTATTTTATAGTAGGCCATTTAATCATACTACTAATGAGAAACAAAGGAAAAATTTACAGCATTTAACTAAAGAAACAAAATATGTTCTTGCAAAAGAACTTTGAAAAAAGGCAAAATACATCCCATCAATATATCAGGAGACAGGGCAGTCTATGAGATTAGATTTTGTTCTACCATCCTAAATACATTAAGATCACCAATTTTTGTTATAACAGTTCAATGTGTATTTCCTTATTTGCCCCTGATTTTAGACTTGAGTTTTGATATATAACTAATACAGACTTGTTGGCACTACAGTTGATATTACAATATGCTTGACGTAGACAAGCATTTAGATTTTTTTGAATAAACTATAAACTTTTAATGAGTATTGGTAAAATTTTATACCAGATGGTGTCCATTGAAAGTTCTGAATAATTAATCTCGTCATAGTTTGATGACTTATAGAAAAACATTGCCTTATTTTATTTGAGGAAGGGTGATTTTGAACACTGTGATAGGATATACTGAGTTCCACCTTCAGAATTTATATTATAGCTAGAAGAAAACACATGAAACAATTAGTAGGTAGTATAATAATATATGTGATGAAGTATAAATTGGAGGAGGGGAGGAGGAGATGTTTGACCAAGTAAAAGTAGGGTTGGATTTCCAAGATTTCAATAGGTGCAGGAGAAATGGTGTTCCTGGCAAAGAAAACCAACATAGGCAGGGCACAGTCATAAATGAGATTTGTGATGGATAATGGTGGCAATGGGAAAAACCAAGCCCCAGAAGATGAAGGAAAGGAAGAAAGATCACACAGGGCCTCAAAAATCAGGCAGAAGAGTTTGCAGCTGATGCTGGAGGCAGGATGGGGCTTACAAAGGAATACTGTAAGGTAAGCTGTGATGAAACCTTATCCTGCTGTAGAATGCAGAACCCACTGGGTCAGGGAGACATGGAACATTACTCTCACTATTAGAGCAGAATGGATAATCCTGCATCCAGAGTTCTCTGGTCTCATTCTCATTGCAGCTATGGTGTCCAGGTAGTCTTCAAATATAGGATAAGTTAATTAACTCTTCCAAGTAATCAGTCATCACATTAGTCCTGGCAACAAACATCCCATACATGCTTGCAAGTACTAAGTTCTACTACAACTGAGTAATTCAGATGCTTCCAAGTTTTAGAAAATACATAGACTGAATCTCCTTTTATGCTACACTAAGAATTGATCAGTAACCAGGTGAAAGACAGATAAGTGCATCCTATATGTAAATACACC
Organism: Xerus rutilus; assembly: GCA_028644305.1. Lineage (NCBI taxonomy): Eukaryota > Metazoa > Chordata > Mammalia > Rodentia > Sciuridae > Xerus > Xerus rutilus. The sequence continues at coordinate 45,956,994 of CM053409.1, read as the reverse complement.
AAAGCACCAAACACTCTAGCTTAGGTGCAAGCATTCCTGATGGTAAGAGATGAGGGCAGACTTCAGATCTACTTTTGGGCAGCTAATGAACAATATCACATAAAAGGAAAATACAACCTTTTCAAATGTTTTTTAAGGCATTATGGCTGCAGGTTATTATGAACAAATTATTAGGAAAGCACATTCTCCTACCTAGATGTTGCAGGCTGTCATTTAACAAAGGCATATGAAGCGGTTCCATAAAGCAGAGGACACTGCCATCCTGTCCAGGGTACAGCAGCAAGTCTGAACAGGAAGAGGACTAAGATGGCACAGTCACGCCTCTCTGCCATGAAACAGGAGCTGATTATATAACAACTGGTGTCCACACCAGAGTCTAAACACACACCTGCTGACAATTTTTAAGTTGTTTATTATAAATCTTAGATTTTCTTTTAAAAACCCACTGATTTTTTTGCTATACAAGAGCAAAACTCATAAATATTTAACATTTTGGTATAAAATTAATATGGAAAAAATGCAAACCAGCAAAAGGTAAAAAGTTTTTAACAATAATACTGTGTACAAACATCTTTTATTCAAGTGACCATCCAGGCTAATAGTTTATTTTCCCTTTGTTGACATTTTTTAAAAAGCCCTGCATTGGAGCACCACGAAATTGTTGGGGTTTTTTTCCTTCCTTTTTAAAAGGTTAAACACTTCTATTTACAAATATTCTTCTCAGTACTTGAAGTCTGATGAAGGAATGATCTGGCAGCTTCCTTCTCCTAAAACAAAGAAAGTACCTTCATATTTCCTTTAAATTTAAACCTGTTCCATGCTAAGCAAAAATCAAAAGATGAACACAGTTCCAAAGAGGTCTTTCAACAAATAAATAACTGTTTCATAAAAGTATTGCTGTAAACAAGATCATTTCAATGGTTAGAGAGAGGCTGATGTTTTCAACCAATGGCAAATTTCAATAGTTCCTAGTATAGAGAGGTAGGGTATACTAGGCCCAAAGGGTAATAGTCATTAAGGAATCAACTAATAAAAATTACTCATAAACTTGCTTTGTCAAAATGTGCTTTTGTTCTCTACATTTTTAAAACTGGTCAGAAAATTTGAACTGTAATGATCTAAAATCCTGAGTCTATTCTAAATTCAATAACTACAACCTACAATGTTTGACACTAGTTTTGATATTATTTTAAAATACTAAATTTTTTAAGCAATGTAAACAAGCCTCAAATTTCTAAATAGGAAAAAAAAACTAAAAAGGTTGTAAACATTAAAAATCTACCTGCTACAAATTATAAATATCATCATCCAGTTGTGTATATTGAGAAATCTTTTAGTTTTGTTTTGCATATTTCAGAAATCATCTTATTCCATGAGATAGATCTGAGTTGTCATATCAGGTGTCTCTGCAGCCAGAGGTTTTATAATCAGTTTAACTGTTTTTGCTGAAATCACTATTTTGGCCTTCATATAATCTCCCTGGTAATACACACCACCTAATTCTGTAGCAAGGGGAGGTTGTTTGCATCATGGCCACAGTTTTATCCTGCTTTTTAAAATAAATGTAGCTTACTTTATTGGATCTTAGCCACATCTCTGATCACAAAGGAACATGGAGCTTTACAAACACTTTCCATCTCATTCTGGCAACTTCTCTATCACTTTGACTCTGCTTTCAAGTTTGAAATATTTGAAAGATAAAGATCACCTCTGATAGTTATTTGACCAAATAGTTTGTTTTCGATACTATAGCTTTGATTTGATATTTTAGTATTCTCAATTTAAGACTCCAAACTTGAAACAACATAGTGTAGTTTCTGAGGCCTTGCTGGGAAGAGGTGGATTAAATTTAATAATCAGTACAATGATTTAGAAACTAAGGTTTATTTTATAAATCAGAGAGAAAGGAGGCTTTCTTTTTCTTTTTGTTTCGCAGTGCTGAGGATCAAACCCAGGGCCACAAGCAAGCTATAAGAGCTTTACCAATGAGCCCCACCCTAGCCCTATTTTTCTTTTTGAAGTCTCCTCCAGTAATACATTCTTCTATGCAAACAACATTCAAATAACTACCTTAAACAATATCCAATATTATTTAATAGTGAATATTTAAAAACCAGTTGAAAAATTCATGAAATTAGCTTATTGGAATTAACAATTATTTCTCCCTAAAGTAGCACCCTGTGGTCAATAAATTGCCCATGTTTTGTGCCATTTTCTAATATTAAGGGGAAAGGAAAAAGAAATGAAGTACCAGTTAGGGCAGAGCTAATGACTTTGATTCTCAGAGTTCACATTAAACTTGGAGAAAAATATGTACTTAAAATGATGCCAACACTATCTAGGTGAATAAGCTACATGAATATTACCATTAGGTGATTCAGCTGTTTTTTAACAAAATTGTAGACATCATCCTACATTTCTTAAGAACAAGAGACTCTTTTGCCAGCTTCACATACTTTCTCCTATGCCAACCCTTCCCTGCCCCACTGCCTCTGCCAAGTGGTGGGGCAGGGAACAGAAATAAACTAGATTACATGGTCTGACAATATACTGATTTCTCTAAACTGCTGTATGTTCACTTGGTGCCTTCCAAAAGCTGTTATTATAACACCAAGGTTCACAACTTACACCTCCAATATACATGTGGCATTAATGAGAAGGTGCATTTCTCATTCATTTTGTTTCTATTCATGATATAACCACTTTTGAAATATAAACTCCTTGAAATGAATTTGGCCATGAAGCAGATAAGCTATATTGATTGGCTTCTATAATCAAAGAAACATTCTGATAGATTGGGCTTTCAAAATATTTCTTTGACTTTCATGTTCATTTTACTCGGCGTTTAGACAAACATTTAAAGGTTTCCATCCAGTTTTGGCTCAGTGACAGTGAAAACATTCAAGTGCTATTAGACAAAAGCAGCCCTACAAGGATATGTGTCTGTATATGTCAATTTGCAAAGGAGAAGAATCTTAATTAACCTGCAGTATATTTGACCTAAAAACCCTTTTGAAACAGTTTTTACTCTAGGATCTGTAGCAGTCTTCCAGAGGTCCTGAAGATCTTGTACATGTCCATGAGATGTCATCATTTTTTCATAGATGCAGGGATGATAAGGAGCTTTCCCTTCCCCAGAAAAAAATACATGGTACTGTGGTACTATCCCCATTTTATTGGCACAGAGGCCCATGAACACATCGTCTATGTAGAGACTAGTGTTCAGTGTCTGTGATGCCTCATAGACCTTGGCGGCTACATCACCAGAGATGATGTAGGCAGCACCAGCAGTATAGTCAGGGTAAGCCGGCCACTGGTACATTTCATAGGAGACATAGTATTTGCTGCTTTTATCTCTAATGGGAGGGGCACCACGATGAACACGGCCAATCCAAAAGTCTTGGACACCAATTTGTTCTAAACTTTGAAGGTATTCAATAAGATTTGGCATGTGAATAAATATGTCATCATCAGCAGTCATCAGGAATTTCGCGTGTGGACAAAAGGTATTTGCCCAACTGAACTGCAGAAGTAATTTAAGTGTAAGATTGTAGAAAGAATCAACAAAATCTTGCTGAATGATATCATTGTATATTTGGTCTTCCCAAACCAGTCTTTTTTGCAGTTCTTCTCCCTTCAGGGGATTAGGAGTTCCTAAGGCAAACAGAGTTTTAATGTTGGCATTAAGTTGAGACTGAACATACTCCTCACTGCCCCATGTTTTTCTAATCGCAGATCGACGATAGTAGTTTTCAGGAGCGGTCTTTATAAACAGTAAGAGGAGGACCTCTTGAGCTTGACACTTTTCCTTATGGTTAATCAAGTATGGGTATCGAGGCCCCTCTGAGCTGTGCTTAAGAGATAGGGTATCATTCACAAAGTCATAGCTATTTATGAGGTATCTGTAAGAGTAGGATTTCATATGGCTCACGATGTGATTATCAATTGGTCCCCAAAAAAACATGAGGCTTAGTATAAAACAAGTGGCAAATAACTGAATAAACTGACATTTTTTTACTCTTCTGCCACTAACAAACATTCTCATGTCCACTCAGGTCTGTTTTTATTCGGGATCAGTTTCAAATGGGTGCTTGCTGCTTTGACACCATAGAACTTGGTATTGTGTAGAATGAATGTCCATCTTAATACATGTTGGTCATTAAAAATAGAAAAGGATCTTCTATTTCACACAATAGTGTGAAATGATATCATTTTTTCTAGGATTGCAAAAGAATGAAATGCACTATAGAGTGAGGACACTGACACATCAAAATTCTTCCAAACTGGCATCCTTCATTTAGTCTGGTAGGCGTCCTCAGGCAGCTAGTTCATGTACTTCTTTCAGTGAATATGAACTTTGACCTATTAGAATCAAAAAGACAAAAGAATAACATGTGAATGGGTTACAGAGTTACAAAAATAAAAACCCGCTACTCCTAATTGCTTAAAGCCAAATGTAACCTGACCCACAGAAAGCCATGAGGCAGTTAGTATTTAGCAGGGACAAACAGCTGTTTATGTTTTTAGAGGGATACAAAGAAAAAAAAGGTAGAATAACTGCTTGATACTGTCTTCCCATTCAAAATACAGACACTCCATTCCTCTTCTTACTATTTTTGCTTTGTATTTTAGGTGGTAGTAGGATGGACCCCAGGGCTTTGTACATGCTAGGCAAATACTCTACCACTGAGCCACATACCCAGCACCCTCAGGGGGGAAAAAAGGCACCTCCAAAATGGTGGCCATTATATATACCTAAAGTTCAAATGTCACCAGTGAAAACACTAATTTGAATATAATCACAATGAAAGTAGTTACACAGATAAAAAGAAAGTATATAACGTATATAAAGGTCTATTAACACCTTTATATAAAGTATATAAAGGTCTATTAACACTTGTTCCAGAAAAGGCAAGAGTAAGACTTTATTTTTTTTAAAATCAAGGTTCAAAAACAAGATGTCAAGATTTGCTTTATAAAAGCATAAATGTTCTCCTTTCCAAACCTCAGATTTAACCATGAGATCAGCTGAGCTCTTCAAATCCTTCAGAGTCTGCCCATGACTTGGTAAAAGACGCAGTTTAGGTCACGACTTTGCAGGGCACCCAGGACCCTTCAGGCTCTGCCTTCCCAGCTACTCTGTCACACTGTGACAACCGCACACCTGGCCATTGCATATGCTCTGCCTTTTGCACTGGCAGTGCTGGCGCCTGGCACACCCCACCTCCCTGCTAGTATGAAGTGTGTTCATGCTGAGTTCTGTAGGCATTCATCTCTAGAAGCCTAAATTGCCTTCCCCCGCCCCCACTCGTTCAAATACACTCCAGTGCAGCACCTTCTGACCTGCTGTGTTATGGTTTTTCAAGCACCAGGGTGTAGAGATTCTACTCTCAGCATCTAGTCAGTGCCTGACACCTAGAAGGCGTTTACCAAATATGAGTGTCAAGAATCATGCTGGAATGTCAAGGTACTGGTTATCAGGAAAACTGAGTCAGGACCCACTAGGTGCCACCTCAGATGAGGTCCATACCATACTGCCCATGTCCTCCCTTTTCTTCCACTTCTAGGAGACAGCATCCTCCTCCTCAAGAATTCCGTCCCCACTGCTTGCCACAAATAAATACTTCCTTGCCTAGAAAAGTGAACTTTCTCAATCATGGTGACACATCTGTCTCCTGGGCCTTGGCCAGGATTGTGAACAAAAAGGCAGTGCAGGTGGGGTCACGGTGAATCCACATCACAAGCCTCAGGGCAGAGGCTTTGCTTGTGCCCAGAGACCTTTCCACAAGCTCCCCCACCCCCACCCTTGACCTTGATGTAAAAGTAATTGTGCATACTGCGCATCCTGTAGAATGGGTTTAGCTCTGGCTATGACACCTCCATCCAGACTTTTGGGCTTTTAGATTCTGCTATATTTCCCATATCCCATGATCATTCCTCTTTAAGGTAATAACTGCAAAGGCTGGGCATGCAGAAGGTTCAAAAAGGACAGGAGATTGGACCAAGCCCAACTGAGAGCTAATCAGCATAAGTAGTACTTTATCCCCTATAGCATGGATTTTAAAACTGCAAGCACTGCCTAGGAAACTGAAAGAGAGAAAGGGATAAAGAGGGTGGGGGAGGAGGAAGGAAGGGAGAGAGAGAAGGAAGGAAGGAGAGACAGAAAGACAGAGAAAGAGAGAGAAGGAAGGAAGGAGAGAGAGAGAAAGAGAGAGACAAAGAGAGAAAAAGAAAGAAAGAAAAGAAAAACCAGAGCAGCAGTGTGGATTCATGTTGTGAAACTGAGTTCTTTGTGTGCATCATTCAGGGATGTGATGTAAAATGCATTAGTATGTGGTTGACTATCAGAAAGGCAGAAACCTTGTTCTAAGAGATAGCTTTATATGAGTAACGTCCCCCTTGGATAAGCTCACTATCTGGATCCGATATTCTAGAAGAGGGTGAGAAAGACAGCAGGAAGCATCAGTTCCTGATGGTGGCATTTGCTAAAACTGCAAAATCCCTTTCATTCAGGTGTCACTTCCTCTCAACCCTTCCACTGAACTCACTCAAAGACTATTGCTAAAAGAGGGATGGGGGGGTGCCACATGGGTCCTGCTCGATGAGTTGGGGTCCAGAAAACACGAGGAAGGGGTCTTCAGAGAGGAAGACAATATGGGGTCTCTCTGGATGGTGGCGGTCCACAGAGTCAAATTCCCCAGGACCCGGGGTGTAGGTAAAAAATCTGCTCTGCCCCAGTGAGATGCTGAAACACCGGAGCAAGATGCAGAAAACACCGTTTACTCCAGAAAGTATAGAAGCTTAAATACACTCTTGGACCAATCAGATCCAAAGGTCACAAACAAAGCAGTGCTCTTTGGCAAGAGCACAGTCTATTAGCATAGAATGGGGAAAGATGGAAGGGAGGTGTTGAAGGTATGGAGATTGCTCCTACAAAAGACTACCTTCTGGAGGCCAAAAACAAGGTCCTTCCACCTCTACAATACATCTTAAAGGACCTGGAGGTTTAAAGCAAGGTAACAGAGAATTCTTGATGGCAGGGTCTAAGACAGCATCAGTGTTTAAGAATTCTAAGAGAACTATCAGTTGAAACCAGTTTGTAGTCCCTACTCCAAAGGCCCCTGGCAGAGGCTTAAGGAGGTGGACATAACTTTTGAAATCTAAGAGAGTGCATGTAAAACCAGCTTCCCATTTCTGAGCTTCTTCTGCACACATTTACCACTATGTACAAGCCCATGCTTCTTACTAGACCATCAGCCTGCAAGCTCAGAATGCAGACATGCACCTAACTCACCAGGGCGCCTCTGCAAGAGCCAGGGCTGTGACTCAGCAGGCTAGAATGTTGCTACTGCTGCTACTATAGGCTGGCAGCTGGCTCATAATGTTCATTCTATTCCCCTGTGATGTTTATTTACCTTATTTTCCTATATTTTCCAATGATTATAAAAAGACCTCAGTGAGTCCAAATGTTTTCTGAAAAATGACCGAGAACTTGTCACAAAGCCAACAACCCACACTCCTTATTTAATTCAGTACAGCAAGTGAAATTCCAAAATGAGATTTCTCCCACTCAGCCACTTCAACTGCTTAGCCACTGTGTGTCATCACAACCGAATCTCACTGATAGGATAGGTATGGTGGGGGGAGATTTAGGGAAGGTAAACTACTCACTGATATAACATAGCCTCACTCTGACAACAAAAAATAGCTTACAATTACTCTTCTGATTTCTCACAGCATCTTAAAGCTGCTTTAAATCACATACTGTCCCCTCATATTCAGAGTGCAGGGGAGGGCACTGAGGAGAAGCCCACGAGCCAGGAGCCAGTCAAGCTGGCTGATGTGGTAGAAGAAAACACTGGGCCTTACAGGAAACAAAGCATTAACAAATGCAAAGCTCAGCAACCACCCACAATATTCTGCTGTGGGTGCAGCTTCCTTTGTGTGCCTGCAGCATGGCTCAGTGGCCAATCAACAGACTAGAAACTCAAGGGTCATCCCTGTTGGGGACCAGATTTATTGTGTAACCTCTGGCTTCACCTTACTGGATTTTGGTAATTTTATCTGTACATCAGAGGCAAATATCAATGTAATGTTACTGAAGGGAAGTAAAATTATAGATAACTTCAGGGTCTACTAAAAAATATGACACAAAGCACTGGAGAGAATAGGGACAAAGAATTGCTGAGAAGAAATATGCAGATATTCAGAATACAACTTGGGTTTGCTTCTCTTTGGACTGGGAAAAGAAATTGCTAACCTTAGTATTCTCTTTGGTAATACAAGTTAGTCAGAAAAGTAAAGAATAGAAGAGGGATATCAGAAAAGGTGACAAACCCACCTCAAATACTTCCCAGCCTGGGAGCTATGCCCCTCAGTTACTCAACAGCATTATTCCTTCACAAGAGCTCCTTAAACTTCTCTGGAAAACACTAGGGTTAGTGTGCTAGAGGCCACACGCTTCCCTATAATAACCCCTGATGTTTCTCTACTTCACACCAGCTGTCAACTCATTTCCTTGTGGTGTCTGCTTTTGTGATCCTGGAAAATTATGCAAAGCTTGCTAGAAATTTCAAAGTTTTAATCAAGATGGTGAGGTCTGCACTTTAAGTTCAAGTTAACCTTCACTTTTAATCTTTCAATTAATTCTACAAGGATGTGAGTATTTGCTGTGTGGGTCAGGCATGGTGAAAGATCATGAAGTAGTATTTTATGGTTTCCAGTCTCAAAGCATTTATAATCAATGTGAGATAAGACTCACTATCTCCATATAAAAACATGGTTCCCATGGCCAACATGAGTAAGGTGCAAACAGCATGGCAGAGATAATTCAGGTGATACTAACTCCAAGCACACCACAGAGGAGTCCATAGAGCAGTAAGACCTATGAGGATTAGTCGGAGGATTTCAGGAGGGCCTGAGGAGGACCAATGTCTAGGTGGCTATAGGACGAAGAACAGTCTTTGTTTCAGGAGAAAAAGGGAAGAATTGCATGTGGCAAATATTTGAGAAATGGGAATATATTTGAAAGCAGGGAAGTGGGCACTTGGTTATGGAGAACCTTGAAAATCAAGTCTTAGAGGGTACAGAGAGCAGAAGGAAGTCACAGAAGTTTCTGTTTGTGTTTGTAATGATCACTCCCTTTTTTGATATTTATTAAGTTTGAGCAAAAGAGGTAAAAGGCAGATGTATTGCAGGATGGAATGCAGCAACTGAAGATCAGAACAACTTGGCCTCCAGTTGATGGAGGATGTGGCAGGGAAGGTGTAGTTGAGGGTGGTGAAAGTGGGGAGGGAAGGAAGATGTATTCATCCATTTTCTGTTGCTATAACAAAATACTTGGATCTGGAGACTTACAAAGAAAAGAAGTTTATTTAGCTCATGGTGCTGGAAGCTGAAAGTCCAAGATCAAGCAGCCCCATCTGTTCAGACTTTGGTGAGGACCCTCTTAATTGTATCAAACATGGCAGAGAAAGGGGAAGGGAAATAGCAACAAACAGAAGGGCCCAGAGCATGAGTGAATTCACCTTATAACAATCAGCTCTCATAAGAACCAACTCACAAATGTAAGAACAGTATTCATCTCTCAGAGGGCAGCACACCTGATGACCTAATCACCTTGCACTAGATGCCACCTCTTCAGCACTTCGCCACCTCTTCATACTGCCACATCGAGGACCAAGCCTACATGAACCATTGAGGGACAAACCACAACCAAACCAAATGAAAGATGAAGACACTTTTGAGAAAAACAAAAGCCCAGCTGAACCTGATAAATGACCTGGGATGAGGAGGAAAGGAAGATGAGGAGGAGTGAAATGTAATTTCAAGTATTACTGACAAGGAAGGGAAAACTGGTTTCCTGAGTTAGTGGTAAAGGGTACATTGGTCTTAGACTTGTGTTGAGTTTGAACTAGTAGAGCAACAACAAGGTACAAACAACCAGCTGGTAATCCAAGCTAGAGAGGACTGAAGATCCAGGTGGGCACTTAGCCTGAAGATGGCTGATCATGCATAGGGGTGAGCTGTCGGGGGGAGAGACGAGCAGAGAAATCTAGAAGAAAAATAAACTCAGAGGAAGGAGAAAAAGAGGGAGGAGTCAAGAAAAATAGGCTCGCTCAGAAAATTAAGATGGAGTTAACAAATAGATGGAGTGGAAAGCAGCACGAGGAAGGCCCCCGATGTGGAGCTCCAAGTGGAGAAGGACATTGACAAACTAGAGTTGTGCTGGGCACAAGATGGGCTACAGGTGGGCCCAGCCACCAGGTAGGACTGGTTTGAGGTTAAGGAAGGCAACTTCTATGAAGAGAAGCCACCCTGAATCTCAGACGTGAGGGCTGAGTAATACCAACTAGAGACAATCATGCTTCTTGAGCATTTCTGGCCATTGTTGTGAATACAGTAACAACATCTAATCTTTAGGGAAGCTAGTATTCTCATTTTATTTAGTGGACATACAACACTCACAAGTCTAGGGAAACCTTATTTATGATATGGATACCATTTGGCCACACTGATCTCCCACATTCTCAAGACAACTCATTGGCAAGAAAGTCATTTACATGGCTTCACTTAGAACTGCATTCCCTCTGAGCTCTTACATCCCAGGAAACTCACTCTCTAGGACATTCAGTTCCCATCCATCACCTCTCAACATTCAGCTGGACTCTGCCCTCCAGCAACCTCCTAATCTTCCTTCCTCACCCTGCTCCCTACCTCACATGCAGAATCATAAGATACCTTTGCCCTCAGTCCCTAGTTCCTGCCCTTCTGCCTGCCTTACTACCCATCACTCCCATCTCTGCACCCACAACACCAGCAGGCTGCTGGAGAAACCTAACGCCAGCGGGCAGGGTCACCACAAATGGCACTCTCTGCCTGAGGGCAGCCTTCAGTGCTACATCACCACCCTCTTACCTTCTCCCTCTCCCAGTCCCTCAGCAGCCATGCTGACTTCCCCACCAGGCCTGGTCCCTGGCTCTGACCACTCCACCTCCTGTTTCCTAGAGAAGGGAGAACACCAGAAAGTCATCACCTCCTCATCTCCATGTGCCATCATGTCACAAGTTGCCCAGGTTCGTCCACAGTCTCCATGCCCTCGGTGAAACATACTGATCAGAGCATGGACTGGGATGAGGCAAGGCAGACACTTATTTGGGATGCAAAATTTAAGGGAGCACTAAAAATAAGGTCGTCCATGTAATATTTTAAAGATTTTTTTTTAAAGTTGAAATGGAAAAAAATCATGATGAACAAAATATCAAAATTATAAACAGAGGCAAGATCCCTTTCTGTGCTTAAACATCCTGTCTCACAAGATACTCTAATCCCTGTCCTGCTCACTGGAACTCCCTGGGTGCTGAATGTGGTTGACCAACATGAACATGTCTTCATTCGTGTGTGCATGTGCACGCACACACATACATGTGTGCTTATTATTTCTGATATATACATCATAAAACAGTACTGATATTTAAAACCTCATAAAACAGTACTAATGCTTATTATATGCAATTCAAACTTCTATCCATTTTTCTTTTATTTTTAATGCTACACCTATGCTTCCTAAAGTGGCTGCATGAACCATTCATAGACTGTGACCTGCAAATTTGGAAAACACCAATCTAGATGGAATCAAAGCTGCACTATAAAATGGCCTTCTTTTAGTTCAAATATTCCCCAAACAAAAATAAACCCTGAAATTCTATTTAAGTAGACAGTATTATTTGAAGGGAAAACTAGGAGGTTAAAAGAAGAAAACTAAGTAATTTAACCATCCTCTCCTAGCTCTAGTTTTTGCTTTGTTAGAGAAATAAAATATCATAGTAAAGCCTGTCCTTGAATGGTCTCATAGAAAATAGGACCAAATTGATGATTGTCTTCATTTTTAAAATCAACTTAGTATTCAGACTATCCCCATTAGCCATACAAATATTAATGATGGTTTTAAAAGTGACATACTATGAACTATAAACTAATAAAGCCTCCTCCAATAAGTCACAGGTTTTTTTTAAGTCTTAATACTTTATACCATTTGCATTTGAATTTCTAAGACTTAAAGTCCCATCTAAGAGACAATTTTTGGTTCCTGCTCAGGCCCAAATCAAAGAAAATAAAAATAAAATTTTCTGTAACCACACAACCAGTTACCAGTTAGTGTAACTATCTGCTCAAGAAAGAAAGAAACAACCTGAAATTTGAATTTATAATTCCTATTCTGAGTGAAAAAATAGACATCCTTTCAATAGTTATATTATGCTTTAATTCAAATGAAGTTTAAGTGTTTCCAATCTAAGTCCTATAAAAAAGGAAAGCTTTACTCCATAGCTAGCTGTCTTCAAGTATTTTTGTGGCTGTGCCTTTAGCCTTAAAACTTTATTTCAAGCCCACAGGCAAAATGTAGAAGCCATTTGGAGCTATTATCCTTCCCCTAAGAATACATTTACAGAGTTAGTTGTTGATTAGTCCAAAAACTTCAAATTCCAATTCAGCAAGCAGGGATGGAGGGACAGAGGGGAAGGTGGGTTATAAACTATCATGTGAATTCAGTTACAAGATTCTCACCTATGTAAACTCAATTGTATGTTTCTTTATAAGTTAAATATGGATATAGATTTGTTTCCTGGTTATAGGGAAAACAATGACAGAGAAATATCAAAGGAAGAAATAGGCAAATGCAAGCCCTAAGTCTTTACTTATGGCAACTGGTGGCATGGGATTTTAGAGTAGTATTACATTTTATAGCAGTTCTATTAAGTCACTAAAATCTCCCAGTAGATAGTTCGATTATGTGAAATTTAAAAGACAAAAGATAAAAATATAAAGGAGGTCAAACGTTTGCTTTAGTAAGCCCGCCCTCTGGATTCATATTTGCAACATGGTTGTTTGGACTGACAGGAATGCTTGCTCTTTTAAATACAATGCTTTCAGTTTGTGTGTGTATGTTTTCCCATTTCTACTTAAGAAACAAACTACCCACTGTAGCAACAGTTACTAACATGGGCATGTTTACTTCACACCAGGTGCTGTTCTGATTGCTTCACATCCCTCCTAACTCTCTAAGCCTCACAACAAACCATGAGGGAGAAATGATCTCCCCATTTTGCAGAAGAAAGTGAGGCACTGAGATAACAGGGTTAACCATCTCATCTGGGGAGCTCAGAGCAGATGATTGTTCCAATCAGTCCCTGAGCTGCTCCCTGCCCTTCCTGGCACAGGTCTTCCTGCTGTTCCCACCAGGATGGGAGGGCAGGGCAATGGGTAGGGCAAAGCCAAGAGTCATGACCCACCAAGCCAAAGAATTTCCTTCTCTGTCTTAAGTTTGGAGTCATTCATGTTTTGTTACCACCTGCATTTCGCCAGCACTTGTATTCATTTTCTTTTTGAACATAACCTTCTCCTCCTTTTTCCCTTCTTTCTTTCCTTCCTCCCTCCCTCCATCCCCCCCCCTTCCTTTTCCTTTGTCCCAAATGCACAAGACAATAAGTAAAAGTGACCCATGAATCTGTGTCCTCTGGGTACATAAAGTCTTTTTTAAAAAAAACAACTAGGAATCTAAGGAGAGGGATCTAAAGTGGCAGAAGCAGGGAAGAAGGAGGACAAAAGGAGAAGAGAGAAAAAAGTAAAAGAGAAAAAACTCAGAATGTTTGATGCAAGTATTTGATGAACAAGTATTGGGTAAACTGAGGAGTCACACACAAGTAATCACACGCTAGCCCTGGAAAAGCTATCATTCTTTTATTAAAAAGCTGTATCAAGCCGGGCACGGTGGCGCACGCCTGTAATCCCATCACTTTGGGAGGCTGAGACAAGAGAATAGCAAGTTCAAAGCCAGCCTCAGCAATGGCGAGGCGCTAAGCAACTCAGTGAGACCCTGTCTCTACATAAAACACAAAATAGGGCTGGGGATGTGGCTCAGTGGTCGAGTACCCCTGAGTTCAATCCCCAGTACCAAAAAAATAGCTGTATCAAAATTTTTTCATGAGTAACAGACAGAAAAAATTTGAAGATATATTCAAAGCTGGCTTATAAAATGACAGGCAAAAAGTGAACATGATGTAATCGATGTAAACCACGCATCTGGCTTAAGGTTTATAGCCAGTACTTGAATCAAAAATAAATATAGCCAGGCATGGTGGCACATGCCTGAAATCCCCAGGAGATCAGGAAGCTGAGACAGGAGGATCGAAAGTTCAAAGCCAGCCTCAGTAACTTAGCAAGGCACTGAGCAACTCGGCAAGACCCTGTCTCTAGATAAAATATTTTTAAAAGGGCTGGGGACGTGGCTTAGTGGTTAAGCCCCCCTGAGTTCAATCCCTAGTACCAAACAAAACAAAATGAAACAACAGCAACAAATATATATATATATTTATACACAATATATATATGTATATATATGTGTGTGCATGTGTGTGTATATATATCCACCTATCAGTAAGAACAAGTGACTGTCTACTCCTTTGAGGTGATATAAAATAGGTCAAAAATTGCCACCACTCTAAATTCCACCTCCGCCACCCCTCTAGGATTCTTCACACATAATGACCATCTTATCTAGGTCACTAGAAGATCAATATCCACTCAAGCTATGATTTTTCAAACATTCTTGAGATTGTTTTAGGATGGCTTTGCACCAGAAAACTTACCAAGGTAAATTCGAAGTGTTGCATTAAGTCAGGAGAAGGTGAGGCTATGGAAAATTCATCCAGGAATCTGATATTGGAAACCCATTTACTACACAAAGTGTGCTGTGAGCGAAGAGCACTGAGATGAGGAAAGGGGAAGAGGATGGAAATGGGGAACCCTTGTATGGAGAGATGGCAAATAGACAGACCTAGAATAATGGCTGCAATTCAAGCAGGGGTTCAGGGAGGAAAGGAGGAAAAGAGACAGTTTAGGAGGAAAGAGAATAACAGAAGATACGGGTGGGATGGAAGGAGCAGAGATAGACATTCTAAGAGAGACGAGCGTAGGCATTTTTGAAAGCACACCAGAGAAAAAGTTGCGGCTATGGTGGGAAATGTCAAATAAGGTAGTTTGGCCAAAAGCTAGGGTGAAGGGAGAAGATGGAAAAAAAGAAGAGCTGAGGTCAAACTGGTGAAATAGTGACCAGAAATAGGGCGACAGAAACAGTTTATGCCTATGGTTCAATGGCAGTTCATCTGTCTTATTTTGGGCATTGTAGCTAGAAACAGCTTTTGATTAAGGATTTACCACACAAGAAGTAGAAGATGGTATGAGACAGGATATACCAGGTACATATGCTTTTCTATCTTAGCTGATCAACAATTATTATAATAAGTTAGCCACCATTTATTAAGCACCTGTCCAGTTCCAGGCATTGCACTGGACAGCCCTAAATGAAAGCAAAGGCTACATTAAATTAAGTCAACAAAGATTAACTTATCACATACTGTGTAGGAGGTCAGGGGCAGGATACTGGGAAGACTTCAGAGATGTTTTAGGTGTAGATCCTCAATCAAAAATCAGTAAATGTTCCACTGCAACCTGGAATCTGGACCTGTTGGAGGTGAGAGAAAGAAGAAAAGCCAAGAATTTTAGAATAAGAAAAAAACAGATTTATGTTCTGCCTCTTCTATTTACTGGCCACATGCATTTGACTTCACTCTAAATTATGTAGCACTATTTTCTAAAGATTTATTGAGATAACCTATTGACAAAGTATGGTCCACATCAGATATTCCATTACCATCCAGGTATCTACCACAATTGGTTAATTGGTAGATAGCTGACATTTTTTAGGGGTTATTTCTCTTTCAAAATTCTGATATATTCTATTAATATGCTGCTTCTAAAAATATTAATTAGATATGAGTTTTTAAAAAAAAAACGAATTTGATTGCTAAGAACCACTTAACACATGACTACTGTTGCCATGAGAACAGAAGTACCATTCCTAACTGACTAAACATGGTCTTCCATTATCCTTGACAGGAAAGAACACTATGGTTCCTATAAGCACTGAAAAGATGTTATCAATGAAAATGACACAGATATAAGACTTTAAGACCCTGTAAATTATGGAGAAGGAAATTTGACTTGAGTCAGCCTTTTAGCTTATTTTGCTAAGACCACTCTCAGAAAATTATAGAAAAAGTTGTGAGATAGGAGGAAAGAGACAAAAATATGAAATCATAAGTGGACTTTAGATTGTCTAACAAAAAATTTACACCTGAACCTTTGGGGTTTTGTTGCCTGCAGACTTGGTAGAACATTCTCTTCTATAAACTGGCTTGTAGTATTAAAGCCTTCATTATGGATGATAAATCTTATTAAGTTACAGATTAAAGCCAGTCTCTGAATTCATGGCATCAAAATGTAAAACAGCCGGGCACGGTGGCACACGCTTGTAATCCCAGCACTTTGGGGGGCTGAGACAGGAGAAACATGAGTTCAAAGCCAGCCTCAGCAACAGTGAGGTACTAAGAAACTCAGTGAGACCCTGTCTCTAAATAAAATACAAAATAGGGCTGGGGATGTGGCTCAGTGGTCAAGTACCCCTGAGTTCAATCCCCATTAACACCCAAAAAAAGTAAAACAGTCACTTTTATTTATTTGAAGCTCACATCTCACCTGATCAAGTTTCATATCTTTATATGTGAAAATTCTTATATCTTCTCTCACTATAAATTAATATATAATAGATACTGCATACTGTATAGAAAGCAATTCTAGATTCATACTGTTCTGGCTACGTCTTTGCTGGCAGAGATTTGATGCTGAAAGTCAGAGCTCTTAATAATTTCCTTAGTTCTATTCAATTGAGCATACAACTCCCCCAAAATAGGCTGTATAAGAGACTTTTCTTCTGAATTTCTCCCAGTTTCTCCTGCAATCTGTTATGAAATGCAAATTCTAATGCAATTGGGCCTCAGAAAGAACTCAATCTTTTACAGTTTGAAAGTCACCAAGTGCAAAGATTCTAGCCAAAGTGACCCATTTTTTAAAAATGACCCATTTTGAAACTCATTAGTTATTCAAGCTGCTCTCTCTCTCTCTCTCTCTCTCTCTCTCTCTCTATATATATATATATATATATTGGTACTGAGGATTGAACTCAGGGGCACTCGACCACTGAGCCACATCCCCAGCCCTATTTTGTGTTTTATGCAGAGACAGGGTCTCACTGAGTTGCTTAGTGCCTCGCTGTTGCTGAGGCTGGCTTTGAACTCACAATTCTCCTATCTCAGCCTCCCTAAGGGCTGGGATTACAGGCGTGCGCCACCGCACCCGGCTCTCAAGCTGCTCTATATTTGAGAACTGCAAAGTTACCTTCTTTTACTACAGTCTTACTGTTGGTATGTCTTTTATAAAAAAGAGAAATATGGTTTCTATTTTAATGGAATATAATGTGACATTTTTTATTCAGTAGGATCTGGACTTCATTTTGAAAATTCAATTCTATCTTCCAAATTTTCTTTGTGGGCAAAGCAATTAATTATAAGCATCTATATTGCCTATTCATCTTTCATCTCACTTCCTCAGGAAGAGCTTCTCCAGGTTCGAGAACTTTCCCTGTTACAACACTCATCCCATCTTAAAGCGTCAGGTGGGCCTTTGGAAGGAGAGGAGGTCAGATAGCTATTGGTCTCACCCTCAAAGGATGCTCAGTAAACTTCTGGAGAATGGGGTGGGGGGTAGGAAGTAGGAAGGAGAGGCAGAACAGTTTAAGTAGACAATGGAAACTTTAAGGTATTGACTTTATCTTGCTTTTTTAAAAGCAAAGAGTTAGTTGGCTCCCAGGTGCAGGTTTCCCCTCCCTTTTGTGACAAGATATAAAATCTACCAAAGGTTTCTTTTGAGAAAGTCCAAAACATCCTTCAGAGTGTTCGGGGTGGAAACATTTCTGCGCCACTACTTAAGACATCTACCTTCAATCATCCTTTTCTGGGTCAGTTTCAGCTTCTCACATCCATCTCCCTTCCCCCCACAGGGACCAGGTAATGTTTCCCAAAATAAAAGCACAGAGGAACAATTCCAATTCTAAAGGATGTACTTTCATTAGTAAATTACCCTAAATACAAGCTACATGTCCGCACCAGACGCTTTGCGGACACAACACTGGTATCCCTTTAACGTGATCCATAACTTATGAAAACCAACACTGGAGAAGAATATAGTGTAGTCAAATGCAAATTTAAGGTTGTTACTTTTCACCTACATGGTATCTGTGCAAATCTACTGACTTTGTCACGTCAGGACGCAAAATAAAATTTGTCAAAGGAAAAAGGAGCAAAGATTTCCCCACTCCAGGAAGAGGTCTTCGTTTCCCAGTCTACCTTGCCTGCCCACTTCCCTGTTTCCATTTCCACAGCAGGTAACCGGCTGAAAGTGTCTTCAGTCTGCCAATTTCCTCTTTTCCACCCAGTTGCAGGCTTTCTATTCAAATTCTGCCCTGCAGCCTGGGGATGGCAGCAAATTTGGGACCCCGCGCCGGAAACCGAGGCCGTGGGCGCAGCGTTCTTTGGCTCGCGGCTCCCGCGCTCGGGAGGGTCTCTGCAGCACAGCACCGCGGCCTCCTTGCCGGGGACCCCTCCGGGAGGGAGAGACCACTGGGTCCTGGGAAACTGCCCCACCGACCTCCGGGACCCCCAGCCTACCTGCCGCACCAAGGCGGCGGCTGGGCTTGGGGTCACGGCCGCCGGGCACCCGCGCAGACAGGCCGGACTGAACAAAGGCGCTCCAGGGAGGGATCGCGCCCTCTTTCCTTGCGGCGCCTCGGGACGCCGGGCAGCTCCGGCCCGCTCCGGGAAGGGCCTCCTCAGCTTCCCGATGCTGGGCTGCACGTCTGAACCCGGGTGTCTGCTCCAGCCGCGCGTCCCAGGCCCGAGGGCACATTCCAACCTGATGTCTCGGGGCCACCCATGTGAACGAACGCGTCTTCACCTCCTCGCCGCTCTTCCCTTTCCGCCGTGTGGAAAAGGCGACCTCGTCCGGACCAGAGCCGGCAGAGGAGAGCCTGCTGTGCCGTACAGCCAGCTGCATGGGCGAGAAGGCGCGGCTCGGCGGCGCGGCCGGGCGGCCGGGCGGGGGCGGGGCCCAGGCTGGGCCTCCCGCAGCCCCCTGCGCCCGCCGCCCTGCTCCAGACCCAGGGAGCGAGCGTCTCCGCTCCGACGCACAAAGAAAACCCATGCAGGGACTGGAGGCTTATCCCGCCAAGAGTGCGAGAACTTCTCCATTTAGTGATCGGAAAGGAAAGGCAACATTTCCACGCATCGAGCGGCCTCAATCCACGTTAAGATGAGGTCTGCTGCTGGGCAGGGTTTTTACGGTGCAACTGATCAAGAAACAACTGACATCAGTACACTTTTAAGCAGGACACTGACTTCGTTAGACTCATGACCCATTCCTTCAACTCAACAGTTATTCATAAACGGGACAAGTTTTGACTGAGTTGCGGTTCTCAGATCACCTTATTGTAGTTTTCGATCAAGAATTTTAAAGGCAGGCGAGACTTGTTAAAAGATTTCTAGTCACACCACTTATGCCTGGACCTTCTGCGGGCCTGAATAACAAAGGAAGGAAACTCTACATCAAACTAAGACTGCACTACAAAGGTCTGGTTTTGTTTTTTTAAAAAATAAACCTCTTCCCGCCAGGCCAGCTTCCCTAATGATTTTACTTTCAAACTCAGTTTAATCTCATAGGCAGCTTAAAAAGAACAACTCACCAAGTGCAAGCCCAGCTCCCTAAACGTCCAAATCCGAGGTCCGCTTTCCACCCCACGGCGAAGCAAAGTCATTGGTCTCAAGAACAAAACTTGCGGGCTTTAAATTTCTGGCCAGGACCAGGCAGCCAGCGCCGGCTCAGCTCGCGTCCCCGCGGGGAGCGGGCTGAGCGGGCGGAGTCGGGCCCAATCAGTGGCCCCAGGCCGGGGCGGGGGTGCCACCGCGGGAGCCTCCCTCGCAGCGCTGCCTGCACCTACAGGCGTCACTGCCAAAGCCCGACCCCTCCTGCCCCTTGTGCCACCACCCCCGCCTGCTGGTGACGGTGAGGGGCCCCGCCCGAAAGTGTTCTTTCTGCAAATGAAGGCTCCAGGAAGTGATTCCCCCCGCGCCTCTTCAGGTAATTGGACTCATTTACTCAGACGACCGAATGTAAGCCAGAATCCACATGAATGTTCTCTTTCAGTGTTTTTCCCATGCACGAAACTAGACATTATCAGAAGAATGTGGAGGTCTACTGGGGGAAAGCGCTAGTAAATTAATCCTTCATGCGTTTGGGTTTTTTTCCCCCTTAAATGTTACCCTAGCCGTATAGAACAAAAACATTACCATTCAATGGAGATTGTGCTTTGAGCTGTTTTGTAGTTACACATATTTCAGAACGTGGCGGAAAAATCAGAGTATCCTCAAATAATTCAGTAAAATAAAAGCTTTAGGTTTGTTATTGTTAAAGGATTAGAGGTAATGAGTTCAAAATAGTTTACTGAGTCAGTTTAAAACTGTAAATAGTAAATACAACGTTATATTTGTTATTACAAACTAGATTTGGGGGACGTTTTGTAACTGCTTTTTAAAAAAATAAAGGCTTTCAGCATATTTTTACAAAATTCTTTTTGTGTATCACCCTCAGAGGGCATGGCTCAGCACCCACTGTCACCTCAGAGATGATAGTGCTACATGTACATCAGACCACCAGCATAAATACTCATATAATGTATTCCCGAGGGAATCACTGATAGTGACCCATAAAATAAGCTAATTCATTGTTACTACAGGGCCAATCACATCCCTTCCCTACTAAAATCCTGAATGTAATCCCACAGAGCCCCACCACCACCACACATCAGCATATGTGTATGCTGAATTCATGTGAAATATTCAATTGTGACTATTCCTTTCAGGTCATTTGGAACAGTAGGCCTACACACCACCTACTGTGCATGCTCCATGTACAAGAATACATAGGACTGTACTCACTAGAAATAAATAGGAACGTAACCAAAATAGATGAACACATTTTAAAAAAACATACTCACATCATCCTATGTAAAAGTAGACAAAACAGATGAATGACTTCAAGAGTAGGTCCGGAAATAATTCCAGAAGATGCCAGCCTTTTGGTGGTAGAGAGCATAAGGAAGAGTGAGGGAAGGGGTACAGTGGCCCAGAGTGCCCACTCATGCATGCACATGCACGCCCCCCAACACACACACACACACACACACACACACACACACACACACACACTTCCCTTCTGTGTAGAAGGGAACAGGAAAGGGAGGTCCCTTTGCCCATCTGGGAAGATTTCCTGGAGGAGACTGGCTCCCCATCCTGCTCCAGAGAGAGGGGACAAGAATGTTGGATTTCATGGTGTAGAGCTCAGTTACTTTCATTGTGAGGGAATACGTGAAGCTTTTGAGATGAGAGGGAAATAAAATTCTACAACAGCAATGATGCTGACAATGAAGATGCTGACTTGGCCAGCATGAAGAAAGAGGACAGTGTCTATGTGCTCTCCTTGTCCATGGTAGCTGCTTGTGAGTAGAGAGCCCTGGGATTCAGTTTATAAATGACGATGAATGCCATTGTTAGGAATACACATTGCAAAGCACTAGAGCACTATGGAAGGGAGTAGAAAAAGAAACTGTTATCAAGATGGTAAATAGAAAAATGAGAGGAGTTGGAATTTGCATGTTAGAAGGGACAGCTAGAGCAGATTTAGGAGAGAGGACCAGAAGGTGGGGCATTGGGGCATGCAGCATCAGTTGTGGAGCGAATACTAAGCCCTGATCACAAGAGAACCCAGGAAACTGTGAAAGCAGGCAAGAGGCCAGTGTTTCAGAAATCCTGAAAAGGGAGCAGATTTGATAACTGACTTTATGCCTAACACAAGTGAATTATGTCAACATAGTGTCAGGCTCAACTAGTTCAGTTTAATTTGCTCTGTCTAGATTCTATCAGATCAGACCCTGTATATACCCTGTCCTATGAATTCAGACACCACAGACTTTGTATTTTGAAACTGGCCACTGTTCCTGCAAGGCCAGTCCTGTTAGAGACATGCTGGTGGGATCTCAGGCAAGCTGTCCAACTTATGTGCACCTCACAGTGAGTAATACCTGCCTGCAGGGCAAGTAAGGACTGCGTACCCACAATGACGTGCAGAGTGCTATGCATAGTGACTGGGGCTGCCCTAGTGAACAGGATGTACCGTCAGCATCCTCATGCCCACCACAGGCTGCAGAAAGCTCCCCCACCCAAAAGGATGGGCTGTATTTCACATCTCTGAGAATGCCATTTCTGGTAACACAGCATCACCCCTTAAAATAACACCTCAACTCTTTGGTTTCCTCTTTTACTACCCACCAATCCCCTCCAACTCAGGCACATCCTTCCTGCCTATTCTTTTCTCTCCACACTTGTTACTTAGTGATCTTCCCTTTGCCTTTAATCCTGACTTGTATTTCAAAGCCAGATTCCAAGTTCCACATTCACACATCTTTAGCTTAGTATGTCTAAACTGGAATATCTAAGTACATGCTTGGGAAACTGAGTGGATGGGATTTGAGTGCCCCTAAGGCCAGCAGACTCAGTATTGTTACTTGTCAATAACAATTGATAGCTTTTTGTCACTCGTAAATGATGCCTGAGTGTTTTCCTATTTTGAGAGTCTTCAGACCCCTTGGAGTTGGAAACCACATTCTGCTCATCTCCAGTTCCCTCCAAGAACTCCCACAATGCCTTGCACAGAGCAAATGCACACTGTATTAACTGCTGGTTGAACTCAAATTTTTACTGACTGCTTCCACGTTCATCGAATGTTCAAACTTTCATTCCAAGAAGCCCCATCTGTAGTACAATGGGCCCAGTGTCTTTCTCCCTTGATGCCACCAAGGCCCCATGGCTGACACTGGAGGCATGCTAGCCCCTTTCCTGTGGCTCTCGCTGCTGTGCCTGTGGTTTGGCACCATCACTATTCTCCCTCCCTCAATTCCAGGACCTCAGCAGTTGGATGAAACTGTACTGGGTACACCCAGAACTGGGGATGAAGGGAACTGACAGCACAAAGAGGCCCTCACCACAGGCCGTTCTAAGAATCCACTTTGTTCCAGTCTCTCCTCTGCCCCAGGGAGGGCCTCCTGTAACTGATCGTCTCCTTCGTGCCAACACATGAGGCTCCTCTCCTGTGCCATGTGGCACTCAGTAGGGCCCCACAGGGACTGGAACCATCCTGGAGGGGCAGGCCCTGCTTGCTGGGACTCTCCTTTGGGCCAGTAAAGCTGTTCTGTGGGTAGGGTGGACCTCACCCAGGGGAGGGATTAGACTGGCTCAATTTCCCCTCTGTACTGCAAATGCCCAGGCAGCCCCTGTGACAGTGACCTGGTGCCATTTCCTGACAGATGGTCTTTCCACATTTCTTCTCCTCTTCCCACTGGTAGATCATACACTTCATACTCTCAGGGACATGCAGGGTCCTGTGCAGGTTCCCAGGGGGCTCCCTCTGCCTTACCTCTATCCTACTCAGGAGGGCACATCCAGCTTGAGTGAATGAGTGACATTTTTTTAGGGACAAACTTGAATACTGTCTGATGAACACTTACAAGTTAAAAGACAATTGGCACCCAGCCTTGCTACAGCTATCTAAACTGAGCAAAATTATTTGAGTCCTTTGATGGTGGGGGACAGAGGAAAGGAAGAAAATTACAGCCCATAGGAATATTTAGAAAATAGTTATTGACTGTGGTGTTGGAGCTACGTGATGGTCCAGAGGCAATTATTTATGTTGGGAATTCTGCACTTAACTTTGGTTGTGTTGATACTTGAGAGACAACTGAAGCTTAACTCTCTATTCCTCCCTCCCTTTTTGGGAGTTCTGGGGATCAAACCAGGGCCTTACATACACATTGTACCACTGAGTTACATCCCCAACTCCCTCTTTTCTAAATAGTTATTCACTACTAAGTGCTCATTGCCTGCTTTATGCTCACTCAAACCAACCAATTCCAAAAGGCAATTACAACTCTGCCTTGGATTTGTATTGGGTATTATTTAACATAAGTAGACCATTAGTTGATATTTATAAATGGTTGGCTGTGCTAAGATTTGTCTTAAATAGCACTTCTGAAAAGCCAATTCTGAAGTCCTTCAAGTTTTCTGAAACCTTATACATTCCACACATACATCTTAGTCAATCTGATGTAGTGGTGAAACCCAGTATTAACACCTAATTGGCTCTGCAGATTTAAGGCCAAGGAATCCTAGAAAGAGAAGAGCTCTGCAATAAATGTTTGTATCATATAAAAGAAATAAGTAAACCCTCTTAGGAGGAAAGAAACCAGAGAGTAATAGTGTAGATAAAGAGCTATATGCAGAAAGGAGAAAAGGGCAGAAAAAACAGTGCTCTCTCTTCTCAGCCTTTTTGCTCTTTGACTATTTCATAGACATGTTCCCCTTTGGGAATTTCTTTTTTGTAATAGATTTCCTTCTGTTTTCATGAGGTGGAAGCTTAGTAATTGTTTCCCAATTTCTTTTCTTCACTGAAGATTATTGAGTTTCTTGGATACTCCTTTAAGGATTATTACTAGTACTACCCTTTCCTACCAGTTCAAATAACAATGGTTTTCCTATCAACAGTATTCCAGGAATTTCTTTGTTGTGCCAGAAATCTCTCACACGGTATACCTTGTTATATTTTGGATCACAGATATACCTATGCGCTGTGCTCCGAATTTGAGTCATGCTCTTCCAATGCTAGGGACAGACGATGTCTGAGCCAGCTCTTCTCCAGCCTGCTCACCTGTATTCTTGCTGTACAGGACCAGTGTCTTACGGAGTTATGTGGCAAGGCTAGAAAAGTGTACTCAATTCACCATGGCACATTAGTGCTCTATCACTAGTTTAGAAGGACTGAACTTGACCTCATTGGCAGCCCTAGCCAGCAATTTGACCTCAGTCAACTCATTAAATGCTCTGAGTCCCACTTTACTCTTCTGTGAAATGAGAATAAAAATTGGTTCCTCTTCTTGTTCACGGAATTTCTGTCTCTTTCATAAATCTATTAGTCATCCATTCAATTAACATTTATTGAAATTTTACAGGCTTGTAAGGTAATGGGGACAAAGACGAGACAGTACATCTGCCCCAGAGGAGCACTTGGTTAGGGATTCACTAACTCAAGTGCATAATAACACAATTTTTTTAAAAAAAATGTACTTCATGCCAATCAGGTTAGCTTTTTTGTGTGTGTGACTTTAGTTTATCTTTTTGTTTTAGTTTTTTAAATTTATTTATTCTAATTAGGTATACATGATAGCAGAATGCATTTTGATTCATTGTATACAGATGGAACACAACTTTTCATTTCTCTGGTTGTACACCATGTAGTCACACATGTGCACAACTTTTCATTTCTCTGGTTGTACACCATATGGGCAGTCATACATGTGCATTGGTGTCCATCTCATTCCACCATCTTTCCTGCCCCCATGTCCCATCTCGTTTGACCAAAGTTCCTCCATTCTTCCCATGCTACCTCCCCCATTAGGATCAGCATCCACTTATCAGCGAGAACATTCAGCCTTTGGTTTATTGGGATTGGCTTACTTCACTTAGCATGATATTCTCCAACTCCATCCATTTACCTGTAAATGCCATAATTTTATTCTCTTTTATTGCTGAGTAATATTCCATGGTGTATATATACCACAGTTTCTTTATCCATTCATCTATTGAAGGGCATCTAGGTTGGTTCCACAGTTTAGCTCTTGTGAACTGAGCTGCTATAAACATTGAAGTGGCTGCGTCACTGTAGTATGCTGTTTTTAAGTCCTTTGGGTATAGACCAAGGATTGGGATAGCTGGGTCACATGGTGGTTCCATTCCAAGTTTTCTAAGGAATCTCCAGACTGCTTTCCAGATTGGTTGTACCAATTTGCAGTCCCACCAGCAATGTATAAGTGTGCCTTTCCTCCACATCCTTGCCAACACTTATTGTTGTTTGTATTCTTGATAACTGCCATTCTGACTGGCATGAGATGAAATCTTAGGGTAGTTTTGATTTTCATTTCTCTCATGGCTAGAGATATTTAACAGTTTTTCATATATTTGTTGATCAATTGTATATCTTCTTCTGAGAAGTGTCTGTTCAGCTTCATTTATTGATTGGGTTGTTTGTATTTTTGGTGTTAAGAAGTTTGTTGAGTTCTTTATATATCCTGGAGATGAGTGCTCTATCTGATGTGTGTGTGGCAAAAATTTGCTCCCAGAATGTAGGCTCTCCATTCACCTCATTGATTGTTTCTTTTGCTGAGAACCAGCTTTTTAGTTTGAATCCATCCCATTTATTGATTCTTGCTTTTATTTCTTGCACTTTAGGAGTTTTGTTAAAGAAGGCAGGGCCTAATCTGACGTGATGAAGGTTTAGGCCTACTTTTTCCTCTACTAGGTGCAAGGTCTCTGGTCTAATTCCTAGGTCCTTAATCCACTTTGAGTTGAGTTTTGTGCATGGTGAGAGATAGGAATTTAGTTTCATTTTGCTGCATGTGGCTTTCCAGTTTTCCTAGCACCATTTGTTGAAGAGGCTGTCTCTTCTCCAGTGAATGTTTTTGGCACCTTTGTCTAGCATGAGATAACTGTATTTATGTGGGTCTGTCTCTGTGTCTTCTATTCTGTACCATTGATCTATGTGCCTATTTTGGTGCCAATGCCATGCTGTTTTTATTACTATAGCTTTGTAGTATAGTTTAAGGTCTGGTGTTATGATGCCTCCTGCTTCACTCTTCTTTGCTAAGGATTGCTTTGGCTATTCTGAGTCTCTTATTTTTCCAAATGAATTTCAATATTTGCCTTTTCTATTTCTATAAGGAATGATGTTGGGATCTGAATTGGAATCGTGTTGAATCTGTGTAGTGCTTTGGGTAGTATGGCCATTTTGACAATATTGATTCTGCCTATCCAAGAGTATGGGAGATCTTTCCATCTTCTAAGGTCTTCTTCAATTTCTTTCTTCAGTGTTCTTTAGTTTTCATTATAGAGGTCTTTCGCCTCTTTTGTTAAATTGATTCCCAAGTATTATATTTTATTTTTTTTTGAGGCTATTGTGAATGGGGTAGTTTTCCTAATTTCTCTTTCCAAGGATTTATCACTGACGTATAGAAATGCATTTGATTTATGGGTGTTGATTTTATATCCTGCTACTGGCTGAAAGCTATTTTTTTAAAAGAAAAAATGTTGACAAAGATGTTGATTAATATATTGAAATTTTATAAAGCAATGAGGACAAAGATGAGATAGTACATAGGCCCCAGAAGAGCTAAATAATTCAAGTGCATAATAACATGATTTTTAAAACTCCTTACTTCATACCAATAAGGTTAGCTTTAAAAAATAAAAGTTTTGACAAACATGTGGAGCCATTGGAACCCTTGTGCACTGTTAGTGGCAATATAAAATGGTACAGTTGCTGTGGACAACAGTGTAGCATTTCCTTGAATAGTTAAAAATAGAATTATCTTCTGATTCAATAATCCCACTTCTAGGTATACACCCAAAGTCGAAATCAGGGACTCCCAACAGATACTTACACATCCATGTCCATAGTAGCACTGATCACAATAGCCAAAAAGTGGAAACAATGTGAGTATCCATCAATAGATGAATGGATAAATAAAATGTGGTATACGCATACAATGGAAGATATTCAGCCATGAAAGAGAAACGAAGTTGATACAGTGAAGCACAGATGAACCTCGAAAATAAACTGCTGTATGAAATAAGCCAGACAGGAAGGAACAAATATGGTATGATTCCACTTCTGTGAGGAACCCAGGATAGAAAACCATGTGGAGACGGAAGGCAGAATACTGGTTGCTAAGGGATGGGGAGAGGTGGAGCAGGATTTCAGTTTGGGATGATGAAAAACGTTCTGAAAGTGGGTTGCACAATACTATTGATAAACTTAACATTCTGAATGACACTTATAGTTTAAATGGTAGATTCATGTTTATTATACCACGATTTAAAAAAAAAAAAACGTGTAATTACTAAAATGCTATACAAATGGAAGGATTGTTAACTTGAATTAGAAGTAAAGGGATTTTTATAATAATTCATGTTCTAAAAAGACCTAATAATTAAGCTGGGTGCAGTGCTGCACGCCTGTAATCCCAGCACTTTGGGAGGCTGAGACAGGAGAATTGCGAGTTCAAAGCCAGCCTTAGCAATGGCGAGGCGCTAAGCAACTCAGTGAGACCCTGTCTCTACATAAAACACAAAATAGGGCTGGGATGTGGCTTAGTGGTCGAGTGCCCCTGAGTTCAATCCCTGGTACCGCCCCAAAAGTGCTATATGCATAAAACTACTTTGTCATTATTAGATGATATTGAAAACTCAATATCCATTCAAATAAACCTTAATAATAATGCATTTATGTTCATACTCTTCCCAAAGACTTTGAGATTGTTTATTCTAAAAACATCAAGATAATGAAACCAAATCCAATTAATTTAAATAAAGTATAAAAATAGATATAAAAGGAGAAAGGAAGTAACAGAAGGCAGAGCAACCACCAAGCGAAACTCTCATCCTAAGAGCTAGGGAAGTGTCCTATTCATCAGAGTTTTTATTAATGCATTTTATCAAAATAGTTTGAGTTTCAATATGATCATTGTATGGATCTATAGTGCTTCATGTTATCATTCAGAGTTTGGGGAACTTAATATGTAATTACAGAACACCTGATCAAAACAGAAGGAAGATATGAAACTAATAGGGTGTTTTTCTAAGTCTGAGCCCTGAGGACCTTATTCTACATTTAATGGAACAAGTTCCTGGAGACTTATCTGCCCTGCTTGCTGTGGCCCCATCAACCTCCTACACCTTCCCTGGGTCTCCTGCGCTGAGGCTACCCTGTCCCCCCACTGATGGACTTCTCAGCGGGCTCCCCTGCCTCCCACACTACTCACCCAAACCCTGCTCCAGCAGCCTGGTTCCCTCACATGGTGTAGACTCCAGCCTCTATGCTATCTCCTTCCTGGAACCCGCTTGCATCTTCCTGGCCAAGCCCGGCACCTCTCAAATGGAGCAGTCGGATTTTACCTTCTCCAAGATCTCTGCAGCCCACCCCCCTTCCTCTTCTCCCTGCGGTCCCTATTTAACACCCCAGTTACACATTAACTATTTATTAGTTAATCAGGATTGCAAATGAATTGAAAGCCTCATGACCTTTGCTTTATTTCTTGGGAGAAATGAGAAGCAAGGGCCATTAGACCAAAGATCACATCAAAGACTGTATTAGAAATGATAATATATGTATAGAATGACCTGTGAGAGTCAGGTGGGGTCATCAAGATTATTTAATCCAGTCCTTTGACACATGAAGAAACTAACCCCTGAGAAAGGAAACCATTTATCCTGTATTTTAGAAGAATAAATAGAATTGAAAGTCCAATTTCCTGAAAGCCAGCAGTTTTATAACACGATGTGTTTTTATAACACCATGCAGATTTCATTCTAATTATTTTTTATTTAATAATTAGTAAATAGTCCTTAGTTATAGCTAAATGTAGGCCAAGAATGACCATATAATGGAGTGGAAAGAGTACTTGCTTTTCCAAAGCCACAGATCTTGGGCAAGTCACTATAATGGCTCTGGCTTCCATTCTTTTTGATTGTTTATATGGTTGGTTTGGGTTGTTTTTCCATCTGTAAACAGAAGAAATAAATTGAATTACCTTTAAAGTTATACATGATTTTATCATTTTATGAATCTTCTAGGCAGTTGGCCTAGCCCCACCAAAGAATTTACTAGAATTGATACAGCAAACACTCTTGCCCCTTCTCCCTGCTGCATCCAGGATGTTCTTCCCAGCCTGGGACATACTTCCCTCTCCTTTACTTTCTCACTTATAAAGCAAACAAATAAAGAACAACAACAAAACTCTGCTTAGAACCAGGGATGTTGTTCAGTGGCAGAGAATTTGTCTAATATATGCAAGGCCCTGGGTTCAGCTGCAGAAAAACAAAACAGACAAAAAGAAAACAAAATAAAACAACAACAACAAAAATTCTGCTTAAAAACTTCTCTCAGCTCAAAAATGTGTCTTCCCAACCCCTGCTCAATTAGGTGCCCCCCACTATATACCTGTTACTTTATTGAAATCATTTATTTTCTTGTCTCTTCCATTAGACTAGGAGGTTACTCAAAGCAGGATTGTGGTGCATTTTTGTATTCCAAGAGCCTATTGTGGTGCCTAGTTCATAACAAGCAGTCAATAGGTGTTGGATAAAATACCCCAAGAACAAGATTATATTACAGATTTCATCTGCAGCTGTTAGGGATTTCAAGGATGCTTAGAATTTGAAAAAAAAAATGGTAATAGTGATAACATCTGCCTAACTAAAGAGGTGGGGTGTAACCAAGGAGTTGGTGAGATCAATGTTACTCATTTGAATAGAGTCCATTTAGATTCATCTGGAGTACTTGTAAAAATTACAGATTCCACCTGGAGCCCCCAGAAACTGCTCCCATTCTGAATGTGTGAGTCTGGATTTACCTTGACAGCCAGCTCTTTAAGAAATATTCTTATCAGGGGCTGGGATTATGGCGCAGTGGTAGCGTGCTCACCTAGCATGCATAAGGCACTGGGTTCGATCCTCAGCACCACATAAAAATAAAATAAAGATATTCTGTCACCTACAACTAAAAAATAAACATTTAAAAAAAAGAAATATTCTTATCACACTAAGGGAGAATCTTTGAAGGAACTACTTAGGCAGTTGTGGGCAATTGAAAGCTACGTAAGTTCTGGAAAAGGAAGAACAACAACACAATAAAAATGAAGCTTTAGGAAGGGTGTGGCTCCATGATGTGCAAAATAAATTGCTGGCTTGTGTCTCAGAAGCAAGGGTGAGCTCCTAAGAGCACACCAAAGTGTTCAAGGTGAGGAATTTAGAGCTTGCTCCGTGGTGGTGGCACCAGAGGTGGAAAACAAACAGTGACACCAGAAGTCATGAGGAAGGGTGAAATAACAGGTTGAATACAAGGCATGAGGACTGAAGGGAGCTTGAAACAACAACTGTGTTTTAGGGACCTTAGAAAAATGGTGATTCTAGTCGTACACATGGCATTTCCAGCCAATGGCTTCCAGCTCAGCTTGATGTGATTGAGGTGTCTGGGAGGCATCCAGGTGGTGATGTAGAATCCATTGTGGGCTTGAGCAGGACCAAAGGCCTGGGAGGAAGACCAAGATGTGAGAGAGTCAACAGCAGGAGGGAGAGAAGGGAAAGAAGCCTGGGAAACTAAGTTCAGGTTTTTAAAAGTAAAAATTGGTATTACTTTCTTACATGTGCCCATGTGATAGAATAGCAGGAATAAAAAAAAAAAACTATTAGTGGCAAATTGTTTGACAATAATGAGCAAAAAATAGACTTCTGCCAGATTGGTTCCTAAAAGGATTTTCTTCTTTGGACAGCTGAGAAGAGGGGGTGGGGGGGTGAGGGGCAAGTGTTCAAAGGCAACAGATTAGGGTGCATAGACAAAGAAGAAACTTAGGAGGAAATCTAGCATGTGTTGTAAGTACTTCAGTAGCCTTGCACACCAAACAGGGTTGCATTTATTATTTTCAAAGGCAGGTTCTTCCATTCTTGCATCTTGTTTATGGTGTCTTCTGAAAGAAGTGGGAATTGTCACAGAATGGAACTGGACATCCAAAGTTCTGCTTTTGCACTTACCATAAAATATGGTTCAGAGAAGAAACATTCCTTTAAAACACATGATGCCACCATTTCCTCCTTAATGATCTAAGAGACAGTGGATCCGTTTTGAAGTATAAAACAAAGTGCCCAGGGCCCGGGGGTGGGGGGAGTGGGGGGGTCCAAGCCTGTACTCCCATTGACTAGGGAGGCTGAAGCAGGAGAATCCCAAATTTGAGGCCACTCTCAGCAATTTAGTGTCTCAAAATAAAAAAAAATTTTAAAGGGGAGCAGGGTTAGGGTTGTAGCTCAACGGTAGAGTGCTTCTGAGTTCAATCCCCAGTACAGAAAGAAAAAAGAAATCTGGAAATTGAAACAGAGTGCATGCTAGTGAGGAACGCGTTAACACAGGCTGCCAGGGTATCATGAGCTCGGGTTGGTTTCCTAATTACCGTCCTCCACCTTTGGGTAGATATCCATCAGACATAAATTGCCGTAGGTGCTTAAATGTTTCTAAATGACTTGAGTACTCCCTGCGCTTTCTGTTCCTTTGCACTTTTTAAATGACTTTCGATGGTAAATCCTTGAGAGTCTTTTTCTGTGAGGAAAGTAACATACTTTGGAATAACAGAAGGCAATCCTCAGTAAGAGACATAAATTTCCTCCTGTTTTAAAGGAAACAGGAAGGGAAAGAAAGAACAATGGCTTAATGGTGGTGTGAGGGTTATTATACTTTTTAAAACTTGAACTGAATTATAGGCCGCCAGTGTTCAGGGGAGTTTCTATCACTGGAGTTTTATCCATCACACTCCAAAAGGTAAAATGAAGCAATAGAGTAAGATCTATAGACTAATTTCCAAACTACAAACTGGGACATGACCTAACAAGGGATGATTTCTCCTCCTTCACTGTAACTATTTTCTATCAGATTGCTAAAAATTCCTAAGGTCTCTAAGTTCCAAATAATTGTTGGATAATAGGATTTATTTCCACCTACCATTGAGTTATTTCTGCCTTCTGATTCATTTAATCAGTACATCCTTAAGCTGCAGCAGGCCCAGTGCTTAGTGAGGGCAGAAGAGGCTGGATGTGTTCTGGTTGCTCTGAACACTGAACTGGTGCTGTGGTTCTAGTGATGTTGTGGCTCATGGAAACAGATTGGTACTCTGCCTGCGTTTCCCTCCGACACAGTAACTGTCATCGTTTCAGGATGATTTATAAAAAGCCAAGAACCTCCTAGCTAAGTCTGATCTTAAGGAAATTTGGGGAATCTTACATACTTCTCTACATTTTATTCTCTATCGATGCATATCCTTTGTCAGTCTTGTCTTATAACAAGCATTGATAAATAGATACAAAAACTCATTTTAAGAAAGACTGATTATTGAGCTATAAAATGTATAAACTGCATGACTATCTATAGTTCTCAAATGGGGCTTGCAGGTCATTACCGCCAGTAATAATTCATCTTAAAATGTCATATAAGACATTTTTAAAAAATTATAAAAGCAGTAAATGTTTCATCCATTTAAGAAAGTTAGACATTGTCAAGGGTGTAGAGTAAAATGTAGAAATCCATCTTGCTTATATTCTGGTCTTCAGTTCTACTCTCCAAATGCAATCCCCATAACAATATCTTCAGTTTCTTCGCATTCATTTTTGAAGCACTTAAGGATTTTACTTATAGTTTTACACACACACATTGATATTTTTTGACTATCAAGTATTTATTCATGCCTTGAAACAATAAAAATAATTTGCTCTCATATTTTTCCAACATACATTCATTTTTATACAAGTAGTAATTTGATACATACCATCTGCATCTTGCTTTTTTATTTTTTCTTAAAATACCTGGGCTTTACCTAATTAGAATAAATAAATTTTTTAAATTAAAAAATGTTTAAAAATAAATACCTGGGCTTTGTCATATTGGTGTGTACCAATTGATCTCATTCTTTTTAACAACTGCATGGCATTTCACTATACATGTGTGCCATCATTTTTTACAGGTATTTAAGTAACTTCCAGTTAATATCTGGTTATATTAAGTTATATTGTTTGAATGAAGTTTTATATGAAGTTATATTGTTTGAATGAGAGTGAACATTCCTAGAAATGAAATTTGTGAGTCGGGAGCATGTGTTGTTTTGTTTTGTTTTGTTTGCTTTTTGTGGTGCTGGGGATGGAACCCAGGGCTTATACTTGCCAAGCACATACTCTACCACTGAGCTACAGCCTCAAGCAGTTGTGATATTTCTAAGTTATCTTCCAAAAAGCTTGCACCAATTTACACTTCCACTCATATCGTCTGAGAATTTTTCCATATCCTCATCTACCCATCTTCCTTTGGGATTTGAAATTTCTACCATCCTCAAAGATGAAAATTATTATTCCTTTTTAAACATGCCTTTGTTGGATTAGTGTATATTGAGCATTTCTTTCCCATAAGACTAACAGTCATTTATTGATTTGTGTGAATTTCTTATGTCATGTTTTTTTCTCACTTTTTTTCTGTTGAATTATTTATCCCTTGCCATACCCATTTTTATGAGAGGAAAAATACAATCTTTCACTGAGATAGGCTTCCGTTTAATATATAACCCACTAACAGTTCACAGGAAACCATAATGTATATATTCTATACATGAACACTTGTATAAACACTCAGTTGCCCTCTTGGAGCCCTAAAAAAAAGCGTCAGTGTGGTCACATAGCCCAAGAAGAGAAAAAACAGCCTGTCTGGTGTAGATGTGGGGACTGGCCTCCCTCTTTCAATTGGTTTTCTATTGCTGTATAAAAAGTGACCACGAACTTGGCTGATTAGCTCAGAATTTCCCTGGGACAGGAGTCCAGGCACAGCAGGACTGAGTTTTCTGTTCCAAGTCCCATAAAGATAAAGCCAAGGTGTTGACTTGCCCCATTCTCAGGTGGAGCTCTGGATCCTCTTCTAACTTCACATGGTTGTGGTGGGATCCAGTTGCCTGCAACTGTAGGGCCAACCGAGTTCCTTCTTCCTTACTGGCTGACACCGAGGTGGCCGCTATTAGCTGCAGGAGGCTGCCCATGTACCTTGTCACATGACTCCTGGCCTCTCCAAAGCCAGTAGAGAGAACTCTCCCATTTGGAATCCTTGTGTTTTGAATCACTCTGATGTCAAGGCCCAGATCTAAGGAGCTCGTATGATTAGGCAAGCCCCACTGGATCACCTATCTTAATGTCAACTGAAGGGTGAAATTCCTTCACAGCAGCACTTAAATCAGTGTTTGACCGACTCACTCTAAGGAGGTGTTTATTTCCCAGGGAGCCAGGAATTTGAGGACCATCTCAGAATTCTGCCCACCAAACCCTCTACTTGCCTTTTTCCAGGGAAAGGTTTGTT
Source organism: Xerus rutilus (assembly GCA_028644305.1). Lineage (NCBI taxonomy): Eukaryota > Metazoa > Chordata > Mammalia > Rodentia > Sciuridae > Xerus > Xerus rutilus. The sequence continues at coordinate 45,921,957 of CM053409.1, read as the reverse complement.
CAGTGATGGAGGAAAGGCCATGACTAGCATTTGTCTAACCCAGGGATGGCAAAATGCATCCATGTGGGTCAAAGATCTTGATGTGCAACTCAGTGAGACCCTGTCTCTACATAAAACACAAAATAGGGCAGGGGATGTGGCTCAATGGTCAAGTACCCCTGAGTTCAATCCCTGGTACCAAAAAAAAAAAAAAAAAAAAAAAATCTCAATGTGAGCAATGAAACAGCAGAAAGCTTTAGAGAAAATCTAGGAAACCACATGTACAATGTGGTCAGGCAGATCTTCCTGACCAAAGATCCAAACCTGATATTCCCCACCCCAACATCCGCTCTCCACTCTTTTGACGCCCTCAGGCCAGATGGCCCACCCAGAGGACAAGCTCCACTAATGGATTTTGAACCCTCTAACCTTGCTGTCTCGATATCAGTGTGAGCAGAGTGTGCTTTTGTGAGATGCTGGAGTTCCATAGAATAGAATGAACTGACCAAGATCCAAGTAGTTGAGCTACTAAGGGGAGCTGTGTTGATGAGCCTTATTCTAAAAGAACTCTAAAAGAGCACTCTCTCTTCCTTCTCTTTATTTCTTTTTCTTTAAATCTCCCACCTGCTGCTGTGATTCAGACGCATCATACGTGACTTGCTTGAGACTGAAGAGATGTATATAAAAGAAATTAAGAGCATAATTGATGTAAGTAGATTGGGAGGATGTTAAACATAGATGCAAACAAGAAGTTTTGTTGCACAAAGAGACTGCCACGTCTCTAGAATTCTCACCAAGTTTTCAGTCTTATAATAAACAGCACAGTATCTCCTTGGTAGGAAAAAAGAACATCCTTATGGCTCTGGGTCCTTGTAACCAAATAGCTCCAAAGGATTGTGCCAGTTCACACCAATTCCAGCAATGCCCAACTAGGCTCACCATATGCTTGCCAACAAAGGGTATTATATTATAAATGCTTTTGATGCTTAAGAAGGGAAGATGCTTTTTCATGTTTTAAAGTACTTTTTCTTAAGAGTAAAAATAAACACTTTTCTTCTCCTAAAGGAGTAATCTTAAGGAAAAAAATTATATGTACAATATTATAGCATTTTCCACAAGAAGAAATTCAGAAGCAACCAAAATATCCAATTAGAAAAGGGAATGGTTAATAAAATATGATATATATGCTGAGTAAATATTATTCAACTGTTGAAAATGTGATTCTTTTGGAAAATAAGTAGCAACATTAAGAAAATCTCTTGAGGGCTAGGATTGTAGCTCAGTGGTAGAGCACTTGCCTTGCATGCATGAGGCACTGGGTTCAATCCTCAGCACCACATAAAAATAAATAAATAAAATAAAGATATTGTGTCCATCTACAATTTAAAAAAAGAAGATCTCTTGATAGAGCTTTATAAACTGAATCTGTAATGAACCTGAAAAAAAGTACAAATTATGTATGTATCATGATTATAACCATATAAAATGAACTTTTTAAAAGTTATGAAGGAAATATAATAAAACTTTCTAGTAATTGCATCAGGTCATAAAATGATGGGTAAGTTTCTTCCTTTCTTTCACATTCAACTCATATAACTTATACACATTTAAAAATATGTATTTGTTCTTCCCATTAAAATGCCAGATTGTTGTCATTGCCATTAAGCCCTCTCCTGAAGATGGACACATAAGGAAACTGACATCTAAAGAACATATTTCATAGAATAGCTTTCAAGAAACATGTGTGCTGTATTGCCCAATTATTTCATTAAAGTTTTGGTTCTTGAAGTAGCTATTCAGGTCATCTCATTATAATATCTGTAAAACCTACCTTGTCTCCACCTCTGCAGGGATATATCACTCCAATGGATTTTATCTGGCTGAAACATCTGATTCCAGATGCTCTTCAGAATAACAAGGACTTTCTCTTTGGGAATATTGAAGAACTTTATGAATTTCACAGCAGGTACATAATAATTCACATTATGGGTGAGAAATAGAAAGTAAGAGAAGAGTGAAAATCAGACTGATGGAGTTTGGACATCCAAAGTGTTTCCACATGGTTGGGCCTGAGCAAGCGGTTTTGGAATCTGTGGATTGGATTGGAGTGGGATGGGCATGAGAAGGGGAGAGAAGCTCTATGGGATCCCTGAGGAAGAAGGGGAAAGACACCATTGGGCCACGTCCAAGGTGTCAGGCATCAGTGTTGTATTAGCTGTGTGTCCTTTTACTTGTTTATTTATTCATGCATCAGCATTAACTGAGCATTTATTCTATGCCAGGTCCTGTGTTCAGCATTGGGGAATACAAAGATGGCCAAGATACACACCCACATGCCCATTTTCATAGGGTGGCACTGGGTGCTAGAAGATGCTAACTAGCCAAACAAGTTGTCCCTCTAGCCCAGGGTTGCTTGGATGTTGAGTTTTGGAGAATGGGAGGAGGAAGGGACTTCCAATCTTTACATTTCACACATGAGGAAACTGCAGCTCCTGACTACTTTACCCTCTGAAGACTCTTCCCCTGATTAATGGAGGAGGAAAGACTGCTGGGCAAATTGAACCATAGTTGTCTCCTAACCCCATCCTTTGTCCTTTGGTCAGACACAAAACTGAAGTGAAATCCATTGCTGCTACTTTCCCAAGAGAAGTCATTCAGCCTCTTTGAGCCAGTGAAACCACACTTGCACAGTGTAGTCAAGAATTAAATGAAATGTTTATTTGTGAAGCACTTACCTGTGCCTGGCTGATAGTGAGCTCTCGATGGTGTTGATAGAAGCAGTGGTGGCAGCAGCAGCAGTGGCAGATTCTATGAATATGACCATCATGCAGCATCAGCGTGTCCCATCTGTCTGTGGCTGATGCTCAGAATGACCAGAACAGCTGCGGGTGGTTTCATGGTCATCATAAGTAATGTCTCAGAGTACTTGTTTTTTCCCCTCACAAATGAATGTGTAGAAGATGGTCAACAGCAATAAAGCCTAGAGAATAGCATTTTTCTAGACACTTCTTAAAATTGTATGTGGTTTGACCTTAAACAATTTGAATCCCACACATGTAGCAATCAAGACATCCTTATATTTTTATTTCCCTAGGACTTTTCTAAAAGAATTGGAAAATTGTGCTGAAAACCCTGAACTTCTGGCATGTTGTTTTCTCAAGAGAGTAAGTCTGTGGTCCCAATAAACAAAAATAACCATGTGATTAAACTCAGTCTTTGTTTTTCTATGTAAGTGGCAAGGACAAATGGAAACACTAACGGTCTAAAAACATCTCTGCTTTCCATGATCCCCTGATTTATTGACATATAATTGACAAATACAAATTGCATATATTCGAGGTGTACACCATGATGATGTGGTATATGTATACTTTGTCAAATGATTACCACAGTGAAGTTTATTAACATCTGTCACCTCATGTGATTACCATGGTGTAGGTGTGAAAGTGTGACCTAAAAAAACTCACAGAAGCAGAGAGTAAAAGGGCTGGGGTGGAGGAAATGGGAAGACATTGGTCAGAGAGTAGAAACTTTCCGTTATAAGATGAGTAAGTTCTGGAGATGTAGTACATAGCACAATTAATAGTACATGTTATATACTTGAAATATGCTAAAAGAGTAGCTCTTCTATCTGCCTTTCTTATACAGTGCAGGAGTCCTTTGTCCTAGTGCCCTATCAGCCTCCCAAGTTACACTGGGCTCACACTGATAGGGAGAAACAACTGCAGGCCTGGCTTCCTGCAAAGCCGGTGAAATGGAAAGCTGGCCACCCAGGGTCCTCAGAATGGGTGATCCTCTTCTAAATGACTAAGCTGTAATTTAGGGCATGAGTCACACAGCAGGCTTAAAGCCCCATGCTAAAGTTGTATTAATGCTCTCAAAGTACTGAGGTTAAACTAAAAATTTGAGAAATTATATCTTCTTCCATTTTCTATATCATAGAGGACGATTAGAAATCGTTAAATCTATAACCATTTTTATGCTTAGCACCCGATTTGTGCATTTCCTGTTCTACATCAACATACCTCTAATTACCTCCCCTTCCTCACCACCCAGACCTGGTCCCTCTTTTCCTGCCTATTTCTCCACCCCTGCTTTGGTCTAGTGGAGCTGTTTAACCCAACATCTTCCCCTCCACCTCCTTTCTTGCCTCTTAGGATGTCCCTGCTGTCTTCCACTTTCTCAATCTTTCCCATTTCTTTTCTCTTTCATAATAAGCCCTAATTTAGGTCCTGCCTTACTTTTCGTGAACCCAAGTCAACAATTTAAAACATCTTAAACACCCAAGTTATGGCTGATACATCTGAAAGCAATATTTAAGATATCCAAAGGCAAGCAAACAAAAGTCCCCAGGTTTCAAGGCACTTGGTGGAATGGAGAAGCTGAGTCCTCTGCAATTTTGTATTCAATCTGATTCATTGCCTTTTAAAATGACTACTGTAACACTATTAGTGTTTTATACTATTTTGCACTTTGGCACTCATCAAGCCGCTAATGGGGAATCTAGTTTCAGAGTTAAGAACTACTTTCGGTTGCTTATGTCATACTTTCAAAGATTAAATTGTTGAATAAGAAAAGGGATAAATTCCCTAGGGAAAAAATAGGTATGATTAAAAAAAAAAAGGTTCAAATATGAGGAGATGGTCAGAGAATTGTTGACTAAACACATTCTTGAAAGAATTCCTCTCCTGTAGTTTTACAAAGCTTTTATAGCCTTCATGTTGAGGGAAACTTTGGAAATCATTAATCTGCACCACAACTCTTGCCATAATTCTGTACAATTTATGATGCTGGGGACAAAATACAAGTAATAAATTCTTATAAAGTAGAAAGTTATTCTCTGGGATACATGGAGTCATTACAATATACAATTACCTAATCTTCTAGACTTATTAGAAAGAGTTGCTATGCCTCTGCAGGCCCATGATGGTTATCCTCACCCTTGATGATAGCAGTCTATTCTTTCTCAATAATATTTACATAATTCCACCAATCTTGGAATTGAATTTTGAACTATTTCTGACCAAGTGTCTTAATCAGATTCCATGGCCTGTCTCATCCAGAAGGTTCTCCCCCAGAGATCTGCTCTCTGTAGAATAGTATTTGTCAGGAGTTTACTTAGAATTCGAACTGCCCTAAGATCTCACATGATCAAATATGGGTCTTGGAAAAGGTAACTTCTCATTGAAGTTGAGCCACTTGTTATCTGTATGACCCCAAGAAAACTCTTGAACCCTCGAAATCTCACTTTTCTTTTCCATACAACAGGTTTAATGGCACCAATATGCAAAGTCGTTGTGGGAAACAAATGTAAGAATGGCCGCACAAAGGTTCTACAAAATAAGATGTGTCTTGACAAGAGCTACAATTTTCTGAGTACTCTGCATATATTGGGCAAATGTTGAGAGCTTTCTGTACATAATCTCATTGGATCTTATAATAATCTCAGGACTTTAAAAGATGAGGAAACTGAGATCAAGGAAGGTTAAGTAACTGACTTTTGGCTGTATAGATTCTCATTGACAAAGGAGAGAACTAAACCTGGACCATCTACCACCAAAGCTCACAGTCTGAATCCATAGCAGTCATGTCTCCTTGTGTGAATATGAGTTTTTAATAGCAGTTTTATAGCCTCCTGATTTATTCTATAAGGAGATAAGGAGAATTGGGCATTTCATATGCTGCTAGTTAGTGTACATCGTTTCTCAAAGGAATTTTTGAAATTTTCTAATACAAGAACAATTTAGGCCAATACTTGCATTTCAGTACTTGAAGGCTTATAATGTTCTGTGTTGCTTAGAGAGCAGAATCAGGACCAAACAGTGAAGACTTCAGGAGGGCAACTTTCAGCTCAGTGACTATCAGTAGAACCAAGTCCTTCTATTACTAAGAGAGTTCAGGAAAAGATGATTGGTTGTTGAGGTTGTTGTACTGGGTGGGAGACTGAGACTCCACCTCCAGACTCTGAGAATCTTCTGATGACTGAATGTTGAAAGCAATGAAACCCTGAATTCTTTTAGTACCTAATATCTTTATGACCTGACAGACCAAATGTACATAAGATGTCTTAATCAATTTTCAGTGTTTTACAAGTCTGGCCTTCAGTATGGCAGGAATGTTTCCTATGGCCAAACCACAAACCACTATGCTATTTGAAACATTGAATTTAACAGACATATTTAGCACAGTGTCTGATATCACAGGCACTCAAGATAGCCCTTGAGTGAATGAATAATGACCATATTAGAGTTAAGCTCTGAATTATTATTCTAGTTACTTAACCAACCTGAACATTTCTAAAGGGCCATTTCTCTCCCTAAATGTATGGTGTGTGTGTGTGTTTTCCTGGAGGAAATAGCCTAGTTGTTATGCTGAAATGGCCACTTACCATCTATCAGGTGAGGGGAAGAACTAGAGAAACAGAAATCATGCACTACAAACCTACATTTTTGGTTTTGTTTTTTGGTGCTGAGATAGAACCCAGGGCCACATGCATAGTAGGCAAGGGCCTACCACTGAGCTACAACCCCAGCCCCAGCACTGTGTTTACAAATAAAATAGACATGGTTGAAGCTGTGAGGGGAAAAAAAGAATAATCTATGTTGACTCAAAGGAAATCAGGAGTTGGCCTGAGCAGGAGGAGAGGGACATAGAAATCTGCAAGGAGGTGGCCACGTGGGCTTCTCCACCAGAGCAGCATGGGCTCTGTGGTGGGCACAGCTGCTGTGGACCATGCACCCCAATGGAGCCAGCAAGGCTGGCAAGCTGCCCCATAGGCCAGAGCTGTCTCTTCTCCCTAGGATATTGGCAAATGTGTGCCTACCTCTCAAGGGCTTTGACACAATGAGGACATGGGTCACTTAGCACTTTGTTGTTGTTTTCCTTTTTAATTTTTTATTGGTGCTTTATAATTATACCTAATAGTGGGATTTGTTGTTACATACTCACACATGAGCAATATAATTTGGACACAATGTAATTTAGCCAGTTTTGTTCCCCAGTACCTCCCTTTTACCTCCTCTGGTCCCTCCCACACAGCACTTTGAATCCTTCTCAATCTCTAGTTCTGAAACAGCCCATAACCTCTCCTGTCTCAGAGTCTTGTGCTGTGGGTTGAAGATGATGTCTGGGGGCAGAGCTACCACTTCCAGTGTTGCCCAAATAACTTCAGTTTGTGTTTTGTTGTCCAGAGTGCCACATTTTGCTTTTGTGCTATTTCTAGTTTGGAGTTTTTCTTAGGTTTCTTTGTAGGGCTGGCATCATGATGACCAGGACAAAGAGAAGGTGGTGACAGAGAAGGGAGGTGCTAGCCACCATCAGCATTTTTTCTTTCAGATTTATCACCCACTACAAAACTGTGGGAGAAACTGGTGTCCTAGACACAGAGAAAGGAAGGAAAGATAAAGATAAAAATTCCTGTTCCTCATGCAAATTGAAGGTAGATCAATCAGTAGCATAAAGGAAAGGGACCAAGGGAAGATAGAAGGGAGGAAGAGGGGAAATATTAGGGAACAATATTGGCCAAATTATATTGTTTTTTTTGTTTTTTGTATTTTTGTGGTACTGGGGATTGAACCCAGGGCCTTGTGCATGCAAGGCAGGCACTCTACCAACTGAGCTATATCCCTAACCTTATATTGTTATATTTATGTACCAATAAAAATATAGGAAAAAATTAAAAAATAATTACTTGCCCGCATATATACACACAAATCCTGACCATGAATTTACTTATGTATTTACCTATTTTCTTTTTTTTAGTTGTTGATGGATCTTTATTTTATTCATTTATTATTTGTATGCAGTGCTGAGGATCGAACCCAGTGCCTCACGCATGCTAAGCAATCCCTCTACCACTGAGCCCCAGCTCCAGCCCCATACCCAGTTATTTTCGTGTGCTCCCAGTTCCTCACTGACATTACTCAGTCTTATTGAATGAATTAATAAACGAAGGTGTATCTTCCTGTCCACTGACTGAAAAATGCTACCTGATTGATTTGTTCTAATTTTTTTCCCATCCAGAAAGAAGACCTCCAAATATATTTTAAATACCATAGGAATCTGCCCCGAGCAATGGCAATCTGGCAAGAGTGTCAAGACTGCGCCTACTTTGGGGTAACGTTGAACTTAACAAAGTCTCTCACAGGATGTTCTCCCTGGAAAATGTTTATGTGCATTGAATTTTTAAAGAAATCCAAAGTATGAACTAGGCAGAGGAATTTGGTATTGGGATTTACATTTACTCCAAGTCTCCCATACTTGGAAATGACATGTTAGGAGTTTCGACGCTGTCCTTGTTCTCTATGGATCCCGCCTGTGAGGAGCAGATGATGGTCTAGTGAGAAACCAGCATCCTTTTCTTGGATGGGATTTAAAAATGGAACTAAGTCAAGAATGCCACACTTAGTGGAATGATGTCAACAAGCCATCTCTACCCTTTAGACTCCAAATGACCCCAAAAGATGCCATCTTGCTCCCAGATGGGCTGCCTCCTTTTCAGAAGGACTTGAAATGCCCACTGTCTAGTGAACTTACTTCTGAAAAAGGAAAAATGGTCTTACTTCCTTAGTTCCTATAGAACTATGAGTCAAGCCCCGCCCTTCTCTCTTGTTCTCTCATTTCACATACTCTTTCTGAGACTGGACCACGCCCAGTGCACATGTGCTTGCGGTTTGTATGTTTTGTTTTATGTCATTTCTGTTTGACTTTTAAAGGTATGCCAGCGCCAACTGGATCATAGTCTCCCTCTTTTTAAGTATCTTAGAGGACCAAGCCAGAGACTGATAAAATACCAGATGATGTTGAAGGTAAAGTCATTGAGGTGGTGTTTTCTGTGCTGGGATAGCAGATGCCTGCACTCTGCTGCTCTGCTCCTTAGATGTGTGGATTTGTATCTGGTCTTCAAAGCCTCCAGATATGGCCCTCTTAGAGGCCCTTTTCCAAGTCTCAATCAGTCCTCCTCAATGCAGAGGAAGACCAGAGAATCAGAGTTGGAAGGGATCTTGGAGCCTGGCTAGTCTGACATCTAGCTTGGGCATGAATCTCTGGGAGCCTGACTCAGGGGAGGAGAGGTCCTTGGGAGCATTATGGGGAAGGAGCTGCGGCCACACTGCGGGCAACCAAGAGGATGCTGGAGGGTGCCCTCAGCTCTTCTCTGGGATATATGAGATATCAATAGCTCTAGTTTACAGATGAGGCCAGGTGCTTCAGAGAAGAGGTGTGCTTTTTCCCAAAGTTACTATTTTATGTGCATTAAAACAGGCAGAAAGAAGGCAAAACTGGAATCGCCTTTTGCGACATCAACCTGCACACCTAGATTTAGGATCTTATCCTGAGAGCAGCCCCAACAGCATGAATTCTGCTGCATCGGTACCCCTAAGTGACACGGGCATGCATGCTCTGCCCTAACCCATCTTGTGTCCTCCTCTCCTTAGTGATGAGGCATTGACCCCAGGACATCTGCAGGCCAGCACTCCTGGACACCCCAGACAGGACATGAGGGCCTAGCAAGGCAGGTTTTGCAGGTGTGAACTTAAAGGAAAGGTTTAGGCTATCCCTAAAAAATGTGTTTTGAATTAACAAGTGTCACTTAAAGAAGAGCAAAACCAATCAAACAAAAGGAGCCCCTACTGTTTATCAGGTACTCTGCCACATGTATCTTGTGTTTCATTTGCACAATCAGACATGCCAGCTGGAGTGTGAAGAAACGGAGGCTCAGGGAAGTTAAAGACATGACCCAGCATTCCGCCCTCAGAAGGAGTCACCCTTTCAGCTTCCACCCACAGTCCAAGCCTCGCTGTGCCTGCTCTGCCACTTAGTAGTCTGGGGACCTTGACTTTTTGGGTCAAGGTCCTATGTAAAATGAAGACCTTCCTATGTAAAATGAGAGTAATACTATCTCCTCCATCAGATTGTGGTAATATTCATAGAGAGTGTGGCACAGTGCTGACCCCCAGGAAGCGTCACACGATGTGTAGCTGTTATGTTAGGCATTGAGACCATCACACCAGTGTGGATAGGAAGAACGAGCTCATTGCTTCCATCTGGAGCAAATTTAGATACAGTGTTCACCTAGGACATCTTCGTCCCCTCCCATCCCTTTTTACTGTCGTTTTTACTCTGGATGTCCTAAAATTGGGCCCTGGGAATAGGACATAATGGTGGTCTTTCCTCCCTTGGTCTGGGGGGCTAGTTTTCCCACAGGTGATATTTATGCTAAAGCTGAGTTCTCTACCATAGAAGAGCTGTAGAGACAGTAATTAGCAACACAGCTTCAGTAGTTAGTCATGCCTTTTCTTCTTTCCACATAAATAAATTTTAATGGGAATTCAAAATTAAGAGAATATGTTAAATGCATATAGTTGGGACCTAGGCTCTGATGCTTCCTGGCTGCATGAACTCATTCAAGCCACTTAAACTGTTTCAAATTCCTTACTGTAGAATCAAGGTAACAGTGCTTTCCTGGTATGATTTTGGGGGACACTAAATGAGATAATACAGATTAAAAGTACTTAGAAAGTTTTCTTAGCTGCTTTTACTGAGGAAATGAGATAGAATCATTATAAAATATTCCTTAGGGGTCTGTGGTGAGCTGCGGGAGGCTACCCAAGGCAGACCAGTTGTTCCTATTGCTAAGTTTGCTGTGTGCCTAGTATTAGAAGTACAAACTGTCAGCACGCTGTAGAGACAGGAAGAACTGTGTAGCATTCTGTGACCCAAGGGAAGAAACTCATTCTGCAGCTCCTGCCCATCAGCTGCTTGGGAAGGGCATGGATGTTGGACCTTGTGGCTTAGAAAGCATCATGAGAACCTGATATAGGGAGTCTTTTCTAAATATAAAAGAAAGGGTAAGAAAGGATAGGTTGCCCAATTAAATCAAAGACACATGAAAAATGGTGAAAATATTAGCAAAATAAGTGACAATTGGTCAGGATACTTAATTAATAATGAACTCTTAGAAATTAATAATGGAAAGATAAACAAAGAATAAAGGCAATTTATTTTTTAAAAATTAATAAAAGTCAGGTGTGGTGGCACACACCTGTAATTCCAGCTGCTGGGAAGACTGAGGCAGGAGGATAGCAAATTCAAGGTCAGCCTGGGCAATTTAAGGATACCCTATCTAAAAATTAAAGAAAGAGGGCTAGGAGTGTGACTCAGGGGTAGAACATTTTCCTAGCATATGTGAGGCCCTAGGTTCAATCCCCAGCACTAAGGGGAAAAACTGAAGAAGAAGAAGAAATTGTAATAGCAAACATGTTTTTTAAAGTTTTATCTGATTTAATTTTGAGGAATTCAAATTGAAACACCAGTCAGGATTTCTCTGTCAATCAACTGGTGAAGATTTGTGATTACATATAATGCCCTATGTCTGGTAAGGTCTAGAGAAACAGACTGTCGTTTATAGCTGGCAGGAACATAGTCCTTCTCTGAAAAACTTGAAAATATGCCCCAGAACTCTATTTCTGCAGTCCTGGGAATTGAACTGAGGGCTTTATGCATGTTAGGCAGGCGCTCTACCACTGAGATGCACCCCAATCCTTTTTTTTTTTCCGATTTCACTTTAATGCTGGGTTGCTGAGTTGCCCAGGCTTGTCCTCAAACTTTTGATCCTCCTGCCTCAACTTCCCAAGTAGCTGGAATTACAGGTTGCACCACCACACCCTGCACCTCAAAAACCTTAACATTCACAATTTTATGTCTAGAAATTTATTCTTAGGAAAAATACACAAAAATTATTGAACTTTAACCTTTAATAGCAGAGAAGACCATGATTCATAACTATAATTAAATCATGGCTTATCTATATGATGCAACACTCTGCCACAATCAAAAACTATGTTTTAAAGAAAAATAACGTCATGAGGAAATGTTCGTGATACTATCACAGAGTGAGAAAAGCCTCACGACAAATGGTGTACAATGGGATTCCATGTTTGTACAAAGAACTCTGTGCCAAAGATGTCATTCATTCTTTCTCTCTTAAAAATTTACACAGAGTCAGTTTAACTGTCTGCAGATTGTGCAATAGATTCTGTCGGCAATCGACTCCTTGATTTTCAACAGGGCTTTTGGGTTAATGCAGGGTCTGCTGGATCTTGAATCTCCTGAAGATGTGGAGATAGACCCAGGGGGTCCAGAAGGAGGCTCCACCAAGGTAATATAGAAATATCACATTTTTTATAAGTAACCATTAATAGTGTTTGCTACCAACATGTATTAAAATGCAACTTTTGGGAAAAAAAATAAAATAAAAAAAAAATCATAAGAAATAACTAAAAAAAAAAAAAATAGTGTTTGCTAATGGGTAGGAGGACTTAATATCTGTTGTATCATTTTCTAAAATAGTATATATTTCATATCTCATAGTCAATAAAACAAAAGAAGGCAGTTTTGAAGTAGAGATTTGCAGCCTAATGAGAAGTAGTAATGTGTTTTTTTCCTTCCACATAAATAAATTTAATGGAAATTCAAATTAAGTGAAGATGTTAAATATATAGAGAGAAGACTAGAAATAAATATGATAGAATCTCTGTGGTTTTCTTGCATAACAATATTATGTATGATTTATATTTTCTCCTTTGTACTTCTTAGCATATCTAATTTGTATAAATGCTGTATTCTCCTGTGTGGGGTGTGTGTGTGTGTGTGTGAGAGAGAGAGAGAGAGAGAAAGAGAGACCGAGAATTCTAAGAGACACTTGGAGGAAATGGTAGCCATATCAGGTTAAGAAGAAATTTTGTGGCTTAGCAACAGTGTTTCTTTTCAGTTTTCTATAGAATATTCTGGTTTTAACAAGAATTCTTCAGTTGTGTCTGAAGGAACAGTCATTTGCATGTCCTTTCCACTTAGAATATGGGATGAGGACCTCTTGCAGGTGTAAGGTGTAAGGAATCATTTTGCATCCTGGGGCAAGGGGAGCTAGCCCTAGATAAAAGGGTATAATAAAGTGTGTAAGGATTTTTCTGAACCCTACATTGTACAGTGGAAAACTAGCTGCCTAGTGTGCTTGTGAGATAAGGGTTAATAGAAAGAACAGGGGAGAGGAGCAGGAAGGTATCTAAAACAGAAGTATTGGGTAAGGAGAAAGATGTCTGCCATACAAACTTTCGATTCCTTCTTGCGGTGGTATGCGCCTGTAATCCCAGCAGCTTGGGAGGCTGAGGCAGGAGGATCCAGAGTTCAAAGCCAGTGAGGTACTAAGCAACTCCGTAGATGCTGTCTCTAAATAAAATACAAAATACTTCTGGGGATGTGGCTCAGTGGTTGTTTCCCTGAGTTCAATCCCTAGTACAAAAAAAAAAAAAAAACTCAGGTGAGAGTCCTTCACCAAGAAATGAAACTTATTATGCATGACAAGGTAAGAGTCCATCCTACCATGACCTGTCCAGTTCATCAGCCCTGCCATTCATCTCTGATCCAAAGATGCCAACACCCAGTGCTGCCGCAGAGATTAAGAAAATACACTACTCTTTCCCTACATTAGTCTGTCAAAGACAAAAAGAGGTGAGGCCAACTGGAAGCAATGAAAAGCTATCTATTCTTCGTCATAGAAATTGAAATGTTTAAAAAAAATTATATAGAATAAACCAGAATCTCTTTGTTCTGTTTGTGTTACCAGGTGACAGATAAATATGCCATGTAGGTAGCAGGGGTATAAAATACTGAAATCCCTGACAAAAGCCTTTCATGCTGAAACAATCCTCCCTGTCACAGCTGTCCTTAGTGTTGCCGTGGTAATAACTGGAATGCTGGTCTCTATGGCTTTTCCACTTAATGCTGTCTTTCTGTTTGGGAGGTGCAGACTGCACTGGCTTATCTCTTTGGTAGCTCTAATTGTGGTGGAATGTGGGTAGGACTGGGAGAGGAGTAGAGGGAGGAAATACAGAGCTGGGAAAGATTCAATGTGCCACATGCTACTGTTTTGACTTTGAACGTAAATCATTAGTGAACCTCCACATGGCAGCCCATTCTTTGCCTCTATCAGAGTTTACCAATTTCCTCCTCTGGGATGGTTCTAATTATAATTTACCCATAGGAATAAGACTTTCTCATTAAATATGGGAATGTGATACTTAGATTGTCTTTTGCAGTAAGCCCCAAGAAGTAAGGATATTGTCTATTAAAGAGGCTAGGTTTTAAAAAGCCCACTTTTTTTTTGTACCAAGGATTGAAACCAGGGGCACTTAACCACTGAGCCACATCCCCAGCGCCCCCTCTTTTAAAATTTTATTTAGAAACAGGATATCATTAAATTGCTTAGGGCCTCGCTAAATTGCTGAGGCTGGTTTTGAACTTATGATCCTTCTGCCTCAGCCTGCCAAGCCACTGACATTACAGGCATGCGCCACAGTGCCTAGCAAAAAAGCCCACTTCTGTCTGTGCCTTATACATCAGGAATATAATGTCTACAATTTCATTAGGACAATATACAGAAGTTTCAGTGGATGAGTTTGCTTGTCTCTACTGCAAATGTCTTAAATGAGCAAATGTCTTTAGCCACCAACCTTTGGGAGCAGGAGACTGATCAGTGAACCCACCCTCCCTTGGTTCCTTGACTCTGTCCCATTTTACGTTTTTGCCTGGTGGATGATACACTTTTGATTTCCAACAAGGTATTTGTTTCCACAGGATGGGCCAAAGAGGACCCAGGATTCCTCATTCTCAGCTGAGCTCCAACAGGCTTTGGCAGTGATAGAGGATTTGATCAAGTCCTGTGAGTTGGCAGTTGATCTAGCAGCAGTCTCTGGATGTCCGGTATGTTCCATAGCAAATGCTGGAAGATTTCACATCAAAGGTGGGCACAGTATTCCCAAGGTGAGAGGTGCTGTGGCACACTCAGAGAAATAATTTACAATAAAGAAATTGAACTCTGAGGAAAGTCACCTAAGTTGGTCAGCAACCTGTGCTATGAGATTGTGAGCAGCCCCTCAGCATTTTTAGGGATCTTGGTTTGTACTCCTCAGGGTGCTGATTGTTACACCATCCCACATTCTGGACAAATCAGAAACTCAGGGGCCAGGACACATTTCAAGGACAAAAGTGCTAAAGGAGTAATTTTTTTCTAACTCACTATTAAAATATTAAAAGATTTTTCTTCTTGCCTCAGAGTTTCTGTGGAAAGTATTTGTGTGTGTGTGTGTGTGTGGCTGGGGCTCGAGCCCAGGGCCTCGTGCATGCTTATCTGCACATACTCTGCTACTGAGCCATATCCCCAATCCAATGTGAAAAGTATTTTGAAAATGAGTCTTACATGAGAATCTTGCCCCATTTCACATCACAGATTTCAGAAGAGACCCAACAAGTATGTATTGTACAACCCTTAATCCAAATGACTCAAAGAAAATGCATTGAGAGGCTGATGCTGGGGACCTGAGCCATGTCAGCTAGAGCATGTCACTAATCCTGAGCAGGAGGGCCCCAGAACTTCCAGGCAAACCACCTCCTATAGCTGTATGACTTCCTTGAGTCAAGGACAAGGTTAATATTTGACTGTTTTCACTTTGAAGTTCTCTAGATTTCGACTCAAATGTGTTTGCTTCCTGACACTGTCATAACAAGTTACCATAAATCTGGTAGCTTGGAACAACACAAATTATTTTACAGTTCCGAGGTCAGAAGTTCTAGTCTCATGGGCTAATAAAATCAAGGAGTCTGCTTTTCCCTTTGGAATCTCTAGGGGCAAATCTGTTTCCTTGAGTTTTCCAGCTTAAAAAGGCCACCCCCAGCTAGGCTCAGTGGTGCACGCCTATAATTCCAGCAGCTCAGGAATTATTTGAGGCAGGAGGATTGCAAGTTCAAAGCCAGCCTCAGCAAGAGAGGTGCTAAGCAATTCAGTGAGACCCTGTCTCTAAATAAAATACAAAATAGGACTGGGGGTATGATTCAGTGGTCAAGTGCCCCTGAGTTCAATCCCCAGTACCTCCCCCACCCAAAGGCCACCCCCACTCCTTGGCTTGCAGCTTGTTCCTCCAGCTTCAAAACCAGCATCTGGGAGTGACTCTCCAGTCACATCACTCTGGCCTGTGCTTCTTTGCCACAAATAAGGACCCTTGTGATTACTTGGGCCCAGCCAGGTAATCCAAAATAATCTGTTTGTAACCTTAACTTCCATTTGCCATGACAGTGTCAGATTCTGGGCATTAGGATGTGGACATCTCTGGGAGGCCATTATTCTGCTCACCAAACAGGGTTCAGCATTCTGACGGATACTTTCCTACTCTGTCTTTCTCTTTCTTTTTTTCCCTTTTTTCCCTGGTTCTTACCATACTGTTTATTGAGATCTCAGAAGATCCAGTGATCTTTTTTTTCTGTCCTCGTCACACTTCACACTTTGCAAATTAATTAGGGAATAAAACAATTATCTTTTAACTTCTCTTCCTCATGATATTTCTTTGGACAGCATCTAAGAAACTTCTCCCTACTGGGTTTGCTGTGATCCTGAGCAGTGATGTTGTTCTGTCCTCTGGGACACCAAGGTACTCTGCTTCCAGCTGATGCATGATTCAAGAGGGTATTCATGGACTACAGGGTGACGTTAAGGTGTGTGTGAGAGGGCATCGTTTTCTTGGTAATAATTTCTCTTTCTTCAGCTAAAGAGCATCAAGGGAACGATTTGCATAATCAGTTTGTTTGCAAAATCATCTTTCTGTTCTTTTTTTTTTTATCTTGAATCATGTATTAGCTACTTCTATTAGGTATTCATTTCCCTGAATCTAATAAATAAATTTCCTGGAAACAATACACAACAAGAAGTCCCAGCTATGATTCTGTGTATAAATAACATAGAAAGAGGAAGTTGAGAGGAAAAAATGATTTAAATATAAGGAAATAGCCATCTACCCTAATTCCATTCCAAGCCAGCTTGTATGCAAATAAAATGAACCAGTTTATAAAATTTTAGAGGTTTCACACTAAATTCAAAGAAGAATTTTTTCCTGTATGTCCTTAGAATTGTGCCCTTGTCATATGCTCTGTAGTTTCTTTCCTAAGACCTTAATTTGCTATTATATCTAATACATTATAAAATTTATCCTGTCAGTTTTGTAGACTCCTATTGAATTATGGAGGAGTAAGCACTGGAATTTTTAACTTTTTCTGATTCAAGAGCAGATCTATGGAGTGAATAGTTAACTAAGCCAAGAGTATGCAGGCATCCTCTCGAACTATTTCTTTCCCACTTCCTATCCAGGGCACCATTTACACTCTATCTGGTTTTCCTTAGCATTGACATAACATCACAACTACTACTAATTCAGATCACCAAATCAAAGATTCCTTGGCCTTGTTTTACAGAGTTTTGTCACAGTATTTACAAACACCTGCAGTATACATGGATAAATCCAGAGCTTAACATCTTTGTTTTTCCACTTTAAACTCAATATTAACCTGGTTTTTTTGAAAAGGAAGGAAATTGAATGTTGGTGCATCAATTTGCAATTAAAACAACTAGAAAAAGAAATCTTTTCTAATATTTATATTTTTTTCTGTTGTATACACTCATTTAGTCCTTGGTTTAATTAAGTCACAAAAGTTTTAACAAATTTTTTAAACAAATTTGTTTTGTAGATGCTGAGTTGTAATCTACTTCCCCCCAATTGCAAAAAAAAAAAAATTTTTTTTTAAATAAAGTTTATTATCCAATGGGTAATAAAGATGCATGTAAATCCTGACTTGCCAGGAACAAGTTCCAAGGAACAAGTAAAGGTTGATGAGATATTTTTCATTTCCAGAACAAATCTATATAATTCAATAAAGGACATATTTTAAATTGCAAGTTAATTGTGGGCTAGAGCCAGGTGTTTTATTTCTCTTCCAGTTTCTACTTTCCTTACTATAGTGTTGGTACGATATAAGACATAAGACCGAGCAGATAACCTCAGCACGCAGTGGAATTGCCTTGCGCATCTTCCCACCCTCACAAGACCTGCATCAAAGCATGGCTGTCAGGAGTCAATGAGGCCTACATCCCAGGTGAGGCACCCGGCATCTCACCTGCCTGGCGCCCAGCAGATGCTAATTCAGTGGCCCTCCTGCTGAGTTACTTGGGGGGCCTGGTCATCAGGCTGGAACTGAAGGAGCTCTTTGCCTCTGCCTTTTGTGATCACTACTCCCATGGTTTCTGCTTTCCAGCTCTCAGCCAGGCAGTGTGTTAATTCATTTATCCAGATGTTTCCTGCTTCTTTGCACCTGGTCACATTAGCTTGTGCTGTGAAGAATGAAGACTTGAACACCCAAAAGACGTCTCTTTCTAGTGTCACTAGATTCATTCACTCGAGATGATTCTTCAGTTGGCCCATGTAGTCACATTTGAAATTCTTATATCAGAGCTCTTGCTTGCAAAATGCCCATATGTGAAAATGATAGCATTTACTAGTTTATTTTGCTTTGATGTTTCGTATGGAGGAGGCTATCTGACTTGTCACTTGCATGTTTGTTTGAGGTAGCCGCTGGGTCTCATCTCTGAATGCATAAGCATCAAATTCTTCAACAACACACCATGGGACACAACCACACTTCTTTGTCACTGTTAGAATATGGTTGGGACTATATTGGTTTGCTAGGACTGCTATAGCAAAGTACCACAAACAGAGTGACTTAAAATCGCAGAAATTTATTCTCCTGCAGTTTTGAAGTCTAGATGTCCAGAATCAAGGTGTCAACAGAGTCATGTTCCTTCTGAAGGCTCTAAGGAAGAATCTTCCTGGCTTCTGGTCACTGGCAACGCTTAGAGTTCCTTAGCTGACAGCAGCAGCACTCTGGTGTGTGCCTCCAGGTTCACATGCCTGTCTTCCCTCTGCTGTATTAGTGCTCTTTTTATAAGGACATGGTCATTGGAGTAGGCCCCACCCTAATACAGTATGACCTCATCTTAACTAATTACATCTGCAAAGATCCTCTTTCTAGATAAGATCACATCCTGAGGTTCCAGTGAACATGAATATTTTGGGGGAAGCTATTCAACCCAGTACAGGGGCTTCACTGAATTAACTTCTCGAATAAATCAATACTTTGTCACAGTACTGAGTATTTAGTTTCATGTCCCCTGCCCCCAAGAGCCATTAAATGTCAATAAATGAATAAATACTAGGGGACAAGTATTTGAAAATGGTTGTGCATGCAATCTCAAGCCTTGGGACAAACTATAGTCTGGTTGGAAAGAAAAGAAGCTGTTGGTTGAAGAATTGTCCAAGGACCATGCTTGGTCCTGCTTGGGGGAATCTCCGCACCACTTTACTTTGGAGGTCGGGTGACCTCCACGCAGACACATGTCCTGCCAACAATGAAGTGTATGTGCCAGCACTGTACATACAGGGCATGTGGCTTTCCCCGCTGAAGATTGGGCCTCGAGCACTGAGCTGTCCAATCTTCTCATGAGCCCATGAGAATATCTATGCAAGATAACCCAAAAGATGCACAACCGTGTTTCAGCCAGTTTCAGAAGACCCAGTGACTCCCTCCAGAGACTTTCAGTGGTGGTGAGCTTACCAGAAAAGCTGACTCACAGAGCTGCAGGAAGAGTCAGAACAATAGCATAGCTGGACTCATGGAGGTGAGAACTGAACAAGTCCAGGATCTACAGCAGCTCTGGGGCCTTGGCCTAGGGAGGTATTTGGGGTTCTCACCAGTGTACCTGCCTCTGTGTGGCAGATATAACCACACACCTGCTGTCCTTTCCCCTTACCCGCCGATTACTGGTTCTTTGCCTCCATCAGTGCTTTTTCCTCTTCTTCATAGTTTCTGTTGACTCATTTTCTTGATAGTTCTCACTTCTCATTAATCACATGGCTTGTCCACAGCTACAATTCCTGCTGGTCATTGCCTCCTCCTCAGTTTTCTTCAGTTACAGAGGGTTTATTGTGGTCACCCAGCATGTCTTTTTTTACCCTAGGGCCCTGGGTCAACTGTTGGCCCTTCCCTGGATTCACATACCTGAAAGCAGCTATGACTGTAGGCTGAGGAGGAAATTTCAGGGGTGATGAAACACAAAAACATTGCTGCCTATCTGGGCATGTGGCACATATCTATAATCCCAGCAACTCGGGAGACTGAGGCAAGAGGATTGCAATTTCAAAGCCAGCCTCTGCAACTTAGCGAGGCCCTAGGCAATTTAGCAAGACCTGTCTCAAAATAAAAAATAAAAAGGCCTGGGGATATGGCTCAGTGGCTAAGCACCCCTGGTTTCAATCCCTGATACCAAAAACACGCTGCTGCCTAAGGTTACCTCTTCAGCAGATCTAAGGTCAAGGTTTCCTCTACAACAGCCAGTAAGTGACCTTGGTGGACACCTACCTTTTGCCCAGTCTTCTACAGATCATTCATTAGAGAGTGTGTATCTGGGCTTATTCTTCATCCCCATCCTTCTGGCCTCTTTCAGAATTGCTTTTACAGTTGTGCTGTGAAATGATACCTCCACATTGATCAAATGTGTTCTAAATACTGATGTATATTTTAAGTACAGCTTTACCTAAAATATATTTATTTATATATTGTAGGACGTAGTTGAGGATGTAGCCTGGTCCAGTGACCCAGTAACCTTTATCCTGTGGGAGGAAGTTTTCATATGTATTATTAACAGGAATTGCTGTGCTTTTCCTGAACAGGTGGTGTGTGTACCCCTTTGGGCATAAAGAATCATGTAACTCACCCCTTTTCCCTCTATACTGCCTACTAAAAGGTCAGAACCAAGACTACTATGAGTTTACATGGCCTTACCGTACGGATTTTATGTACCATCTGGTAAGGTTGTATGTATTTTTGTAATGTAGATCAAAATTGGGAAATAAGTTCACTTAAAAATAGAAACTACCAATAATAGTTGTTCACGTGGCAGATAGTAAGCACTCACTTCTGCCAGTTACTCTGACTAGAACACTCTTCTGCACTCCTTACACCTTTATCGAATACAAATTGAGTGGGTTTAAAGGAGAAAGCCATGGCTGAGAGCTGGGGTGACTACATGTGAGTGGGACCCTGAAGGACACAGAGTGAAAAACTCCTCAAGGGTCATCAAGGAATGTGGCCAAGTGGAACCTGTGCAGTACAGAATAGGGGCCTCATGCTTATGGGAAAGAAGATACCAAGGCTGGGGCTCTTCATTCCTCAGTGAGGGATTCATTTGCCCCAGTTTGCACATGTAAACTTGACAAAGCAAAAAAGGAGAAAATTAACCCAGAAAATATACCACAAGCACCATAGAAATGACTGGACTGTATTGCTCTTGAAGTATAGTCAATGCTTTTTAAAAAGAAATATTCACACTTTGCTCAATATATAAACAGCAAATCACAAACATGTCCAATCAGTTCTAAATACTGTACCTATTTCTATTATTAACTCTCAAAACATGGAGGTTTATCTCAGCTAGATGAAATTTCTTCCTCATGACCCTACTCCAAATGATTTCTTTTCCTTCTGATTCATAGAAATGAATTCTTGATTATCTTTAAGTGATTTAGTTTTCAAAAAATACCAGATAACATGTCTTTAGTTCTTCCCACTCACTGCCCCCAGAAGAGAGCTAAGAGAGGGCAGCGTCATCTCTGGACTTGCAGCAGACACATGGGAAAGGCATGGTCCCTGGGGAAGGAGAGGCAGCATGGTGTGTGCCCTGGAACCAAACAGGCTTTGTAAAAAAAATGTGTCATTTGGGATTATTTTGACACTGTTCATCACTCTGAAAATCACAGTTAAATGTAATTACCATTCCTACTGCAATGCTATGAAGGATATGCTGTGCCGTGCTCTCTCCTTTCAGAACAAACCTTCTGTTCCCTGAAACAGATGTCAGGATGCAGGTGAAACACCCACCATCATAGGTCCACATGCAACAAGAATTCTCTCTCTCCTGAACATAACTAAAAAGTTAAATTCTTGTCCCTTTTAAGTAGACTGTCATGTATCAAACACGAAGAAGAAGAAACAGAATTCTGCTAACTAAAGTGAATTATAAAGACAGAAGTATCAGAAAGGCAATATCTTTCATTCCAGGATTCCTAACATCCTTTGTGTATGTCGCTTGCATAGCTGAACTCATTTCTTTACATGACAAAATGACACCATAATCAGCAAGGCCCGCAAAATTATAGTTTTGATTTAGTGACAGGTTATCCCAAATGGCACTTCTAGAATTGTAAACTTCAAATAAGTGTGCTTTATAATTTGAAAACAAACTCCTAAGCATTGTGTGCCTGCCAAGTACTTTAATGGTTTCTTTTCTTTCTTCTTTCTTTTTTGGTGTGTTCATTTTCAAAAGGATGATATTGGGAAACTGGGCAAGCTGTTGATGCATGGCCATTTCAATGTCTGGACAATTCACAAGGATCGTTATAAAATGAAGGATTTTATTAGATTTAAACCCAGCCAGAGGCAAATCTATCTATTCGAAAGAGGAATCATGTTTTGTAAAATTCGAATGGAGCCTGGTGACCAGGGGCCATCTCCTCAGTACAGCTTTAAGAAGTGGATGAAGGTAAAGGGGATCCTAATACACCTGGAGTCAACACCACCTGGGGGAGTAGAGGAGGGGAGAAGAGAGAGATGGTTCCCCTTATTTTACAGAAGAGGAAACTGAAGCTTTGAGAGGTGAAGTTAACTTGCCAAATGCTTCACAGCTGAGCTGGAATCCACACCCAGGCCTGCCTAACCCTAGACGCAGGCCTGTAGTCTATCACTAGCCAGGGCTAGGGCAGGCATAGGGGTGACTTTATGCTAGATAAGACAAAATGGACCTTACTGTGACTTGTCCGGACAAACTAAGCAGTAAAGAGGAATCTTTCCTATGGAAAGAGAGGAAACAATTTGGAGATTAGAGCACAGGCTGGGTTTCATCTTAGACTTACCCTTCTCAATGCTACATTATATAAAATGGAGACAGCATCCTCACTCTGACCCTGGGGGTCTATGAACCTCTTGTCCACATCAAGTCTTGTCTCTCACCTGAACAGGAAATATTATACCCTGCTATCTATGAGACAGATACACAGAGAGATATACACACACAGTTACCACTTACGATCTTGTGATTAATTAAAGCTGTCAATTCATGTAGTTGTCTTTATTTATATTTCTTAATGGATACTCATTCAGTTGCCATTATATAGAGATTTGTGGAGCAGGTGTTACAGAAGAGGTGACTTCTTCACTCAAAGGTTGAGTGCTACAGCCCTCCTCAGGGAAAGTCTGAAGCAAACGGGACAGGGGATGCTACACCACGACTGTGTTTTATGCTGCCTTGGGGACATGCACAGAGGAAAGCAGAAACACTTGGAAGGAAGATGGAAGAGAGCTGTTAAGGGTAGAAAGGATTAGAGTGGCAGACTGACAATTGAAATGTCAGAAAATGGTGGTACAGAACATTTCTTTGTTTACCATAGTTGGTGACACTTTCAATTCGCCCACTTGGAAGGGGGAGCAATAAAAAGTTTGAAATTGCCAACCGAAATGGACTTGAGAAGTACATCCTGCAGGTAAAGCCCATACCTTTTCCACGGTTTTCCTTTGCTCTTTCCTCTTGTGTTTCCGTAACTCGACGAGGGTCTTCTGTCTCATTACTCTCAAGATCATGCAGAGAACAAAAGCCCTCTGCTTAACACTCAGGGTGATCTGATACTCATAGTATTTTTTTACTTATAATTTCAGGCAACTTCAAAAGAAATCAGAGATTGTTGGTTTTCAGAAATAAGTAAATTATTGATGGAACAACAAAACAATATTAAAGGTAGGTTATCTCTGCTGACTTCAGACTGGGAAGTTATTCTGACTGTAGTGGGTGCTGACTGGGGATGTTGTCAAAGAATGTTTTGCCAGTAAATAACTGTGGCCACATTTTCACAGCCCCTGGAAGCACCTGTGCTTACTTTAATTGAGAGGGGTTTGTGTGTGTGTGGGTGTGTGTGCATAGTTGTGTATGGTTGCACTGGTGTGTCCCTTTTAGTTGTGTTACCACACACACCTAATTGCTGAAGTCAACTGCTCAATCAAAAATCCAAGAGCCACCCAAGAAAACATGAACAGGGATTCAAATGATCAACACTGCCTTTCAGAAACTCTACTACTTCTTTTCCAAAGTTGAGATAAAATTCACATACCAGGGGCTGGGGCTGTGGCTCAGCGGTAGAGCGCTTGCCTCGCATGCGTGAGGCCCTGGGTTCGATCCTCAGCACCACGTACACAGCAATAAAATAAAGACATTGTGTCCATCTACAACTAAAAAAATATTTTTAAAAAAAATTCACATACCATAAAATTTGCTCTCTTATTGAAGTGCACAATTCAGGTGCTTTAGCCTAAATCACAAAGTAGATTAGGTTTTCTAATCAATATCACTCTAATTCTAATTCCAAGCTGGAACATTTTTATAACACCTCACTAAAAAAATCCTGTACCTATTACCAGCCATTCCCCATCTTTCCCCTGCCCCAGCTGCTGGCAACCACTCATCTACTTTCTGTTTCTATTAGATTTTCTTATTCTAGACACTTTATATAAATGGGATTGGGAAAAAAGTAACTCTTTCTGTCTAGGTGCTTTCACTTTGCATGACTTTTTTTCAGGTTTCATCCACGTGGTAGCATGTATCAGTACTTACTTCCTTCTTATGGCCAAATTATACTTTAGTGTATGGATGTACCATTGTCTTAGTCCATGTTGTGCTGCTATAACAGAATACTATAGAGTCATTCATAATAACAGAAATATATTGGCTCACAGCTCTGGAGATTGGGAAGTCCAGGATCAAGGGGCTGGAATCTGCTGAGGGTCTTCTCTGTGTCATCCCATGGCAGAAGGCAGAAGGAGAGAGAAGGGAAAGAAGGGGGAGAGAGAGAGAGAGAGAGTGCACACACATACACATGAACATGTGTGTATATGCAAGGAGGGCCGAATTTGTCCTTTTATAAGGAGCCCACTCTTGTGATAACAAAACCACCTTCACAATAATTCCATGAACCTATTCACAAGGGCAGTGCCCTCATGATCCAAACATTTCCATTAGGCCCCACCTTCCACTGGGGATCAATTTTCCAACACTGGGGGACACATTCAAGTTATAACAATGATATTTGTTTATCCATTCATCAGGTGATGAACATTTGGGTTATTTACACTTTGTGGCTATTGTAAATAGTAGTACTACATATTTATTTTCTTTTTCTTTTGCATGAGTCCTCATTTCTAAGTTTCTCGGATACTGAAGTGGAATTGCTAGATTCTATGTTCCCTTAGTTAACTTTCTGAGGAACTTCCAAATTGTTTTCCAAAGCAATAGCACCATTTCAGATTCACACCAGCAATGTATAAAGGTTCCATTTTCCCCTTTTCCTCACCACCACTCATTATTGTTCATAATTATTATTATTATTAATTCTTATTGCCATCCCAAGTAGGTTAGAAATGGTAGCTCATTATGATTTGATTTGCATTTCCCTATGACTAGTGATGCTGAGCATGTTTTAATGTACCTACTGGCCCTAGGTATATTTTCTTTGAAGAAGTATGTATGTCCTTCATCACCACCCCTTTTTTTTTGTACCTGGGATTGAACTCAGGGGCACTTGAACACTGAGCCACATCCCCAGCCTTAGTTTGTTTGTTTTTTGTTTTGTTTTTTGGTACTGGGGATTGAACTCAGGGGCACTCAACCACTGAACCACATCCCCAGCCCTATTTTGTGTTCTATGTAGAGACAGGGTCTCACTGAGTTGCTTAGCACTTCATCATTGCTGAGGCTGGCTTTGAACTTGTGATCCTCCTGCCTCAGCCTCCCAAGCTGCTGAGATTACAGGTGTGTGCCACCATGCCTGGCTCCTTTGCCCATTTTTAATTGGCTTCTCTTTTTATGGTTGAGTTGTAGTGTTGGTTGGATACCAGAGCTCCTGTCAAATAAGATTTGCAAGTTTGTGTTTTTTTGCATTTGTGCATTTGTTTTCACTTTCTTGATAGTGTCCTTTGAAGCACACATTTTTTTTTTACTTTGATGAAATTCAATTTATCTGTTTTTTTCCTTTGGTTGCTTGTATTTCAGATATTTAAGAAACAATTGCCCAATCCAAGGTGACGATGGTTTACACTTATGTTGTCTTCTAATAATTTATAGCTTTAACTCTTGCATTTAGGTATTTGACCATTTTGACCTAATTTTTGTATGCTAATTTTCACCATCATTGTAGACTGTTGTTTTCCAAGGCTACCCCAACAAGGAAGGGGAAGTTGGGAATAGGGTGAGTTAAGTCACCACAAATCTCACTGCTCAGACTGAGGGTCACCTGATCATTTTGAACAAATGCTCTACAGATTTCACTGCAAGCCTTTAATTTCTAGTTTTCTGAAAAAAAAAATTATTACTGACAATTTTTGCCAGCTTTCCCCCCATGCTTTCATGGAAAAGAGAATTTGGGGAAGTTTTTTCCTCTACCATTTCACTAATGTCCTTCACTTACAATAATTGAAAGTCGTCTTTGCATAGGCTTTACCCTTCACATTTGTGTCTTTCAAAAGATCCGCAATCCCCTCATAACAGGGACAGGGAAGTTCACACCAACCTTCATCAATTGAGTTCCAATATTCCCATCAGGTAACGTTGCTAGAGTTGAGAAATGCCAGTCTCATGTGAAAAATCTATCCCTATCATTTATTCTGGCAATGATTTGTGTGAATCTCTCTCTCACACATACACACACACAGAGAGAATTGTATAAGGTAAGAAAAAATTGCATGAAAAAAGAAAGATAAATTTTGTCTTTAGAGAATTGGCAAGAATGCAACCATTTCTCCCTCTTTCTGAATCTCCTCTGATCATCATCTAGTGGGAGGACGGAGGGTGGATGTGGAGGATGTGCAGCTGGGGGGTTTTCCATATAGTAAGATGTGGAAAAAGATACACTGAGAAGTATGACTGGAAAACTACCACTTCAGTTTTCTGTCGCAACAAAGTAACAAAAGTTCTTGATTTAAAGTCTAGGCTTCTGCCAGGATAGTAATGAGATTGTTTAGTTGGTTTTAATTTGCATAAGGTAAATGGGAAAAAGCTATGATTTACTTTTGCTTTTCAACTATTAATACGACATTAAGTGTATGTTGTGGTAATTGTGTCTGAGTGCCCTAAAGGCTTAAAACAGAAAGGTAGGAAAAAGTAACTTGGTTTCTCACAGGAATAGCATTCTAGTCACAAGATTGTTCTAGAAAAGCTTACTCCTTAGGTCAGCATTTCTCAAAGTGGAGTTTAGGGACCACCTGCATAAGAATGATTTAAAAGGCTTAAATACAAGTTTCTAGGTCCCACCCCAGAACTATGGAATGAGAATATCCAGAGTTAGTACTTGGGATGAGCATTTCAGCTATTAAGGTTTCTAGACAGGAACCTTATACCACAATCTTAAACATCTTTATTCAGATATATTAACATAATAAACTACATATATTTGAAGTGTGCAAATTAATAAAAAAAATTTGACAGTCCTCAGGATCAAAGACCTAAATGCAAAATTTGAATTATAAAACATAAAACATCTAGAAGAAGATACAGGAGAAAATGTACATGGCCTTTAGACAAAGATTAAATAGATAAGACATTAAAACTATGATATCCTTTATCAGAAGAGGCTCAGAAGATCTGTCAGGCAAAAAGGCATTTATTTGGAATCTTAGAATTATGATTGAGAGAGCACAGACTTCACCAGAAACCAGAGTGTGTCCATGTGTCCCATTAAGAAAGGGTTTACAATCTGGAAAGCAGTTTGGAGATTTCTTAAAAAACTTGGAATGGAACTACCATTCGATCCAGCTATCCCACTCCTTGGATTATACCCTAAAAATTTAAAAACAGCACACTACAATACAGCAGTCACCTCAATGTTTATAGCAGCACAATTCACAATTGCAAAACTATGGAAGCAACCCAGATGCCCTTCAATAGATGACTGGATAAACAAACT
>CM053409.1:45819101-45886098 GCA_028644305.1 Xerus rutilus | reverse complement strand
ATTTTATTCTACAAAGGCCACTAGAAGTTTTAGTTCAAAATGCATTTATTGAGCACTTAGAAAGTACAAATTCATTGAATAAGCCCAGACTCAGAGCCCCTTTCCACTCCCATCCACCCCAGGCCAAGACTGAATAAGTTTCTTCTTTAGGCTTCTGGACTCTTGGATGTTAATGAGCATGAATAGCAAATTAAACAGGAAGAAGGTCACATCATGGAGAAATCAGATGTTCAGACTTGGTCAACAAATATTAATAGTAATGCCATTTAATAAGGCAGTGATTGTCAACTAGGGTTTGTTGGTGCTATAAAATTTTATATTCAGAAAATGAAAAGTGACCCATTTTCTTCTTAGTACAAACCAGGAAAAATAAAGATTGAGAAAAATCTTAGTTCTAGAATATGGTCCACAAATCTTTCACCAGGCCTATTCCTCCATGGGAGATGGCAGGAGCTCTGGGAGGTTGGAGGGTCTTGTTTCATTTTCTTGTGGAGATTTCAAGTTAGCTTGTGTAAAATGTTTTTTGAAGGAACATAAAACCGAATTTGTTATCTCCTAAGTAACTGGTTGTATCTTCTAACACTGTCTCATATTTACTGTGGTGGTTGGAGGGATTCACATTCCAGTTTCCTCTTTGAAAAACTCAAAGTGAGGTAAAATGCCTGGTATTGGGCTTCTCTTTCAGCTGGGGCCCAACAGACCAACAAAATGTGTTGGCATTTCAGTTCTTAATCTATTAGTTTGTTGATTTAAGAGATAACTCTTCAGATTACTAGGACTTTAAAAAACTGATCCTATGAAACTAGCCAGCTCATAATATATGTCATGCTCTTGAGGTTTTTTCACAAAGAGATCTTTATGAGCTCATCTGTTTGAGGCTAGAAGGGTCAACAATGGCAAAGATGTCCAAATATGATCACCAGGAGATACGAACCAACTGATATAGATTTATAATTCCTCCTTCCCCAGATTGTAAGGATGAGGATTATCCAGGTGCCTTCCTTCCTTTCTTCTATCTCTCCTACTAACTGAAGGTCATTATGCCCAAAAGGCATGGTGTGAGCAAAAGAAAGGGTAATATTTAGTGTGCGCTTGGTTATAACTGCATCCATACATGTTTGTTATGTCTGTATATATCTGTCTGTGTACACTCAGGCATACACAACTTTCAATATTGGGAAGGCCACCTAGTTTCAGGGAACAAAAAGGTGGCAGTAGAATGACCATTGTGTTGATGTGAGCTGAGATGACCTTTGACTAATTAGGCTCATGAAAACCAGTCAGCTCTTGAGAAGATTGGCTGACACCTTAAGATAAATAAATGCACAAACAATTCAGTTGGGTTGTGAAAAGTAGCCTAAAACACAAAAACACTACATGTTGGTGAGGCTGTGGAGCAACAGGAACTCTCATTTGTTACTGGTGGGAATGCAAAATGACTTAGTCGCTTTGGAAGGCAGTTTCATAGCTTCTTACAAAACTGAATATATTCTTACCACACAATTCAGTATGCATGCTTGGTATTTTCCCAAGGAGTTGAAAACTATGTCTGTACAAAAACCTGCACACAGATATTTCTTGATGCTTTTATTCACATTTGCCAAACCTGGAAGCAACCAAGATATCCTTCAGCAGGAATGGATAAACTGGCACATCCAGCCAATGGAATATTATTCCGCACTAAAGAAATGAGCCATCAAGCCAAGAAGAGACATTAAAAAAAATGACTAAATACATATTATTCAGTGAACAAGGCCTCTCTGAGAAAGCTACAATCCATATGATCCCAGCTTTATGACATTCTGGAAAATTCAAAAATTTTATTATCTGGAGATAGTGAAGGAATCATTTGTTGTCACGGGTTAGTGGGGGAGAAAGGAATGAATATACAGAGTGGGGATTTTTAGAACACTGAAAATATTCTATGTGATACTATAATGGTGGGTACATATCATTGTACATTTGTCCAAACCCACAGAGTGCATCACCAAGAGTGAACCCTGAGGTAAACAATGCACTTTGGATGAGTACAAGCCTCAGTGCAGGTTCATCAGCTTCACCCCTCTGGTGAAGGATGGCGATGGTGGGGAGGCCATGTGTGTAGGGGCAGGGGGGCTTTATGAGAAATCTCTGAACATTCCTTCAAATTTTTCTATGAAACTTTTTCTGCTTAAAAAAAAAATAGGAGTCTTCATAAACACTTTCTTCAAGTAGGCCACATGCACAGTATTATAGTAGAGAGTGTTGAAACTCTGCCCAGTTCCTCTTTATCAGTCTGGTACATCCATTTACTTCTCAATTGCTTTGAGGTTAGCTGATGATATCTCACAGTTGTGACATTCTAAGAAATGCCCTCAAGTGACTGGAGCTGTCTAGCCAGGAAATGTCTGTAAGGTTATATCCTCCCCTAAGGGTAGCTTGTGACCCACCAATGGGTTACTAGTTCAGGATACAAAAGCCAACCCTTCTATCCCAAGATGGCACCCCTGTGGTACCATCTGTGCTACAGCATTTCCTAGAGGATGCTGGACTTCAGCCAAACCCACAACTACGCCTACTTCTTCCTGCCCTATCTTGTGCCCTCCCTGTCTTACAGGTTTCATCTGAAAGCCCTTTCTTAATAACACACTTGCACAATCTGCTTCTTGGGAACCTGACCTAAGACAGTACCAGGAGAGGTCCAAGAAATAATGGGATTCTAGTGTTAGGTCACCTGCTAGCCAATTGGCAATGAGGACACCATCAGTGGTGTTACAGAGTATTGAGAGTCCCGGTCCCTAACCTTCTGTGGTTCAACTGCCTGGACCTTCACCTGTGGTGAGCTAGGGGCAGATACAGGTGGGCAGTGATGTGCCAGCTGGTGCAAGGTCTTTAGAGAAGATGGTGGGATTGGGAGTCTTCTGCTAAGTACCACTGAGGCACCGAAGATAAAGTGACAGGCTCACATTACTCACCAATTTTAAGCCCAGTGTGAGAATCAGAGGGCCTCTTTGCCCATGTTCAGCTCCTCCTCTCCAGGCAGACTGAGCTGAAGGGCAAGTGGCAGAATTTAAGAATACATTTTCATGCGAGGCAAATCTGCCACTTGGTCATTTTAGGCTCTAACCAGTAGATGAACTGACAAAGTCAGGCCATGTTAGGGAAGAAGGACCCTAAAAGTTGGAATAAGAATTCTGGTTTATATCCTTCACCCTCTGAACTGGCAGTGGTGGCCTAGTCCCCCTTATTTGGAGAGAGAACCTCTCCCATCTCCCCACGACTATGCAGAAGCTGCAGATGAAGCATGTAAGACAATGTTTGCTCTCCTCCACGTTCTCCTCCATCTCCCTTCTAAACCCTTTCCAGAACAGTGACTAGGATGAGCATTACAACATGACCTGATCTGGGGTAGAGGCACCTGGACCTATGGTCATGAGCTTCAAAGGCAAAGATCTTTGAATTGTGCTTTATTGTGCATCTAAGAATATCCAGTGTAGAAAAGGTACCAAACAACCAAACCAGCTGGACAATTTGGCCAGTAGAGGTCAGCAAGCTTCCTTCATGGCACCCTAGTGGCTAAATCATGGGCTCCTGAATAGAGAAATCTTGGTAGCAGAACTGGAGGTTGTGCATGGGCCCTGTAGTGTGGGCTCCCTGTCATCAAGACTGCTATGGGATGTGAGGGCAATCTGGCTATAATGTGGGTCCTTGGCTCCCATGGGTACATGGCTCACCAGGACTGATTAGGTGGATCTGGCTTGCTAGGTGGGTGTCTCCTTCCTCCTTCACCACTCCACAAGTGTCCCTCTCAAACTTGTATGTTCAGTTGATGAAGATGACCTGCCCACATAGAGGAGGGCTGTTCTTTAGTCCTAGGTACAGAGGTAACTGCTTCTCTGACAGAACCTCCAATTTGTAGGATAACAAGGTAGTCAA
This sequence comes from Xerus rutilus, assembly GCA_028644305.1. Classification (NCBI taxonomy): domain Eukaryota; kingdom Metazoa; phylum Chordata; class Mammalia; order Rodentia; family Sciuridae; genus Xerus; species Xerus rutilus. Next base: position 45,882,183 of record CM053409.1, on the reverse strand, counting down.
GCTTCCAAGACTTTAGATTCATCCAAATGAGGGTCTGCATGTGCAAGCCTGCCTTTCTTTATTTAAAAAAAAAAAAAAAGACTGATCTAGCTGCCAGCCCTGTTGAATGTTCAACCTACTACAGAGATCCATGCTGAACTCTCAGTATGGTACTATCTGTTAAGACAAGGAGATTTCCTCAGCCCCAACCAGGCTCAGGGGTACAGTGTGTAATATTGCTTTCATTAAAGGACTCAATGTGGACATATGACCACTGGACTACTGGTCCCACCACCCCATTCAGAAGTTACTGGCCTGATAGAGGAGTGGAACAGCCTCTTGAAAGCAAGGCAGAGTGGAAGTTTGGACATGGCACTGAGGAGAGGGAGTGCCATCCTTCAGGATACAGTATGTGCCTTTAACTGATGGCTATATTATGGTGCTGTGTCCCAGTAGGCAGAATATATGAATCCAAGGGCAAAGATGTCAAGCTTGCTCATTGTTACTCCCAGTAACTCATATGGGGAATTTGTTCCCTCTCATCCCTACAACTTTAGCCTCAATAAGTTTAGAGGTCTTGGATCCTAAGAGGGATACTTCCACTGGGGAACATGGTAAAAATCCTACTTATTTTTTTTTATTTTTTTTAGTTGTTGATTGACCTTTATTTATTCATTTTTTTATACGTGGTGCTGAGGATCGAACCCAGTGCCTTCTACCTGCGAGGCAAGCGCTCTACCACTGAGCCACAATCCCAGCCCGCAATCCTACTTATCTTAAAGCTATGTCTGCCACCTGCTGCTGCAGTTGGTCATTAATTTTGATTTTGCCTTCAATCCGTCACCCCCCTCCTACTCATGCTAGACACCCTGACTGCTGCTGCCCATCGGGCACTTCTGATGGCGGGCAGAGTGGGTGTCCTAGGCTCGTCCCAGGATGTGGTTCTTTTGTTTGCCCATGCACAGTAACAATGGGCATGGGAGCACTGAGAAATGTCCCAGAGATCATCTCTCTGCCTCTCCCAGGCAGCAGTCCCACTTCCTCCCCATGATCAGGACCAATCCTCCCTCTAGTATGGCAGCTGCGTTCTTTGCCTGCCAGCCTACTGGCATGAGAACAAAGTGACAGGGCTCCTCATGCCAGTAGGGGTTGAGTCTGGGTGGGGCAAGGGAGGAAGGTGGGAATCCACCGAAGGACTGGTGCAATTCGGTGGTAGGACAGTCACAGAACAGGTGGGTATGCTATTTCTGATGCTATTGGTTAAACAGCCTCTCTCTGACAGCTGACTATACAAATTAAGGAGTTAAATTAACAATATTTTATTAGTTTGGATTGTGCTGAAACTTTTGAATTCTGACTTCACTATTGTCCTCGATTTGCAAAGCCCTGGCCATATGAAAAATCACAAACTGAGAATAAGCCTTTTGCCTCATCGGCAACCGAGGAAGAGCCTCTGGACAGACCCCAGGGAGCTTACAGGCCTCTATGCAAGTCTTGCTGTAGGCCCCCTCTTTGGTCCCCAGGGTTTTGGAGATGGCAAATGGACTATCTAGTGTAATACCTAAGGATTGTTTCTTTGCTAATTTTTCTGGCATTTCTTTTTTTGGCCTAAATAACTTATTTGCTTTCATCATTATTATTATGATTCAAAATTATTTCATGCACTCTTGTATTTTGATGAAGAAAATAAGTTCCAGCAAATAGTTCTTTCTGGTGAGATTATGGGTTATTTGGAATATATAACCAACTCGTTTGAAGTTTCCTTTTTTGGTTATAAAAAGGAATACACATTCAGGCTTTCGAAAACAAGAAGTGCAGAAAAGTACAGCTAAAAGTATTCAAACTGGATATAACCACTATATAAATCTTTCAAATTTTGTGTCCACAGAAATAGATGATTTTTTAATGGAACCATACTAATGTTTGCATGGCTTTATATTGTAGTCTTATTAAAAAACTCCCATTGAATCTGATGAGATGGCAAAGCTTAGCCTAGACCCAATCAGACATGTCAGTTTGTCCTTCACTCCTACCCCCACCATTGGGCCTATTCCAACCCTGAACATCCAGGGCAGCTGGTTGCTGAGCAGCTAGGAGATAATTTCCTAGTTGGGAAGTTTCTTTGGCCTCAGCTTCAAACAGCTCTGAAAGTCTAAGACTGCCAACTCAGACTGCCCTACAAACTGAAAAGAACTTTGACAACAGAAAATACACTCGGAAAAAAAATTGTGCCCTGAGACTATGAGGAATCTGAAAGCAATTAATTGAATCCTTAGGAGTGATTTGCTTCCTCTTAGCCAAAGACAGATTAGCAAATAAAATAGATGCTTCAGGTATAGACCAGCCTTGATTGATTGATTGACCTGCATTTATGCTCTGGGCTGCCAAACAAAAGATCCTAATCTAGCCTAATACCCTGGGAACATTCTCTCCTCTGTGAACTCTGAAGATTGACTGGGATGATCAGGCAGAAGATGACTCAAGAGTTAAACCCTAGAAGACAGAAACCTTGGTTAACAGCACCACATAAGATTAAAGTCTCAAATCCTGAGATCTTACAAACCCAGGCTCAAGTCCAGCTCCATCTCTTTGGATGAGTTGCTTAGCCTTTTTGGGCTTAAGTTCTTTTTATTGTTTATTTTATGAAGTGGAGACACACATTTAACAAGATGAGGCGATTAAATAAGATGACGCTCTTAGGCTGTGCCCAGTTCACTGTTAGCATATGATCATCAGCAGCTACCTACTGTATATTCAGGGAAGGGAAGGGAAGGTCACCAGCTTAGGCACTGCCTTAGATACCTTTGCTCCCCACCCTTCCCAGTCCGTCAAGTGAAAATAATGGGTTTTCATTCGTGTGATAGAGATGGTGCTTTAAAAATTGTACCTAATTGTAAGGAATAGAGAAAAATCTAGTTTGGAAGAGAATAAAATAGAATTTACCCATTTAATATCTTCAGGGGACAGTTGCTGCTGAACTAGCAGGATCTGTATTGGTCTCTTAGTGCCATCCAGTGGACGGCAAGGGAAAGGCCAAGATTTTGCCTTCGAAGGCTGTGATTTACCAAAAATGTGTTTTCTGATGAGGATAATTTAATCTCGCTAATAGGTGCTCTTGTACATAAATCCCAATTTGTTTGAGCAAAATTAAAAACTGGGAATTCTAGACACTAAATGCTAAAACTAGATTCCCTAAGCCATGCAGGATTTCTGTGATATGAACTGTAAAGTTCATCCACAGAGGGAAAAGGGGATATTCCCCAGTCCTTACCAGCATAAATTTTCATGGCCTACCTTTCCCATTTCTCTTGCCCTTCCCCTCCTACACTCTTTAGATGTATTCTACTACATGAACTGGGAGCGCCTCAGAGGCTTAGGGAACACCAGCCCAACACGTTGCTGGGCCTCAGTTGGGATGAGTCAATCTATGCATTTTCCAATAAGGAACCTATCGCTTCGATTTTTGCTGTAAACAAATTGAATATTTGTCAAGAGCCAGTGTGTTTGGTTTGGTTCTTCTGAGTGTGTGTGTGTGCGTGTGTGTGCTTGCTGTTTTTTTTTAAAGCTATTTATTACCCTATAATCTTTTTCCTCTCCTGGGTGTTTCTAAGGATGAGACAACAACAAACAAATTTCCCCTAAATCTGAGTAAACAATAGAATACTTGGAATACCCAGAGCTGCTCCAAAGAAGCACTCTTCATTATTATTGTAATTACTATTAACACTAATTATAACAAGTGTTACTTTTTGAATTCATGTGATATACCAGGCTTTTTACTTCATTAACATCTTAGCTAATCTTCATACCTAAACTCAAAATAGACCTTATTCCTGTTTTAAATATAATGAAGCAGATATTCATAGAGGCTAAGTAACTTCACCAAGGTCACAGTTTGTGCGTGCCAAAATCAGAATTGCATTCAGCAATTGGTTAGTTCCAAAGTCCCTTCTCCTACCACTGGGCAGTGGGCCTCTCATGTGTTCACCCACACACATGCCTGTGGCTGGCCAGACCTGAATCTGAGATTTTGGACCCTCAAATGCTTCCAGCTCCTTGGTATTCAAGATTGCAGAGCCCATGACCGAAGTCCAGGAGGGGATTAAATATGAAGATGATTTAAGCAAAAGGCAGCTCAGGGAGCTGGGACTGGAAGGGCCTGAGTGAGGAGAAACGTTGTCTAGGGGCCAGGACCCTTGGCTTCTGACCCCACTTTGGGCCTTGAGAAGTCCCCACAGGTCAATTACCATGGCTGGCCGGATGCCTGTGAGCCGCACCTTCCTCCCCATAAACCAGGCTTTGCCCACAGGACCTTCTCCAAGGTTTACAGGTTCTAAGAATTCCAGGTTTTTTCCAGGAGCCCCAGGGATAGAGTGAATAGTGCATTGTCTCTCCTACCAAGAGCCCAGGAGTACAGGCAAGGACACTCAGCACAGCTGCACTTTGGGACTCACTGGAAGAGCTCTGGTGACCCCTCACACGCTCCCACAGCGCCTCTAGAGTAGAACTGAGCACGTGGGGATGGGGTGGAACGGGATAGATGAGGCCATCACAGCAAGGATAAATATTGTCCAGGAAGCTGTCATTTTAATTTTGTAAATGATTCGATAAGTCTTTGTTGCATGGCCGTGCAGGAGAGCTGGGGCAGGTTACCACTTCACCACAAGGTGCCAGCTGCCTGCAGAGTGGCTGGAACTCATCAGGTCTCTCAGTTCCTGTGCTGCCTCCCAGCCCTGCCCACCTGGGCTATGGGAGTTCCAGGCTGAGCCAGGCCTCAGAGCAGCCGGGTTACCACCCAAGCCTCCCAGTAGGGGGCTCTGTGGTGTCTGGCAGCCCCTGCATCCTCTGAGGCACTGCGGCCACTGATCCTGGAGGCTCAGCCCTTCTGGTTCCCACAGGGGGAGAGAGGGACACAGCTCTCTCTGTCCCTCCAAGCCTCCTTTGCAGACCTCTCAGGAACACAGTCAATCCCCTGCCCTCTCTGTTTGCTCCTGGCATAAGGGGACTCAGGGCTAGATGACCACCCTAAAGAGGAGTCATGGGAGTTCCTACAGAGTTGCATCTGAAGATTGGAGATGGAGCCCATCCCTGAGCCAGTCCCTGCCTAACTCCTCATATGTGTATTGGTTGTCTACAGCTATGTAATAAATTCCCCAAACCTTAGTAGCTTAAGACAAATACTTATTATCTCACAGTTTCTGAGCTACAACTCAGCTAGAAAGTTTTAACCCCAGATCTCTCATGAGAGCCATGAAAGCTGTAGGCCCAGGGCTGCAGTTCCTGATGTTCCAGGTAATTATTTCACCCAAGGTGCCATTTACCCTGCAGCGTGTCTGGAATTTGTCTCTTGGTTCTTGGGTTGCCTCCCAGCACTTCCCATGTGAGGCTTCAAGAAATCCCCTGAGATTCTTCTTTTAGGGCAGTCATCCAACCCTAAAGTGCCCTTACTCGGAAATGACTGTTCTGCTGAAAGATAGTAAAATGCCTTAAGATAGAAGTTAGAGATGGGGTGGAAGTATCCCTGAGACAGGCACTGTCTGCTACATCCTGCCATTGGCAGAGGAACCATTCTTCTCCCTCAACGGGGCTCAAATCCTTCCCTTTCCCTCCCCAAGGCTGCTCCAGCAGGGAGTTTACCTCCACGGAAACCTTTGAAGGTGGTGAAGGTGGCGGAGATATGGACAAGGAGAGCAGTGTGCTGAGTGTAATTATTTCCTTCTTGCCTTTTTCCTAATTTCCCTCATTTCTATTCATGGGCTGCTCCTGCCCCCTCTCCCTCTCTTCTATTCCCTCTTCTCTTCTTCATTTTCATGATTGTCCCATCAGGACCTGGTCTAATCAGGAAGCCGAGGTCACTGGACCTTCAAAGTGGCTCTGGACCCTCCCAGCCCTGCATGTCCCCGCATCACTGTCTCTGGCTATGCGCTGGTTTGGGGTCATGAGGGGCTGCAGCTAGGAACCCCAATGGCCCAGGTGGGAGACCTGGGGTGGGAAATCACGCAGTGGGCCTTGCCGGCGCGGAGCACTCCCCTCACTGCTGGCTCTGAGGGTGTGTTCCTGTTCCCACCTTTCCAGCTCTCGGGACTCTTCCAGTCTGAGGACAGTTATGAAACGTCTTCCCTCAGAACGGTTTTCCTGGAGAAAGGAGAAAGCACCGAGGGCGAAAAAGAAGAGCGTGATGAGAAGAAAGCGTGAGTGTGAAAGTGGAAAGAAAGTAAGCCGATCTGTTGCCAGGGCTTCTCTGACTTCCTTCTTGGCATTTCAGGGCATCAAGCAGCACGGAGGAGCGCGCTGGGGTGTCCCCTGGCTCGCCCGCTCCTGCGGGGGAGACGACGGGTGTGCAGGCGCAGGCAGTGCAGGCGAGCGCAGCAAGCCCAAGGCCCTCCTCTGCGGAGAACTGACCCTCGTCGCGGGCTCCCTTCTCTCCTCGGCCGCCCACGCCGTGTGCATACCGGGGAGGAGCTGCCGTGGTTCGGACGGACCCGCGCGCTCCTTCAGCAGAAAGCAGCCAGCGGGCCTCGGCGCCGCGTGTCTGCAGCCTGGGGAGGGGAGCCCAAGGCGGAGCGCTCCGGGTGTCCCAGTTCAGGGCCCTGGGAACCATGGGGCCGCTGCACACGCTTGCAGCGGCGCGGGGTGCCCACAGCTCACGCTGCCAGGACTCATCATGGGTTTCACAATTTGGGCGATTTTGACATTTGGGGCTGAGTAAGTCTTTGCTGTGGGGCTGTTCTGTGCGCTGTGAGATGTTCAGCAGCATCCCAGGTCTCTACAAACTAGATGCCAGTTACAAGCCCCTACACCGTCCCATCCCCAAATTGAGACAATCAAAGATACCTTCAGATATTGCAAGATTTCTCCGGGATGGGAGTGGAATAGAGCCTTGGAGCCTGAGCGCGAGCGCCCACCTGGGCGAGCACCTGGAAGCTGCTGCGCCTCCCCCTCCCCATGAGAACGTCCGTGCCGTGTTTGAGTTCGTTCCAAGGTTGTTGAGTTTCAAAGAGGGCTGGTTCCAAGTTCATTTCTGAAGTATTCACAACAGATGTATTAGTTTTTTAATACATATTATTTGTTTTCAGTTATCTTTTAGTCTCATTGGTTACATTTCATTCGTTTTTAGCTTTTTAGTTACTTAATTTTATACTTGCAGTTACCTGTAAATAATCATTTTACTTTCAAGATTTTGTTTTTTATTCATTTTTAGTTTTATTTTTCTTAATATTTATTTTATTTTGTTATAAATTTTAAATTAATTAGCTGATAATTATTTTCATTGCCTATATTTACAATGTTTAGCATCTGAGTAGTTTTCTATTTTTAGTTATTGGAATTTTGAATTATTTATTTTCACAGTTAATTGACTATTTGAAACTCATTGAGAGCTTTTAAATTACTGCAGTCATTTATTTTCAGAGTGAAATGTTCTTAGTTACTTTAGCACTTTTTTGTGAGTTATTTAGTTATAGGATTTTAGTTATTTTAGATTGTGGGATGTTTATTTTTACATTCACTTATATTTTTATTTATTGTGTGAGTTATTTCATTTTTAAAACTTTATTTTCAGAATTATTTAAATTTTAATCACATTTTAAATTTTTTAGAGTGTTTAAGATATTTAGTTTTTAAATTATTTTCAGAGTAACTTATCCTGTCATTTATTTTCAGTTATGTCTTCACCATTTGAATTTTTCTTTATTTTTTAATTCATTCAGATTTATTTTCCAAGTTATTTAGATTTAGAATTAGTGTATCAATTCAATTAAGAGATGCTGTATTAGTTATTTTAAAAGAGAGAATATAATATAAAGAATTATTAGCCAGCTATTGGAGATTTAAAACATAAGAAATGATACTAAGATATTATGGAAACTTGAACTGCAAAAGCTAAGAGAACAAGATCAGAGGTTGGAATTATCAAAATCCAAAAGTGTAAAGATAGCCTCATGGCTAGGGCTAGTCTGCTGAGGAGCAAGTGCTGCTCAAGATACAGATGGCTCAGGGACTTGGGAGCTAGATGCAGAGCTCTGGGAAGCAGATGTTGGTGTCTCTAAAGGAGCATGATGGACTAGTTATGGGATTTCTTAGGAAAATGTCCAACTGGAACCTCTGGTACTGCTGGAGCATGCTGTGGCACTCTGGGTGGAGATACTACTAGGGAAAGGCTAGCAGGACCCAAAAGAGGCACATCCCCTTCCCTTCCTCCAGCTTCCAAAGCAGAGAATAGAAGGGTGGGCTGGAAGCTGGGGAGTCCAGTGTGCAACCAGCACTCTTAGCTTTGCAGTTACTTAGTTTTAGAGTTAGTTTTGAATTTAGTTTGTTTTGGAATCATTAGAGATGGTTTGATTTAAGTTTTCCCTAGACATGGGATCTAGCTGAGTCTCCAGCCCCCTGATTGTTTCTGGAATGGAGTGAGCCAACTGAGAGTAGCCTCTTCTGTGAGTCTCAAGAAAACCACTTTAGAAATCAAGAAAATAAAAATCATGTGTCTCACTTTACTCATAAGGAAGGCCTTTAGGTGGCCAAAAAAGGAGAGACTAAGGGATAAGCTGTTAGAGAGAGGCCCATCCCTCTTTGAAACTTTTCAGAAAGTGAAACTATGTTGTGGGTCTACCTTCTCCTACCCCCCTTCCTAAAAACAAAGTATCTTTCTTGATAATGTGTGTTTCAGTTTTGTAGACTGTTTGCACAATAAAAGTTCTTCCAAATTCATAATCTGTAATCTTAATTTCTTTTACCGGGGGTCATTTTCCAAACTACGTTGTTTCATTTTGACCATAAAAATATGTAGTATTTATTCAATTCATTCAACACCTGCTCCCAGAGCACTTTTGTCCTCAGGAAGTTTCTTGAACCAGGTCAGACCAGGGAATTGTGAAGATGAGTGAGAAGTCCTCAATCCAGTGGAAGAGACAAATGTAGAAAGAGATAATCACAATCACAGTGTGACAGATACTCTAGGGGCACCAACACTGTCATGGACTCTTCCTGATGTGGTTAGAGAAGGGGTGACATCTGAGCTGGGTCTTAAGGAGCCAAAGTTTTCTCCAGGTGGAGAAGGAGGAGGATTTAGGTTGAAGAAATAGCACATGGCCAGGCACAGAGGCATAAAGGAGCCCTGCATTGCAGGAAGGACAAGTTGCCCAGGGCCGCTAGGCCACAGGAGTCAGAAAGGCTCTAACACTAAGGGCTGGCCCTGGCACTCAGCAGATCTTGCTTCCTGCCACCCTCACTGCTCACCTATAGAGAGTTGGAAGCAACTTCAGGAGTCCAGTGCTCTTCCTTCTCTTCCTGTCTCCATCACAGTTACATTTCTGGGAATCTTCCCTCCTTCCTGGCTTTAGCCTTCTTCACCCCCATTTTCACTTGTCCATTGGTGGTGGGTCCCTTCCTCCTTCACCTCTTCATCCCAATTTCTTACACATCTTTAGGGAAAGAGGAAGGTTGAGGCCATCCAGCTGTGAGGTGGTGGTGATGTCAGTTGCAGAGGAAGTGAGGGAAGAGGGGGCAAAGGAGACCTGCTGTGTAGAGCAGGCTCTGGGCATGACCACTCACGACTTCCTCCAGCTGCCTTAGACAACTTAAACCATAGAAAGGGTAGAAAGGCTGCAGGGATGCAGTTGCTGAAGGGGAACCTGTTTAAATTCAACCTAGCTTATGAATCTTGTGAATTCAATAGAGTATTGTAGCCCAGTGGTAGAGCACTTGCCTAGTATGTGTGAGAAACTGGATTCAATTCTCAGTACTGCACATAAATAAATAAACAAATAAATAAATCCCTCAACAACTAAAAAAATATTTTTTAAAAAAAGTATTCAAACCACATAGAGTCCTTTGCTATGTGAACAACAGTAGACATGACTACCAAGTCAGAAGAAAGTGTAGGTAGTCCCACACAGTGAATGATGGTGTATTTTCATACTTCTTATAAAACATATCTATACATTCAGTCTCAAATGTGTGTGTATGTAGATCTCAGCAGACTTCTCTGCTTATCTTGTCAATCACAATATACTCAGTTCTCCACGAGAATATGCCAGAACTTCAGATGGTTTGGTATCTTAGCTGAACATAATAGTCTTCAGGGTGCTGACTACTTGCCTCAGGAGACACCACTTAGATGGTCTCAGATATGTTTGACCATTGAATAGTCCTTTGGGCCTGAATCCATGCCTGATGTATGAAAATGTCCACACTTGATGGAGCTGGTAGAGCACAAAGTGCCCTATCTTCCCAGAAGGAGCCTCTCTGCAGATATTATGCCACAGGTAGGTGACCAGAGGAGACCTTCCAGTACTAAGCATTGCTGGATGTCCTCAGGTGCTGCCCTGCATGCTCCAGGACTGTCCACTTTGATCTTCCACTCCAGCCTCCTTGTCAAAGACCATGCTGCTGCTCTGTTGGGCTCCAGGAATCCTAAAGCTCGTGATGGACTGCAGCGGGCACAGAAATAGAGGGATAATCCTTGTGAAGCCATGCCAGGTATACAATAGATCTCTATTGGATGATCTCTACTCCAGGCCTGACCACACTGCTCACTCAGGAAGTAGTTGTGAATTTTTAAACTTGTTAAAAATAGGAGGAAAAATAAAGAGTGTGTTTTCTGTGAATTAAATGTGTGTTCTCTTCCCATTTGAGTAAATGGAAAGGAATCCAAAACCACCAGAAAAAAAAAAGACAAAACCCTGAGACCTCCTTTAGAGTTGTTCAAATCCCCCGTGTCTTTATAATGTGGCCCACTAAAGGGACTTAGATTTCAATGTGTAGCTGAAGGTTGGGAATGCTGTGGCCACATATTATAATGGCCTGGCTGAAGCAGCTACCTTGAAAGCAGCCCTAGATCCATAAAATCTAGAGGAGTTCTGAGTTCATACTAAACACCAGCCATGCGTTATGCAATGTTAGAGTGAGAAAGTTAAATATCCTCTATCCCAGCATTGCCACAGGATATTTTACAGAATATGCAGAAGTATTCAATGAGTTCATCCAACAACATGCTAGGCAGAAAAAAATAATCTTTCAAAAATCTAATAGCAGGGGCTGAGGTTGTGGCTTAGTGGCAGAGCACTTGCCTCGCATGTGTGAGGCACTGAGTTCGATAAAATAAGTAAAAATAAGTACATAAAAATAAGTAAATAAAAATACAGTAAATAAAATAAGGACCACATAGAAATAAGTAAATAAAATAAAGTCTCTGTGTCCATGTATAACTAAACAATATTTTTTAAAAATCTAATAGTAAAAACATTTTTAAAGCACTACACATTTTATTCCTCTCTTGGTAGATGTCAATTAACAGATTCAAGAATCTGGGAGCTGTTGCAGGAAGAAAGTCTATACTTTCCCCAAACTTATTTGATCACAGAACCCCTTTTCTTTTGTGAAATATAATATTCCACGTATACTAGTAAGAGGAAAGGCTAAAACTGTTGTAACAAAGAAATACAATAAAATATAATGACTTACAGAATATTTTCTGAGAAAGGTGTGGAGTTGGGGGATCTCACGAGTATGTAGAGAGAGAGAGAGAGGACAAACAGTAGGAAGACCTAAAGCTAGAGTGGAGCAGAAACTGAGAAAACCTTTGAACAAACAAGTGCATACACAAAACATATCACCTTGAAGTGCACTCAGTGTATGTGGGGTAACCAGAACAAGAAGCCCAAGGATCTGCACAAAGGAAGACTAGGAGAAATAGTCATCACAAAAGTTAAGACTAAAAGCTTCCCCCTCCTCTTTTTTTCTATCTTTAAAAAAGATAATGACTATTTAACTTAAAATTATGATAATATGTAACTAATTAGAACGAATTTAAAAAGAATTATGACAATATGTTACAATTTCTGACTTAGGACCAATTAAAATGTCTGAGAACAATAGAACAAAGACTGAGGGGAAAGAAACTGAAGTATTCTGTTGTAAGTTCTGTAAGGCCAGATGTCAATGACCAAAAGGAGGCAAATTAAAACCTCTGAGAAAGGCTTTATTGATGTACGCTCCCAGGGGAGACTCCCGGTCCAACAGAGCAGGTCCAGGAGAATCACACATGGGCTCAGAGGGATAGAAATTTTATGGGCTTAAGGCAGGGAGGGGAGGGCTTGGGGCAGGAAAAGGAGGCTTTTGGAGTCCCGTGTCCCCCTGGGGTTGGTCAGGAGATCCTGCTGAGATCCATGTTCTTCCAAGAGTGGTCAAGAGAGATCCGCTGATTGATAGGTGGTTAGGAGACGCCATTGCGTGTCAGCATCTGATTGGTTGGTTTTTCCGCGCGGGCTGCTTGACGTTCCCTTTGGCCCCCTTAAACCAACCTAACAAGTTCCTTACATGTACAGCAGCATGATAACACTGGGAGGTTCACTGTGATATACACGCTAAAGCAAACCACAATAACACGACAGAGTCACACGAATAAGCCAACAAGTGAAAGAAAATAGAATTTAATAAACATACCCGAGCTGATAATGAAAGAGGAAGCAGGAAATTAAGAACAGATAAGTAGAAACTAATTACCAAAATAGTAAACATTATTGATATCAATAATGACATAGTCTAAACATCTTGATTAAAAGTGAATTATTGTCAAACTGAATATTAAAAAAAAAAGACAAGAAAGCCACTCTAAGTATAAATAGACTAAAATCAAAATGATGGTAAAAGATATATCATGCTAATGCTAACCAAAAGAAAGCCAAAATAACTATGTTAACATAAAAGAGTCCCAGAACAAAGAATATGATAAAAAAAAAAAAAGTTATTTCAAAATGACAAAATGACCATCCCACCAAGGAGACCTACTAATGCTGAATGTTTGTGTGTCAATAATAGACTCAGGACAAACAAATCAAAAACAGAATTGCAAGGAGAAATAGACAAATTCACAATTATATTCGATTATTTCAGTTCCTCTCTTACAAAAACTGATAAAACAAGTAGAAAGAAAATCAGTGAGAATACAAATTATACTATTGACCAATTTAACCTAATTAACATCAACAGAACACTGGATCCAATAATAGATTATACATGTCGTTCCCAAGTGCATACAAAACATTTGACAAGACAGCCCATTGTGATAGGATGAACTGTGTCCTTCCCTTCCACCACCAAATGCATATGCAGAAGCCTTAACCTTGGCACCTAAAAATGCGATTATATTTGGAGATACGGTCTTCAATAGGTCATCAGGGTGGGCAGTAATTCAATATCACTGGTGTCCTTATAAGCAGAGGAGATTAGGGTATAGGCATGCCCAGAGACATGACCACAGAACACAGAGGAGAGAGACCTTAAAGGAATCAACCCTGCTAATACCTTGACCTCAGACTTCTGACCACCAGAATTATAAAAAAGTAAACCTCTGTTATCTAAGACACCTAGGCTGTGGTACTCTTGTTCTGGAACTCCTTGCAAACTTACACAACCATAGTCTTGGTCAGAAAATGTGTCTCCATAAATTTGTAAAATGTAAATCCTATATTTCCAATCATGAAATTAAATTAGAAATCAGTAAAGGAAGATATTTGGAAAATTCCCATGTATTTGGAAATGAACCTACCCTATTTTAAATAACTGTGAGCTGATAATATCAGAAAGAAAATGAGAAAGCATTTCTAACTAAGTAAAAATGGAATGATTTCAGAATTTGTGGGATCCATGTATAGAAGTAATTCGAGGGGAATTTATAGCACTGCACATGTTTATTAGAGAAGAAGAAAAATCTCAAACCAGTGACCTCAACTTCCATCTTTAAAAAAAACAATTTAAAGAAAAACAAACAAAATGCAAATTAAGTAGAAGAAAGAAAATAATGAAGACCAAATGGAAATAATTAAATAGAAAACAGAAGAACAATAACAAAACTATAGTTTGGCTCTTTGAGAACATGAATAAGATTGATAAACATCTAGTTAAACTGAGCAGAGAAAAAAGAGAAAATACAAATAATTAATATTAGTAATACAAGAGGTGACATCACTACATGTTACAAATATAAGACTAATCAAGGAATATGATAGCTTTTTGCTAATAAAAGAACTGAGTTAAAAGAAAAATCTTTAAAATAACAAATCACTGATATTGTGATAAGAAATATATTTCTTATCTCTGCTCTCACTTCCTCACAGAGCTCCTTAAACCCTTGTCAATAGGGTTGCTAGGAGAAACTTTGTTCTACTACTTGGTCTTTGATCTCAGTTCCTGACACAGAGCTCCTAAAAGTTTGTATTTGTTTTTTACAAAAAGGAGAAGAATTTTCAGAATTTGAAATATGCCTTCACAGGTACCTGAAACCCAGCAAATATTTTACTGGTTAATGGACAGTGTGGATGGTCTATAACCTGGCTTCAACCACGTCTGAGGCACCAGCTGTGACATCTCATCGTTAATCAAAGGCAGGCGCCCTGAAGAAACAGGCCAAGACTCTGATCCTCTAAGTGTCTGCTTAGGAGCCTGGTTCCAGACATCCTCTAGGAAATAGCAGCTGAACCAATGTCTGAGCCTTCTATTCTCAAAGCCACCCAGCCCTTACCAAGTGTCAGGCCAATACTTGCTTCCAATGCACCTTCTTCCCCTGAAGCCTTCAGGGAAGGCTGAACTCTATCTGGATTTTTCAGTCTCTCCAATGTGGCACCACCTTGACCTTTTGATCCTATTCCTCACTGCTCTTCAGTACCCTCCAACACCTTCCAGTCAAACCTGTCACCACTCCTGAGATTTTTCTCCCTGTGAATCAGAAGAAGGACAAAGACGTCAGGCCATATAAGCCATGAGTAAATTCTTAATTGTTGTGTGATGTTGGATGGTTTAGCTACCATATAGTAAAACAAGAGATTTTTAAAATTTACTATGTAGTGTTGCCTTATGCATTGCAGAGTGTCAGGAACATAAAAAGAATTCCTTATATGGAAATTTTATTATCATTATTATTACTGCTATTCTCCAATTATTCAGATCCTCTGTGACCTCAAAGCTTTTCCAAGGTCCCAACACCATAAAGTCATCTCTGGCTATTTCATTCCTCATCTAGTGTGGCTGCAGAAAACAATTGATCAGTCACACTATGGCCATGACATATCAATATATGTTGTTTCTCAACTAGGCAGTATGCAATTGGAAAGCTGATAGCATATCCTAGTCTAGAACACCTCTTAAAATCCTAGCTTACAAATCCTAGCTTCTCAATCCTGGATGCATAGCCCAGCTTCTTTATTCATTACCTTGACCTCTCTGTGCTCAGCTTCCCCATCTGCAAAATGAGAAGGCAGTTATAAAAACTGCCCACACCCAATAACTACGGGGCTTAAATGGAATAAGGAGAGTACCTGGCACACATCTACTAAATTATTGTCTGTTGAATGAATTGACTCAAAGATCAGAAAGAGGGTAGTTGCTAAAATTAGGCACAAGTTTTATCATAAAAATTCTATTTTGAAATACACTGTAAGTGACACAGCCACAGTAATATTTATAGCGGCTCAATTCACAATAGCTAAACTAGGGAAACAACCTAGATGCCCTTCAACAGATGAGTGGGTAAAGAACGTGGTACATATACACAATGGAATATTACTCAGCCTTAAATAAGAATAGAATTATGGCATTTGCAGGCAAATGGATGGAGCTAGAAAATATCATGCTAAGTGAAATAAGCCAATCCCAAAAAAACAAAAGCCAAATGTTTTCTCTGATAAACTGATGCTGATCCATAGTGGGTCAGAGGGGATAGGGAAGAATGAAGGAACTTTGGTTTAAGTAGATGGGAGCGAGGGGAGGGTGGGGTTGTGGGGATGGGAAGATCAATAGAATGAGACAGACACTGTTACCCTATTATATGTATGATTACACTACTGGAATGACTCTGCACCATGTACAGCCAGAGAAATGAGAAGTTGTGCTCCATTTGTGTATAATATGCCAAAATGCATTCTACTGTAAAATTAATTAATTTTTTAGAAAGAAAGAAAAGAAACACACTGTAAGCTTTAAGTTTGCTTGATTAGTGTGTTTGGAGCAACATAATAAGATAATTGTAGCTAAAATTGTTTTCAGAAAATGATTTCAAACTGGGCTGAAAGCCATAGACCCACTCATCAGGAGGGTCCCCTAATACACGGCCTACCCTTGTTCCTCACTGAGACTCACAGTTGTGAGACAGACCATCACTGTTTTGTCTAATTACTAGAGGAAGGAAAAAAGCTGTAAAAAGATTGCCTTTCAAAGATATTGGGTATTTTCTGTGTTCCAGGAATTTAGAGTTTGTAAAACCACCTGGGTGTAGGCATTACTATTCCAATCATACAACAGAAGAAACCAAGCCTCACGGAAGTCACTCAAGGTCATTCAGCTGAAGAATTGGCAGGGTCAGGTTCAAGCTCCTTCTGCTTCCTATACTTCAAGATCCCAAAGTGGGCATCAAGAAGTGCCACTCAGACTCACAGCAACAGAGCATTCAGGCCACCACGTTTTAAGTCTCCTGCTCAGCTTCGATTCAGTGACTGGTTTTCTCTTGACTGACAAGGATCTCAAGGTTTACAGAAATGTATCCAAGTTATCAGAGAAAGAGGAGACCCAAGTTGCCAGAGATCGCTTCCACCTCCTATGGAGAAATGATCCCAATGCCCTTCACATTGGCCGGCCTCCACCCACATCCCCACCCCTCTCCCACGCTCCAAGCAGAGAGGAAGGCGCCTGCTCTCCTACAAAGGGCACTTGTGGTTTCCCTCCTTGCGCAGCATACTACTAGGGCGGGCCTCTCAGCTCCTTATCATACCGTAAGTGACTTTAGTTTCTCTGCCACAAATGAATGTGGGGCAAGGAGCTGAGACTTCCTAGGCGTTCCAGGGATCTGCCCTGGAATTAGCCCTGTGCCAGCGGTTCAGACGTCCCAGTCCCAGCTGTGCCCAGCGGAGCACAGAGCAGCAGAACCTTCTCGGCCGCGGGTTCACCCTCGCTGGCCAGCCATGCCCCGGCAACTCTCTGCAGCGGTGGTGCTCTTCATGCTTCTGGCTGGTGAGTGACACACACCACTTTCTGTGGTGGCCGTTGCAGTATCTGGTTTTTTAAACCTAAATTCATTCTGATGGCCCTAATCAAGCAGAGGCAAGAGAGCCTGTAGATATGGCTTCTGCCTGTGGGTGTTTAGATTAAGGATGTCTCTAACCTTACATTTTTCCAAGGATTTTCACAATTTGGACATGTTTCTTGGGCACTAGGCCGAGTAGGCATCAACTCCAGAATATAGAGACTCTGTATTTGGCTTGCACATGGGTTGTGGGTAACTTATCAGGAGCATCTGTAGAAATCACTTAGATTCAGGAGATGGAGAACTTAGCCAGGGCTCAGAAACAGGACTCTCACTTTGTTATCTGGGTAAGGAAGTAGTCTCTTGCTTTTCCTGTTTTTCTTAAATGGCCGTGCTATGTTTATATTATATAAACAGTGAGCTGTCAAGATGCATCTCATGTGGCCTGACCAATCAATCGCACCACTTTTAAAAAGTGTAAACCAGATGTCAAAGTTTTCTTTTTCTTTTTTCTTCTTTTTTAATATACTAACATTGTACTCTGGCTCAGAGAGGCCATCTGGGATGACGAGCATATAATTATTACTTGATGTTCTGAGTCCCTGCTTTCACCAGAGCACCTTCTTCCCAGGGCATGGAGTCCTCTTGGGTGCTGTGGTTCTGTTCCTTTCATCAAATTTGCCTGTTAATTCCCAGTTCCCTCCTAGAACCACTGAACGGAGTATATGAGAGAACTAGCTCTGTCCACGCTGCCCTGTTGGCATGTACAAGTGCAAGACACAGTGGTCCCCAGTATACCCTGAATATTACAAATATCTTGAAACTGTGCAAGGGTCATACCAGCTCCCTGATCCAGGCTGTTTTTCTTTGTGCTGTGCTTTGAGAATTATACCTTTGTGTTCTTTGGGATACAGAAAAAGTCACTAGGGCTAGGGTGTAGCTGGGTGGTAGAGCTCTCACCTAGCAAGTGTGAGGCTTTAGGTTCCATCCCCAGTACCATGGAAAGAAGAAAGGAAGGAAGAGAAAAAGAAAAAAAATCACCACAGGCTAATAAAAAAGCAAACACACGGGGCTGGGGTTGTGGCTCAGTGGTAGAGTGCTTGCCTGGCACGTGCGAGGCACTGGGGTTCGATCCTCAGCAAACATAAAAACAAATAAATAAAATAAAGGTGTTGTGTCCATCTACAACTAAAAACTATTAAAAAAAAAAAAAAAAAAGCAAACACGCTCTGCCAGGCTCCTGCAGTGACATGTGTGAGCACCAACTGAATGACGGACAGACACAGGCACACAGTGAGTGTGGCCAAGTGCCAGCTAGGCAAGTGGAGGGCAAACACCCTTTCCTCTCTGAGCTGTAATTCTTAGTGTGAAAGGGTGAAAGAAGTGCCAGGGGCTCTTCCTCAGGGTTGAGCCACGAGCTGCGCTTTGCCATGGGACAGATCAGTGCCCCCAGGTTCAACCCTTACCAGCAGGGAGGCCTTGTTTCTATACCCAGACATTTCAGCTGCCTAGTTTCCTCACTGAAAAATGGGGAAAATAGCGTCTTCTCCCAGGGGTGCTGGCAAGACAACATAGAAGAGTGTCTATAGAACAATTGTGAAAGTGCTTTGCTTGGCGGGGCTGATTATCTCTCTGTGTTTTTCTCTCATGTCCCTCTCTCCAGTCACCTTTGTGATCCTCTTCCCCCAGCGTAGGGCTCATGGGCACATAGCGACCACCACTTAATGGTACTTTTAGTAGGCCAGCGTTGTTCTAAGTTCTTCAATCCTTACAATAGCCTTGTAAGTACTGATAACATCTTCATTTCGCTTATCAGAAAGCAGAGGCACAAAGTGGTTAAAAATCTTGCTAATGGTCACAAAGCACAGAGTTGAGATTTGAACCAGAGCCAAACCGATAGCGGACAAGCTAAGGGCTCTATATGTGCATCTACTTGGCTATATGAATTCATTTAATCTCATTAATAACGCTGAAAAGTAGGGCTGGGGGTGTGGCTCAGTTGGTAGAGTGCTTGCCTTGTATGCACAAGGCCCCGGGTTCAATCCCCAGCACTACACACACACACACACACACACACAAAATTAAAACTCTGAAAAGTAGGTGCTGTCCCCTTCCTCAGTTTACAGATGAGGATCCTGAAATAGAGACAGGCTAAGAAATTGCTCATGGCCTCCTCATTAGCAAGTGACAGCCCTGAGACTGGCACCCATGGAGTGTGGCTTTGGGATTCATGCCCTGAACTACTGCACTGCCCAACCTTGTGTACAGAAACTCAAGAAATATTTGTTGCCGGGTGTGGTGGCACACACCTGTAATCCCAGAGGCATAGGAGGTTAAAGCAGGAGGATCACAAGTTCAAAGTCAGTCTTAGCAACCTAGTGAGACCTTGTTTCAAAAGAAAAAAGAAAAAGATCTAGGGATGTGGCTCAGTGGTTAAGCCCCTCTGGGTTCAATTCCTGGTACCAAAAAAAAAAAAAAAAAAAACTTGTTGAATTGAACAGAAGTAAAAACTATTGGACATTTTGCTAGGAGAGATATAACTCCTAGGTAAACCAGATGAGTAATCTTTATCTAGGACCTTTGTTTCCCCGGTCTCAAGTTCTTGCTTCAGAAAATGAGAAGATTAAAATTTGTATCTCTTAAGTTTAGGTTCCATTGTATAAAACCAACAAGCCCAAAATGACAAAAGATTAAATAAGAAATTATTGTCTGTTACTCTCTCCTGTGAGAACAAATTCAGAGGGAATTCAGACCTGTTCTAGCACAAGGGCTCATCTTCAGGTACCCACCATCTGGCATGATTTCCACCTTCAAGGTCTCCTGGTAGTTCTGGATGTCTGCTAGAGCTCCAGCCAACACATACAAGTCATAGGCTTGCTGAAGGGGAAGAAAAGATGGGTAACAGAGAGACAGACCACCCAGGTGACTGAGCTCTCTTCAACCAGCCTTCCCGGAAGGCCCACATGACCCTATTGCTTCTACTGCTTTGGCTAACACTTGATCATGTTCCCACTCGGAAGGGAGAGTTGGACGAAAGGCTCTGTGCTCCAGGAAACAAGTGTTCAGATTAAACTGAGCATTCTGTTGCTAAGGAACAAGGGAAGACAAGATTTTGGAGTAGTCAGCCAGTAGTCTCCACCCCTCTGTTCTAGGGTATGACTGTCTCTGCTGCAGCTGCCCCAGGAAGAACAAAACAAGGGGCTGGGGCCAGGGGCTAAAATCTAGTTCCCTGAACCTGGACTTGGTGTCAGGGCTCCAATTACCCCCGACTCTGTTCCTCAGAGGCCTGCAGATAAAATGTGTCCTCCAAGGCCTGCTCCTGCGGACTCCCCCTCCCCACTTCCCCATGCACTTCCTATCTTCCAAATATCCCAACTATGAAGTGTCATGGCACCGCACATCTCCTCCTTCTATCTGGAGTACCATCTATCTCATCTGCCTGAAGAATTTCTCCTTGCATTGGATGCTGCACCCTACATTACCCTGGCACCCTGGGGCTGTTTCAATACTAAAACTTGTCATGCTGAGGAGTATGGACTATTTGTGTCTGCCTCACAAGGCTTTGAGCCTCCAAGAACAAAGACCCAGCCCCAGTGCTGGGCACAGAGCCTACCTCAGAGGAGGCCTCTACCTACCTGTTGAGTTGAGTGTGGCAGAAAACCAACCAAAGTCTGTCTGGAAAGCTTCTGTCAGGGAAAAAACCTAGAGAAGTGGTCATTCCTGAGCCTCTGTGTAGCCACTGACTTTCCCAGGGACTGGGTAATGACTCAGTTCTCAGCTCTTTCTGCTGGCTGTAGGGGAACCAAAACTTTCTCACATCTCTTCCTGCTAACAGCCACTTAGAAGAGTCGGAGCAATGGCCTGAGGCCCTGCTGTATTAGTTTGCTGAGTCTCCTGCATCCTGGATAGCAAATTGGGGCACGGGGAGGGGGGTTTGGAAGTGAGTGCTGGCAGGTTAGTATGTGAACTCCAATGCTATGTTCTTTTTTAAAAAATATATATGTTAAATATATATATTTTTTTAATATATATATTACATATATATATTTTATATATATGTATATATATATTTGTTGTAGATGGACACAATATCTTTATTTTATTTATTTTTTATGTGGTGCTGAGGATCAAACCCAGTGCCTCATGCATGCGAGGCAAGCGCTCTACCACTGAGCCACAATCCCAGCCCCTGCTACATTCTTTTGCGTAGAGGGAGAGTCAAGACAGATTCTGAGCTATGCCCTGACCTCCATCCTGCTCCCTACCCTCTTTGTGGGCAGACAAAGTTACAGGCTTGTTGAAGGTACTAAATCTCCAGGGGCCAAAGTTCTCATTTTAAAAGTATGCCCACTTTTAACAAAAGTTGGATATAAATGTGGTCATGTACATAGATGTTGTAAAACAGAGTATTGTGTCTCAGATTCGTTGAGTACCTCACAAACATTATTAACTTTCTGGGACATGTTACAGTGCACAGTGAAACAGTATACCTAAACCTATGTAATCAATCACCTGCCCCTTTTTCTACTGCACACTCCTCAAGGGGGTGAAGGAAAGGAAGGGAGGGTCAGAGAGGAGGAGGAGAAGAGGAGTATCAGAATCATATTTCCTACAGTGGTTCAATCTGGAACACACCTGTGAACTTGGCACTTTGGGGCC
The DNA here is from genome assembly GCA_028644305.1 of Xerus rutilus. Lineage (NCBI taxonomy): Eukaryota > Metazoa > Chordata > Mammalia > Rodentia > Sciuridae > Xerus > Xerus rutilus. Next base: position 45,860,534 of record CM053409.1, on the reverse strand, counting down.
AGCCACAGGCCTATCCAGCCTTCTTTCATTTCTGTTAGCTAACAGAAAAAAATATCTGAGACAATCAACTTATAAAGAGAAAAGGTTTATTGTGGCTCTTAGTTACAGATGTTTCAGTCCTTGATCCATTGGTCCCATTCCTTTGGGCCTGTAGTGAGGCAGCACACCACGACCGAAGCTCAACGCAGAGCAAAGCAAAAGAGAAAGAGACTGGGGTCTCACAGTGACACGTAAGGGCATGGTTCCAAAGACCTGAAGACCTCCCACTAGGCCCTGCCTCCTAAAGTTTTCACCACCATTTCAGCATGTGAACTTTTGAAGGTTTCACCAAGGACTGCCAAGGTTGATGAATCGGGGTCACTACAAGGCACCCTCCTATTCCTCTCTCCTGTGTTTTTGTCTCTTTTTCCCGAGTCTTCCCAGCCACACACATTCTACCTTCACATTTCCCCAAATCCAAAGACAGGCTTTGATGCAGATGTACAAGAACTTGAGTCTCACATCCACCATTGGCAGGTTATATAATTATAGTCAAGCTGAAGAAATTTTCTAACTTGAGTTTCCCCAACTGAAAAATGTATAAAGATAGTTTCCACCAGAGGGTTTTGAAAGGAGTTGGTAAAAAAGAACCCTTGGCCTGAGGCTTCCATGTAATAAGTGTTCAATATCTTGGTAATCTTATTGTTATTTATTAATAAGGGAGAAATAATCACTTAGAAATGTATTTCATGGAAGGAGATAAAAAGGTGTTTATGGATTATTTTTACTAGATATGATCCTTAGGACTTTATAAATACCAATGTAGAAGCTTCTCCTTTCCCTTTCCACATTTTTTTCCCTCAGTCTTAGCCCAGCATCCAGCAATAATGGTTCCAATGAGTCAATGAGTGACTATGAACCACAGAACTAGATTACAGACTGTCTGGGATTACAGACTGTCTCCCCAATGTGTCTGATCAGACTGCCAAGGGGTTTTTTTTTAAAACCAGGGATTAAACCCAGGAGCACTTAACCAATGAGCCACATCCCAATCCCAGTTTTCCCCACCCCATCTCTTTTTTTTTAAGAGACAGAATCTCACTAAGTTGCTCAGGGCCTCCCTAAGTTGCTGAGGCTGACTTTGAACCTGTAATCCTGCTGCCTGTGCCTCCCACATTGCTGGGATTACAGACATACATCACAGCACCTGGCTCCCAAGGGTATTTTGCATCTGTATTTTGCACACTTTTCTGGATTATTATATGCCCAGAAGGAGCAAGAATAAAACCACTGTAGTTAAAGAAAGCCAGAGATCTTTCATCCCGAAGGGACATCACCAGAGAGAACTGTGACTACAGTAGATGCCACGTATGTTCTCAGTAGTCTTGAAGGGTTTCATTAAAACAACTCACTTGAGCCTATGATGTCCCTAGGTCTGAAAGGCTGTCATTCTCATTTACCTTTTTGGTCATTGATTCATCCAGCTCAGACTTACTGAACACTTTCTACACACGGGTACTGGTGGTAAAATTATACATGTAAGTTCCCATTTTTAGGGCTGGGGTTGTGGCTCAGTGGTAGAGCGCTTGCCTCGCACATGTGAGGCACTGGGTTCAATCCTCAGCACCACACAAAAACAAATAAGCAAACTAAAGGTATTGTGTCCATCTACAATTAAAAACTTTTTTAAAGTTCCCACCTTTAGTGACTTTTGGTCTAGTGAGAGATGCACAAAAAAACAATAGACCAATATAAATAAATGATTTTTCAGGGCCAACATTCTGCTGGGACCCACTGGCCAGGCAGATGACCAGTCTTAATTCCAATACCATCTCTGGAAATAATGACAAGTTGTAATTAATGCAGTGAAAACAATGACTATATCACTGAGATGGAGAATCATAAGAGTTGGGACCTATTTTTCGTAAGGAGGACAGGGAAGACTGAGGAGCTGACATGAAGGACAAGCCTCCTGAAGAGTCAGAGCATTCACACTGTGATTTTACTTCTTCACTGAGAGATACTGGGCCACACAAAAGGTTAAGAAAATAACAGGAATTGGTTTATATTTAGAAAAATTTTGATTGGCAACATAAAAGATGAAAGGGATTATATTGTAAGAAAATGAGTGTCCCATCATTAGAGGCAATTAAGCATAGATCAGATGAACATAGAGCAAAGATTCATGGGTTTAATTCATGCATCAGATTAGAGTTTGGACTAAATGACATTTAAATTCCCTTTCAAGCCTGGGATTATATGATTCTATGAAAACCATGAAACTCTGAATATTTTTATTATCAATATTCATGCTGCCCAGGTTCCATCAGAACATGACAGCAGCAGTTTATCTAGGAGCACTATCTGATGTCAGCTGTCTGGTTTTACATTTAAAGATGGGAGATGGAGAGGCGTTCACACCTAGAGCTCTAGCTGAGCGTGATCACATTAGTGTGCATTAGTGTCACAACCTGTGTAGACAAAGAGGCTGCATGCAGAAGAATGTCTGCTGTCTGGTCATAACCCTGTAAAACATTTCATGGCTATAGCTTGTAAATTTCCCCCAAATCTAAAAATGTGTGTGTATTTTTTTTTCTTATGAACAAACATTAAGATGGGAATGGGAGAAGCAGCTTGTAAGCAATTGATATTTTGACACTTGTTTCCTAATTTGCAGTTTTCTTGCCTGGTGGCCATCCAGTAAGAGCAACAGCATTTCCAGAGAGCAGACACCATCTTCAGCTCACGGCAGCAGTAACAGGACAGGCCACAGTAAAGCCAACTAACCAAGGACTTCACCAATCAATGTCAGCAAGATTAATGGATGATCACATCACCTCTCCAACAGCTGTCAAAACCTCCAACTCTGAGACCCTGAGAAACACAACAGTGAAAACTCCAACTGCTACCCCAGTAATGACAAAAAGTAACGCTTCTGCCAGCCCAGTGATCCTCACGCTGGCCACACCCAACAAGTCACACCCAGTCACAGAAGCCACCATGGGCCCCACCTTCACTCATTCACAGTCACCCATCACACGGCCAGCCCCTACAGGTGGGACCAGTCCATCCACTGTCAGCCACACAACCAGGAAAACCATCCAACCCAGTGAACAGACCACCCTCCCCAAAACTTTGTCGACAGCACCTCACAAAAACACAACCAGTCAGAAGCCTAGTCCACTCACCCATACCCCAGGAACATCCCCAGGGTCACACAATGTCACTCAAACAATCCCACCTGCCACCATAGTTACTGGGCCCACACTTGCACCTCGGCCATCACCAGCCAAGATTGGAATTTATCAAGTTCTCAACGGAAGCAGGCTTTGTATCAAAGCAGAGATGGGGATAGAGCTGGTTGTTCAGGAAAAGGAGTTGGTAAGTTGGGGCCATATAATGCCACCTTTAAAATCTGTGAGTGGAATTTGCCTTGCTAGGAATGCACAGTCCCCTGCATCTGGTCCTTAATGAAATACATAACCATGAACTCATCTTTCTGCAAGGTGCTTCTTTAAAAGGCAAATATGTTTTAGAGAACATACAAAAAGAGAGGAAGGCGCACAATGAGAACTTGAATACGCACACTCTGACTTCCAGCCAACTCGACATTGTGGGGAAGGGTGAGTGGGGTGCCGGCCACACCGCTCTGCATGACTTCCCCTCAGCCCCTTACCTGAGAAATGAGAAATTTGAATCAGACAGTCCCCACGGTTCCAGCCACCCTGATATTAATATGAGAATCCAGATGAACAAGAAGATTGGGCCGGGCACAGTGGCACACACCTATGATCCCTGCGGCTTGGGAGGCTGAGGCGGGAAGATTCTAAGTACAAAGCCAGCCTCAGCAAAAGTGAGGTGCTAAGCAACTCAGTGAGACCTTGTCTCTAAATAAAATACAAAATAGGGCTGGGGATGTGGCTCAGTGGTCAAGTGTCTCTGAGTCCAATCCTCGGTAACCCCCTGCAAAAAAAAAAAAAAAAAGATTGGGGAGAGGAGTTGAAATTAGTTGATTTATAAAGAAATCACCATAAAATAAAACTTTCCTTTTTTGCATAGTTTTTATGATTTCAAAGAAAACTTCCAGACCCAGATTTTCATTTGAGACAGGAGTACCCCAAGCACAAACCCTTAGCCATAGCATCTTTCAACATGCTTAATGGAACAAAATTTAAATTCCATCCAGCTTTTTCAAGAATATTCCTACTGTGAGCCACTTGTCAAGGAGCTCCTGTCATGGGCAAATGCCTTCTTGAAGAAAGCTTTGGAGCATGAGTTTGGAAATGAGAGGATGTCATCCATCCGAGGACTTCCCAGTTCTCAAGGGAACGCCCACATAGTTCACTTACTCAGTTGTGCTTCTGATTCCCTTGCTCAAATTTTCTTCTACCTCTCATTGAGCTGATCTTTCTTATTCGGTTTAGGTTTCTTCACCTCAGAGATACTTCAACATCGACCCCAACACAACCCAAGCCTCTGGGAACTGTGGGTCCCGAAAATCCAGCCTTCTCTTGAATTTCAAGGGCGGATCTGTGAATCTCACATTTACCAAGGTGAGGTGTGGGGTCCTTCACACCAGCTGGCCCCAGTGTGGCTTTGCCTGTCACCCTCCCCTTGCCCCTGCCCCAGTGCCTAGTGATGCAGCGCTTCACCTCTGTTCAAGGCCCAGCAGAAACAGACCTCAGAGCCTTTTGAGATCTTTGCTGATAAGAATGAGGAGCGTAGGGCTGGGGTTGTGGCTCAGTGGTAGAGCGCTTGCCTCGCATGCGTGAGGCACTGGGTTTAATCCTCAGCGCCACATAAAAATAAATAAATAAAGATATTGTGTCCATCTACAACAAAAAAAAAATATTAAAAAAAAAAAAAAGAAAGAATGAGGAGCGTGGGATGGAGAAGAGGGAAGTGTCGACATCGTATGTTTGCCTTCATCCCCCTTCAGCCTCCTCTGTGCAGGCCAAGAAGGACTTAAAACCTCTCAAGGGAGGCTTGGCTTTTGGGGAACCTAGCCTCCAGTGCCCCTTGCAAACCACCAAAGGAGGAAGTTGTACAGATGAGTAGATCTATAAAAATTCCCAGTGGACACCAGATCAACAGGATTATCCTACTACCAAAACCAAATGTCACAATGGGTTTTTTCCAACCACAGAAGGTAAAATCCAGGACTAACCAGACTCTGGGTTCTCCAGACCATATTCAGGAAGGGGTAGACAGACAACAGCATAGAGCAGACAGGGCACAGGTGTTGAGGTCAAGAGAGTCAGCTGCCAATTTGACTCTGTCACACGCTTTTCTGACACTGGGCAGGTACTTTAACCTGACTAAGCTTTTATTTTATTATTTGAAAAAAAGAAGAGGAAGGAATTAGTGATCTGTCGAGTGCATGCCCAGCTCACAGTAAGTGCCAGATGCTTGAGAGCCAGCAGCTATAACAGCAGTGAATTAAATAGGTAAATGTCCTGAGAACCAGAAAACCCTATCATCCTACTCTCCAGGGAGAAATTTGCCCGAAAGTCTTTTTCAAATAGGCCAAGTAAGAGCTCAGCTCAGGCCACTTGGGGCCTGTTTCCTCATCTGTAAAATGGAAATAATTAGACCCACCTGGTAGGACCCTTGCAAGGATTAGAAGCTGTTTATATAAACTGTCTAGCAGAGAGGTTGGCACATAATAATGGTCAAGCGACAAAATTATAAGAAATCTAGTTTAAAGATCTGAATAGCCTCTCATTTGTGACTCTAGATTGGCCAACACCTCATCCTATCAGATAGAATGAGGATTCTGATGAGATGAGCATAGGAGATTGACTTTATAGACAGAAAAATGGTGGGGAAAGCAGAAACAGAGAATGACATGCAAGTCAGTTATTTCAAAGTTTACTTTTCTTATAAAAGTAAAAGTAGAAGGGACTTCCTCATTGTGCCAGCCAAAACTATCTTATGTGAGGATTTGGCTTGCTCTTTTTCTCTCTCTCCTGATTTCTGAGAACAGATAAACAACTTGATTTTGACTTGGTGGTCCAAAACTTCAGCATGAGTAATTCTGTTTTGGTTGGGTCTGTTGGAGCTCAGTCCAAACCAGTAGCCTCCCGTAAATTGCATTTAACACCCTTATTTTGTTTAATAAAGAGTGATAGATTTATTGTTGCTGTTCTTATTAACTTAGTCTCCAGGGCTTTATTCTCCTGGTGCATACTTTTCTGTGCAAGGTAGAGATGCTTTGGAGAAGTCAGGGATTTCTTTTTGGTACCAAATGCAAAAGATATAATTCTTCACTCCAGAAGAACATTCAAAGCAGAATAAGTTCTCCACTTCTGGGCAACTGAAATTAAACTTTAGAGGTATCAGGAGTTTCTTTAAGAATCACCTTGAAGCCGGGCACAGTGGCGCATGCCTGTAATCCCTGCACTTTGGGAGGCTGAGACTGGAGAATCATGAGTTCAAAGCCAGCCTTAGCAATGGCAAGGCGCTAAGCAACTCAGTGAGACCCTGTCTCTAAATAAAATACAAAATAGGGCTGGGGGATGTGGCTCAGTGGTCGAGTGCCCCTGAGTTCAATCTCCAGTACCAACAAAAAAGAATCACCTTGAAAAAATGACAGGGGCTGTACACATGAGCATTTATGCTCCAGTTCAGGGCTCACTTCCACCTGACCCACTGCCTAGAACAAGGTATAAAGAAGAATTGCTGAGGGGAAGGCACCAAAAACCTCCAACACTGTCTGCGGCTCATTGTGGCTGCTGCGACCAGGCCTTGGGCAGAATTGCCAAGCAAAGTTTCTTTGGCTGCCTTTGAATCTCTCATTTTGTTAAGTCCCTCTGTCTCCTAATGCTCCAACCCTACCTTTCCAAGGCCTACAGGCTGGACTCTAGTTAACCAAACTTTACCAGAATGTAGAATCCCTTCCTTTCAGAAAATCCTTTGTGCTCCCAGTTTTCTCTCCCTGCAGAGGTATGGGCAGGAAATGAGGGTCCAGATGAAGCTGGAAGCACCAGCAGGCCTTCTTTTTCCCTGCTCCACTCACCTTCTAGAAGCCACTCTCCGTCTACAGCTCCAAGATGTTGCACTAACTGCTTTGCCAGAGTCTCACTGGCCAGCCCACCTTAGTTACTTCATCCCCAGCACAAATTCCTAGGGAGTTGATTTGGTTCCACCACAGGAGCAAGCAAAGAAACTTCAAGAAGGTAAAACTTTCTGCTGGACTTAGTCATCCTGGGGAGTTTCTGCATTTTAGAGAATCTGCTTAAGCCCACTGGGACTCTAAGTTCAAGGATTATAGGAGCGAAGCATAGAACTCAATGAATGAAGCAAGCTAGTAAAAACATTTTTCCACTTGAAACGGGGAAATGAAAATGTTTTTCAATTTAAAAATGTTTTAATTAAAGACAAGGAAGATTAAATTTTCCCCTTCAATCTAATAAGAAAAACGTGAAGGTAAGCATAAAATGAAAAGTGACAATAGACAATGCCTCAGTAATGAGGAGACACATGAGAGAAAGAGAATGTCCACATCCCCAGAAGGAGCCGCCACTCCTCAGCTCCAACCACAGTGCCAATGGCAGGGTGCAGTTTCCAGCCATTGGGGGACCTTGATCCGGAATGTCAGGTGTCCATTCTGAGTGGCTTCCTACTGTGCCAGTTGTTAAATATTTGACACATACTTTTTTCAAGTGGTAACGAGAGGCCAGTGTTTCCAGCTCTTCTGATTGTTCAAGAAAAGGCAGGAATCCAGATCTTTATGTAAAAAAGATTTGTTTAAGTGTTGGTAACACATTTAAAATATTTGAACACATGCTTGCCAAACAAAACACAACTATAAGCTAGATTTATCCTATGGACTCTGATGCTGTGACTTCTGCCCTAATAGATGTATTATATGAAATACAAGGCAGGAAAGCCTTCCAGATTTTTCCAAAAGAAAAATGGGCTCTACAATTCAATCTGTCTCTTTTCAAATGTTGCTGCTTTCTGAATGTGAATTTCTCAACAGCAGCAGTATTAACATTTGGAGCCAGATAAATTGTCATCGTGGGGACTGTCCTGTGCCTTGTCCGATGTTTAGCAGCATCCCTGGTCTCTACTCATGAGATGTCAGGAATATAACATCCTCAGCTTGACAAAAAAAAATGTGTCCAGGTACTGCTAAATGTCTCCTAAGAGGCAAATCACCCTTGATTGAGAACCACTGCTCTAGAGAAAAGGATGACCTTAGAGAATGCGTCTGCGTTCATTATGTTATAGTAGATGTTATTAGAACCTAGTTGTAGGATACTTGCGAGCAAGCCTAACGCATCGACCAATTCATTGGTAAGAATTGACTGAATATCCACTTTGCCCTATTGGGGAGGAAATGTAATTTTTTTCTTTCAAACCTCATGAATCTGTTCCCATAATTTGGAAACAAAAGATAGACTAAATAGAGGAAAACAAGGAAGTTTATTAATGTGTGCTGTGTACATTACTCAGGAGGAACCTCCATGAAAGATAACTCAAAGCCATGGCTTAGAATCCTGGCTTAAATAACACCTTCAACAATGAACAACAAATTTTAGAGAAGTGACAAGACAAAAGAAAGCCATTTTAGGCTTCCAGAGGTAGGAAACTGTGGGAAGGTAAATATATGGGGATTGGTAGATAAAGGCTAGTTAGTAAGGTTGATTTTGTAGATTCTTCTGATGTGGTCCCCAGCTGATGGGGGTCTCCAGTAGTCTCCAGTGACTCACTTTTGTCCTTCCTGATAGACAGGGAAGGGGGTGATATCTTTACAAGTTGATGTCTTGCCTTTGGGGACCTGGAGAGGGCAGGGAGTTCTTCTGCACCTGCTTCTTCTTAACTGTGTTTGGCTCAAGGGACCCTTCACTGTGGGGACCCATGGTCCAGTGAGCAATGAACCAGGTATAAGAGAGAATATAAAAGAAATATACGCTCTAGTTCCAAGTTTCAAATCATGTATAATAATTTGCAGTTTCTTAAATTAAAATACTACTAATGATAATAACGTGAAGAAAAAGCTGCTTTCTGAAGTGTCACTTGACCTTGTTGTTCTATCAACACTTAAATTAGATCTATCATTTGCTCTGTGACCATGAACAGATTGTTAGCTGTCTCTGCACCTTCTTTCTTCTTCTCTAAGAGGGAGTGGATAAGAAAAAAAACAAATTCTGAAATGTTCTAAATTTAATTACAAGGGCTATAGTTGCTCAAGCCCAACCAAAAAAAAAAAAAAAAAAAAAAAAAGCCCATTTCACAATCCTGAATGTCTATTAAAATCTTCACTCAAATCCGATCATCATCCCCTAAGAGCCACCTCCTCCTGCTTTCAGCCCCAGCCAATCCAGACCCACCCATCACTTTTCCTGATGGACTGTGCTATCCCAAAGCTTTCCTTGTTTCACATTGTCCTGCCCTCTTTATCTATTAGGTTCAAGGCCAACAGCTTGTGATTTGCTTCTCCAAGTTTTTGTTATGAATATGTTTGCGGCCCTAGGTCCAGTGGGCACTGTTCCTGCTGCCATCTTAAGTCTTGCTGCTGGAAGTTGTGAGAGCTTGTCCCTGGACCTGGACCTTTTCTGGCTACATCTGTAACAGCTCAGTAAACCTTTATTCCAGAGACCCCCTTGGTCTCAAGAGTTTGGGATCAACAGGGTCAACTAGGATTTATTTTGTGGACCACGGAGGAGGTGGGCCAGGAGCACATATGTGAAACACTGGTTCACGGTGGGTTAGGAGAGGTGGATTTCCCTCTGCTTCACTTTTTAGAGAACTGAAAACCTTTCCCTGTCAATGTCCCATTTGATTAGGGTAATTTACCAAAAATTGTTCAGATCTTTCAGGGTCAAGATAAACATACCTCTCCTCCCTCTTTTCCCCACAACTTCCTTCCTGCTCATGTAGTTTGTTTTAGAACACCTTCCTGTGTCTTGTGTAGACTTACAATCAGCGCTGTGTATCTTCAGGTTTCACTTCTATGAATTCAACCAATAGCTGATGGAAAATATTCAGAAAAAACGATTTACATTTGTACTGAACATGTATAGATTTCACTTTTTGTCATTATTCCCTAAAAAACAATGTAGTTTAACAACTATTTGCATAGCATTTAAATTGCATTAGATATTATAAGCAATCTAGAGATGATTTCAAGTATGAGGGAAGTTGTTTAGCAGTTTCCTGTACACAATTTTATATAAGAGACTTGAGCATTTTTTGAGATTTTGGTGTCTAAGAGGGATTCTGGAACCAACCCCCCATGGATGCGGAGGGAAGAGTGTATTTTCTACATTCAACACTATGCATTTCTCACCTACTACCTTGGGGAGCTCCAGGCCTCTAGCCTTGGATCCAGTCCATGGGGAAATCATGTGGGGAGGGGGACAGGGCCAAGCAGGACACTGTCCTGGGTAGGTCTTGAAATCAATGCTACTGACTTTATACATATTATCTTTTAGCAAATGTTTGATAAACAAATGAATGAATAAAGGAGTGAATCTAAATTGTGCAGAGCACTCTAGGCCAAGCTGCCACAAAGTAGATCAGGAACTCTCAAGAAGCAGCCTCCTGGGCTTCCTTTTCCTATGTCTAGAGCAAAAGTTTTTTTATTTAGTCACTATGATGCTGAGCAAAAAAGTCCTAATTGATGTTGAAGATAAAAATCCATACCCTGAGTATCTATGACTATGAGCCTCCCACAGTACCTTTTACAGAAGTCAACAGGAGAACCCCAAGGCATGCTGTTCATTGGCATGCTGGCTTCCTGGGAAAACTTGATGGGCTTACTTATACTGGACTCCCAGGTCTTGCTGTACAAATGTTGGTGGACCCTCAGTTTGCTAAGGAAGATATTAAAGTTCCTTGAAGAATTAGGATCTCTTTGATGAGGTATTCAGAGAGCTCTTTTAGACACCAGTAGTGGAGACCATGGTATCAGCATCCCATTGGCTGAGCAGGGAGATGAGACTTTTTGTAAAAGTGACTCATTCAAATAACATCAGTTAAAATGTATGTGAAGACTGTGCTAAGTTTCTTATGTGGTGCTAAAATGCTACATACAGCTATCAAGAGTCCTTGGACCCTTTCAATCAATGCCCATGGTTAGAAAAGAGGATTTTCACTTTGTCTTCAAGAGTCTGGCAAGTAGATATATTTATCACTTTCCAACCCAAACCCCAAATGAGAAAAACATCTGGCAGAGAATAATGCCACATTATTCTCTCTCCTCAGAGGAGAAAGTAAATGCTGCAAACCACATAAAGTGTTATATGTCATTTCCCCAGGGTTTGGGCTAAATCTGACACCTGGCGGATGTAACTCAGTGACAGAGCGCTTGCCTAGCATGTGCAAGGGTTCAATCCACAGCTCCAGCAAAGAAAAATTTAGCTCCCAAACCCCAGACTTCCTCCTTCTTCCCTCCCTGTTCACCCGACTCCACTTCAGTCCTGCAGAATAGAAGTTAGCCTTTTTTCTTCAATTAACAGGGCTAAACTGAGCTTACTTGCTTGTCTTCTCTCTCTCTCTCTCTCTCTCTCTCTCTCTCTCTCTCTCAATACAGCTGAGCTCTGGGAAATAGATAAAAATTATCATTTGAACTCAATGGAAAAAGCTTACTTGGAAAGGAGCAGCCTAATTTATTATTAGCATTATCAATAACATTGATTAAAATGTAAGTGAAGGTTCTGTGCTAAGTTTCTTACATGGTTTTCTTTCTTTAATGCTCACATCAACCTAAGAAATAAATCCTATGACTATCTCCATTCATTTACTGAATTAGTAAAAAGTGAAAGTTTTGAAGGCGGTTTACAAAGATTTGACAACTCAAAGGATACCAACAAGGGGACATTTAATGTTAATTTTTAAAATTAACATTAAAAAATTCTTACCAACAATTTGTTCTCCCAATTAGAAAGTTAATCACTCTGTTTATAACATTGTTCATGCTTGCTTTAATGCTTTGTTGTTGACTCTTAAAATTCTTAATGAATTTTGAATGAGACCCTGCATTTTCCCTTTGTACAAGACCCCACACATCCCTTATGTAGCCGATAACGGCAAGGAGTAATGAGGGGATTAGAAAAGACAGACACACACACATAGAAAGAAAGCTGAGACCAGGTGGGACATTACAAGTGGATGGTGATGCAATGACCCAGAATTAGTTCAGCACATTTATTATATAGATTTTTTCATCAAAAGGTTATTTGTGGGAAAGTTTCTGCAAAGCAGACAGGCTTGAAGCGCTGATGAGACATTTATGGTTATCTTTTTATAAAATATTTTTATATGTTGATGGACCTTCATTTTATTAATTTATTTTTTTTTTTTTTTTTTTTTTAAATTTTTTTGTAGATGGACACAATGTCTTTATTTTATTGCTTTGTATGTGGTGCTGAGGATCGAACCCAGGGCCTCACGCATGCGAGGCAAGCGCTCTACCGCTGAGCCACAATCCCAGCCCTTATTAATTTATTTATATGCAATGCTGAGGATCAAACCCAGGGCCTCACACATGAAAGGCCAGTGCTCTGCCACTGAGCCACAACCTCAGCCCCCATTATGGTTATCTTGCTATGCTCAGAATCCTCTATCCCTGGGAGCCAGAGTCTGAGTGTCAAGGTTAAAACTGATAACTCTGAGCTCTTGCACAGAGTGACCACAGGCCAGCGTCACCATAGCAACTGGGCAATGTTAACCTGTACTTTTGCACAGGGGAATCCCAGTACAAGTGCACCACAGCCACAAGGCAATCAGATACCTTGATCCACATCACCACTCTCCACAGTAACTATTCTCCTGCTGTGCCTTAAACCAATCTCACACCACAGCCTAAGCAATTTCCAAAATCACAAAGTTCTGCTTATGTCATCACCCTGCTTAAACATTTCAGTGAGTCCCCTTTGCCTTTAGGATGGACCAGGGTTCTTGTAACCCAAACTATGGGGCCTAAAGTAATTTCCTTTATTCTAAAAAGAATCTCAAATAAAGAATAACCTAAATAAATGGTTTACAAAGCAACCCAAAAGGTCTGAGTCATAGCTGGTCTAAGCACCTTGTTCTGCTTGCCTTCAAGCCCATGAGACTGAGCATCTCAAGAAAGGCAGCCTGGTCTTGGAACAATGTCTGGCATATAGTAAGTGTAAAGGAGAAATTAAAGCTAGACTTGGACACAGGCAACTGAAGGTTATACCTTCCTCTGCTACCTCTTAGGGCTGTGACCTTGGGCAAGTCACTGAACCTCCATTTCCTCTCCTAGCTGTGAGGATTAACTAAAGCAATACATGGAAGTGCCTGGCATAAGGTAAGAAGCACATGTGTGGTAGGTGACTGTGTTAGTCAGCTTTCCATCACTGTGACAAAATGCCTGAGAAAATCAACTGGGAGGAGGAAATATTTATTTTGACTCCTGGTTTCAGCAGTTTCAGTCCATGATGACTTGACTCAGTTGATTCTAGCCTCTTAGCAGAACATTAGAGCAGGGAGGGTATTGGAGCAAAGATGCTCACCTCATAATGGATGGGAAGGAGAGATAGATAGAGAGAGAGATAGAGAGATAGAGATAGACAGATAGAGATAGAGATAGAAAAGGAACAGAGACAAAACATACCCTTTGGGGCTAGGGTTGTGGCTCAGTGGTAGAACACTTGCCTAGCACATGTGAGGCACTGGGTTTGATCCTCAGCACCACATTAAAAAAAAAAAAACTAAATAAACAAAATAAAGGTATTGTGTCCATCTACAACTGAAAATCAAAAAAAAAAAAAAAAAAAAAAAAAAACCCTTCAAAGGCGCCTCCCTAACCCCTAATAATCTACTTTTCCAACTAGGCCCCATCTCCTAAAGTTTTCACCCACTCCCAATAGCATCACCAGCCTGGGCCAAGCCTTTATCACATGAGCCTTTAGGGATATTCTAGATCCAAACTGTAATGGTAAATCAGTAACTGTAGGATCTAAAGGTCAGTGTATCAGTATCAAGTATTCACCTTGCTAAAACAATGTGAAATGAATCATTCATCCATGAATAATAGACAAATGGATTATAACGTAGTTAAGATTATTACTGTTGCCAGGCATGGTGGCACATGCCTGTAATCCCAGTGGTTCAGGAGGCTGAGGCAGGAGGATCAGAGTTCAAAGTCAGTCTCAGCAACTTAGCCAGGCTCTAAGCAACTTAGTAAGACCCATCTCTAAATAAAATATAAAAAGGGCTGGGGACCTGACTCAGTGGTTATGCACTCCTGGGTTTATTCCCCGGTACAAAAAAAAAAAAAGATTATTATTGTTAAATTTCTTTAACAACTAGACTTGAAACTGCTAAAAGTAATTTGATCTCAGATTCCAGTTTTGATTATTCCACCATCATTTTTTGCACCTCTTTCATATGAGGAAACTGTAAATCATCAACTTTTAAAAATAGAACACAGGCTGGCATTATAGCTGGATGGTAGAATGCATTACACACAAGGCCCTGGCTTAAATCCTCAGCACCAAAGAAATAAATTCTCTTTTCAGTTTACTCTTTCATAACCCAGTTCAGTCCCTTTGAATGTTTTGCATTCTGAGGAGGTTATAGTTATTTGTAGTTCATTTGTTTTGTCCAAAAGGACAATCCTTACATAAAATGTGGGATACTACTTTGTGTTTCTAAATTGAGGTACTCTTCTAGGGTAAACCATTTCTTCCTAGAATCTCTCCTGGTGGTCCCATCTTACCATTTTGAGAACATGAACCTATTAATTTCTTTCAAGCAATTGACATCCCTCAGAACAAAATGCATGTACAATTTTGCATACTTTATTTTCCCAGAGGGTTTGTGCACTCCATGAAGTTTACCCTTGAGGACGAGTGCTCACAGGTGAAGAACCAACCCCCGCCCTTAGACATTAATTACTAGAAAATCTCATGTGTGTCCCTCCAACCCTTCCACCTTCCTGACCTAGTTGTGCTTCAACAGGGGAAGCTTGGCATGACTGATGCCAATTATCAAATTATACTGATGGAGTTCGAGTTTCAGGGTCTAGTGACAAGTACATCAGAAAGTTCAGGGCCAAGAATAAGCCATTACTGATTTTTCATATTTATGGTGTGGTATGTTTATTTTATTGAAATTTTCTAACACAATTATGGTGCGGTATCCTTATGCCCCCCAACCCCCCATATAGATGATGTAATAGCTGGAATCCTGACTAAATGAGTTTGTAAGCCAGAATCGAAAACATAAAAATGGAGATGACCCAAAGGTTAACACATTGCTGTTTTACAGGAAGAAAATTCTTATTATATCAGTGAAGTGGAAGCCTATTTGACCATCTCAAATCCAGGTTGGTACTTAGAGAATGGCTGTTCAAGCAGCCATGATACTTTGCTTCTGGTTAGCTCATTTTTTATATCATTGAATCTGCTAATCTTTGAAGCTGCTTTTTAAGAAACAAATGAGGAAGTAGCCTGCAAGAGAACTCTGGGTGAATTTGCTACCTGTGTGCACTTCCATTTATCCATCTGCTTCTGGAGAAAGCTAAACCAGATTATGTCAGAGACCGTTATCAGGAACGATAACAAGTGACTTTTCACAGATTTGGTCTTGATAGTGAAACTGGGAAGGGAAAATTTTACTGCTTGCCATATACCACTAAAATGCAGGAGGCAGCCAGGCATGGTGGCGCAGGCCTGTAATCTCAGTGGCTTAGAAGGCTGAGGCAGGGGGATCACGAGTTCAAAGCCAGCCTCAGCAAAAGCGAGATGCTAAACAACTCAATGAGACCCTGTCTCTAAATAAAACATAAAAAGGACTGGAGATGTGGCTCAGTGGTTAAGTGCCTCTAAATTCAATCCCCAGTACCAAAAAATAAAAAGCTGGGTGCAGCAGCACACTCCTATAATCCCAGCACTGTGGGAGGCTGAGATAGGAAAATCGCAAGTTCAAAGCCTGCCTCAGCAACGGCAAGGCACTAAGCAACTCAGTGAGACCCTGTCTCTACATAAAACACAAAATAGGGCTGGGGATGTGGCTCAGTGGTCGAGTGCCCCTGAGCTCAATCCCTGGTATCAAAAAAAAAAAATGTAGGAGGCAGGTTGGTGAGAGAGAAAAAGAGGTTTTATTCAAAACTGGCTTTGAGGAAGATAGAGATCTTTCTGTCTCAAAGCTCCATCTTCCGGGACTCAGGAGAATGGAAAACATTTGGGGGCGGGGGGCAGTTCTGGGGATTGAACACAAGAGCACTTTACCACTGAGCTACATTTCCAGACCCCACCAGCACCACTGCCTCTTTTCTTTTTGAGTCAGGGTCATGCTAAATTTCTTATGGCCTCGCCAAGTTGAAGAGGTGGCCTCAAACTTGCCATCCTCCTGCCTCAGGCTTCAGAGTCATTGGGATTAAAGGAGTGCCGCTACACTTACTCACAGAAAACTTTTAAAAGAGAAAGGGTACAAGAACAAAAGGCAGAAAACAAACATGTAGACTTAGCTATGCTGTGTAAATCAAAAACATGACACTGTCTCAGATTACCTAGAGCCTTCAGGGCGGGAGGACGGCCCTCAGTCTCCATTTTCAGCATGAAAAAGTTCAGAAGTTTAAAAAAAAAATGGAGATTTAATTTCAAAAGGGATGTTTCAGTAAAACAAATTATTCTTTACTTTTGGAATTACATATTCTAGGAAAATAAAGGTAGGTGGCAAGCCCCATCTGTTATTGGGCTCTGGGAACCCCTAATTATTCAAAGTGATAGTTCCTATACTCATGGAACTTTCATTCTAGAAGGGGAGAGGACCCCACACAAACACATTAAATTATAGGACACTATTAAGGGCTAGTACCTTCTATGAGCAGTGGAGAGAAATGGAAAGCTGTTTCAGATCAGCCTTAGGGAACCCTCAGGGGAGGAAGGCAGCTCTGAAGAGGTGAGGTTTGAGCAGATAACACCGTTTGGGGATATCTGGGCCTGAACAATCTCTTTCCAGATGGCAGGAACAAGAGATGCACAGGCTCTACAGAGCGGGCTTACTACAGCGCATAAGGACCAGCAGGCACCAGTGCCCCCAAGACAGGGAACTCACAACCCACAAGGTCTGGGGGATGATCAGGCTGGAGCAGGCAGAGCCTGTGTGCAAGGTGAACTGAGGACTTTGGATTTATGCTAAAGTATGAAAGGATGCCATGGGAGGATTTGGTGTTAGGAAAATATATTTCCAGTCTATATTTATAAATTCACTTGGTTGTTATATGGAGAATTACTCATGGGGGCTCCTACAGTGTTCTTGCCTTGAGAGGTCATGCTTCTGATGAAGTCCAATGAGTCTCCCAAAGGCCCCAGATGTTTCCCCAGAAAGCCTGCTCTTAGATAATACACCTGTATTGACCCCTTCTCTGCGTAGGCACTGATTTCGTGTCTGTTTTCTCCTTTTCAAAGTTCTATCTCTGGACTATCTTAAACATTATTTTATTAATTAAGAAACTTACGCTAAAGAAACTTGCCCAAGAATGAAAATATAGAGTAACATTTACTTAAAATATTCACCATATTATGTTGATATTGTTCAGGAGGATTTTGTTAATGATTATTGGTTAAATAGAAGTAAAATGCCATATTGACAACTCATTTTCATGTACATTACTCAGACCTGTCTCATATGGAGGGGGGGGCTAAATATATGAGTGCTAATGTTAATTAACTAGTGTTATCACTAGGCATGGACCAAATTTTCACCAGTGATAGGGAAGTCATCTCTTAAGAGGCAGGGGAAGGGAAAGTCATACCAAAAATTAACTTAGATGCTGATGAAGGGGAAATATAATCCTAGGTCCCAATGATCAGGCCCAGCATTAGCAACAGGAGCTATAGTGACAGTGGTTGTGACAGTGGTATTAGTAGTAGGAATCAGTTGTAGTTACAGTAGTAATGACAGGTGCACTTTTAGTAGGGATGATGATAACAGTGTATCCCAGGAGGGGGGAGATCACATGATACAGTAATATGCACAAATTTCACAGTAGATTCTTTCCCACCTGCAGAAGGAAAAGGCAAGATGAAGTCATTTGAGAAAGAAAGACTTTGTTGATCTTCTCTTCTTAGTTATGAGTTACTCCTGGTCATATATAGGAAGCATCTAGGGCATTTGCATATAAAAACACAGAACTTAATGCCAATTAATTGATCACGTGGCTATTTCTCGCTATAATGGGCAAGGAGACAAGACAGTTGGGTCCTCTGGCAACAAGTTTTCTCCTATTCAAAATGGGCAGAAAGGTGCTTGACAAGTGTGGAATTAGAGCAAATAAAGTTCGTTATATGATTAAAATGTTTAACCCCATCTGCCTTGAAGTATCACCTCCCTGATGAGGGTACGCCTGTCCTAAGACAGGGCCCATCCTTGAGCACTCTACTGAGTGAGCTTGCTGGGGTGCCAATGATCAGCAGGGCACTCATGTGTCCAATGTCCCACAGAAGGAACACACAGCCAATGAGGTCTGAGGGACAATCAGGCCAAGCACCTAGGGCCTGTGGGCAAGGCAGGCTGAGGATAGCACTCAGAAGGGAAGAGACGGGCCCTGTCCTTCTCAGTTCGCATGGGTGGATATAACATCCTCTCCTGCTGAGTTCTTCCTCCTACTATATCATACACTCAGCCAGTGATAGGCGAGTGCTCCATTTGCTGACTTTGCCCGTCTCTGCTCTGAGTCACTGAGGGCTCATGTGACTGTATCAGAGAGCAGTCTTCTCTTATTATTAAAGTTTTTGTGGTTACCTTTGTGACAACCATCCCCAGTGACTTATAATAACTGGAGAAAGCATTCCTCAAAGTTCTTCACTTCAGGGTTCTCACATTTCTGTGAGACATCTCCCCTGTACTCCAGAGCCCCAGGGGGAAAAGGGGATATTTTTTCATGAGAGGAAGGTAGCAGGACCCTCAGAGAGCCACATCTGAAGGAAGGCCTTTAATGTGGCTGTGGGCAGCCCAGCAACAGCTGGGATTCCGTGGAGAAAGGTCAGGATTCTTTTATAGCTGTATTTCACTTTTTCTTATCAGAGAAAGCTTACAAAGGCATGAAAAGTGCCATGGTGATGTTTGAGACGGTGGTTGGGCATTCCTTCAAGTGTGTGAGTGAACAGAGCATCCAGCTGTCCCCACAGCTTCAGCTGAAAACAATGAACGTCCAACTTCAAGCCTTTGACTTCGAAGGAGACCACTTTGGAAATGGTGAGTCAAAGGTTCAAGCCACAAGCGTAAGCTTCAGTTCCAAGTCCTGTTCTTTCTTACGCTAAGAGGCGGGAATCACATGAGCTTCCTAGAATAGAATGATCCACAAAGCTCTGAAGGCAGATTTCCTCAGGCCACTCTCCTCAAAACCACGTACCTTACTCCACACACATCCACAGCTCTCTCCCAACAGAATGCATTCACATTGTCCAACCAAAACACGTTCTCACTAATTAAAACACACACGCAGTCCATCAGGAAGCACATCTGTGACCTTCCTTATACCTGCTGCTGAGCACTGGAGAACTCAGGCATGTTTAGAGAACACTTTAAAGGTCCCAAGTATTAGTGACTGAAGCTTTCAGAATAGATTCTTTCCCATCTGCAGAAGGAAAAGAGCAAGATGCAGTCATTTGAGAAAGAAACTCTGTTGGATCCCCTCTTCTCGGTTATAGGTTGTTCTACCCTACAGGGTTTCACCATAGTTAGTTTTAGTTTCCATCTAACTTCTGCTTTGGGTTTGAACCACCACAGGCAGAGCTTGCCTAATGTTGCTCAGCGGGGAAACCACTCCTTGGACAAGGGCCAGGAGCAGAGCAGGGTGACTTTCCAGAAAAGCCTTTTTCTCCCCACCCATAAAGCGAGGTCACAAGATTTCCTACATATGATCGGAGGCTCATGAACTTCAATTTCTAAAACATCCCTCACAGGAGACCTCAAACATCTTGTATGTTCTTCTCAGTTATCCAAAATAGGTTAAGCTTAGCCATATATTAAATTTCTATAATAAAAAAATCTGATATCACATTGGGTTCCATCATAAAATTAAAGATGTGTCTAGCAGAAAACACCTCCCCATGTACTGGGAAACGTTCACCAGACAAAGGCCTCAGGTCTTCCTTCCTTGGAGCCCTGATTTCGGCAAGTCTCTGCTCTTGGTTTGGACCTCTGCCACAGAGCTCAGGTTCAATAGTAAAATTTGCCCCACTTTGTCAGCTGGTCTCAAAACTTCAAATGTTGGGAAAGTATTTCTTCTAAAGCACATGATGAAGGTTTGAAACCCTCTGTAACTAATCATGTAAAATTAAAATAAGGCCCACACTTGCTCATCTTCCCCAACAGAACCTCTGCGAGGCAGGAAGTGAGCAGGCCTGGGGAATCAGACCTATCAGGAACACACGCCTGGCTCCTATTAGCAATGCTCACAAGCAGCTGGAGAAAAGCTCTTTTGTTGACTTTGTTTTCCTAAAACTCACTGTTCATTGGCAAGTCCTCTAATAAGGGACTCCGTTATCCTTCGCTCCTCTTTCCCACTTGCTCACCAAAAGCTCTACTGATTCTACTGCCAGAATATTCTCGTTTACCCCACCATTACTGCTGGAGCTCAATTCCATGTTCCTAGTCTTTGATATCCAAATCTTCCTACATATGCTCAAATGGGAAGATTTATGTCATTCCGTAAATAGTTTTTGTGGGGTTATTTTTTTGTTCATTTTATTTTTTGGTACCAGGGATTGAACCGAGGGATACTACACACTGAGCCACATGCTCAGCCCTTTGTTTTTTATTTTGAGACAGGGTCTTGCTGAGTTGCTTACTGCCTCATTAAGTTGCTGAGACTGGCTTTGAAATTGGGAGCCTCCTGCCTCAGCCTCCCAAGTTGCTGAGATTATACACATGTGCCACCATGCCTAGCATAAATAGTATTTTTTTTTTTTTGGCACCAAGGATTGAACTCAGGGGTACTCTACCACTGGGCCACATCCCCAGCCCTATTTTGTGTTTTATGTAGAGACAGGATCTCACCGAGTTGCTTGAGGCACTGGGTTTGATTCTCAGCACTACATATAAATGAAAACAATAAATAAAGGTCCATCGACAACTTAAAAAATATTTAAAAAAAAAAAAGTTCAGCCTTGTCAAAGAAAATGGTCACCTCAAACCTCAGACGCTGACCTCCGCCCTCATATCCCTTCTCCCTATGACCATGGAGACTGCAAGAAGTTTTCTTTTGCTGTCTTTTCTTTTACTGTCTTTATGTACATTTTTTTATTTTTTAAATTTTCTGTCATCCAAGGAATACCAGGTTGTTCCAGCAGTTCCCTTTAAATAGCAAAGAGTTTGAATAGAAAACTTTGGTGCAGGAACCCATTTCTGGAGTTGAAGGACCAGCTCCAGGGCTCATCTGTATTAAGAGTTAGGACATGACTCCAGTCATGACCCTCTAGACCAAACCAGTGTTGCCCAAAGTTAGATCTGCCTCCCAGCTGCATCAGAATCCTCAGCCCCACCAAATTACATATTCCGGGGCATAGGGCCTGTAGATCTACAATTGAATAAACTGCTTAAGTAATTACCCGCCCTACACATTTCAGATCCACTGTCTCGAGCCTTTTCCTTTCTGTTTTCACCCATCTGTTGTCTGAGGCAGCAGGTGGATGTCCAGAGCTCCATCTCCTCTCAGTTTCCTTCCCTACGCCTCACCTCAAGGCAGACAGGGGCAGTATCACTTCCCAACTTTTGTGGCCAGCCTGTAACACCTGTTACTCTGACTTCAATTACAGCCGATGAATGCTTCAGTGACAGAAACAGGAGAGAAATTCCTGTGGCCGTGGGCCTGAGTATCGCAGGACTACTTGTCATTTGGCTAACTGCATGCCTGGTGGCCAGAAAGAGGCCCCGTAGAGGATATGAACGCATGTAAAGCCCCACCTTCTTCAAAATGTGCAGGGTTACGGCCTTGGGAATTCTGGCTTAATATTCAGCCAGAAGTGAAAGGATTGGCCTCTCTTTTTTGTTGGTATTTTTTGGGGTGGGGGAGGTTTGGGGGTTGAATTCAGGGGCACTGAGCCACATCCCCTGCCCTATTTTGTGTTTTATTTAGAAACAGGGTCTCATTGAGTTGCTTAGCGCCTCCCTTTTGTTGAGGCTGGCTTTGAACTTGGAATCCTCCTGCCTCAGCCTCCCAAGCCACTGAGATTACAGGTGTATGCCACCACTCCCGGCTATGATTGATCTCTCTCTGCCTGTCCCACCTTGCCAAGCTGGTTAGGAAACCCAGTTTTCCACCAGAGGGCCATCAAAAGACTGTCCAGAGGGCAACCCCCACCCCACTTCCTCCAGTGGGCTGAGGGAGGCTGTGCCAACTGGGCCTGAGGACCACCTTGTATATCTGAATAAGACAGGGCTGGCTTCAAGAATCAGGAGGCAAAAGCCAGAGGCATGAGCAGTGTACTTGGGAAGAAGAAAGCAAAAATCCAGAGGGAGGATGACAGGGAAGACATTTTCAAACTACACTGATTTTTCTTATATATTTTTAAGAATATTCTCAATATCCAGGTTTTTTTTTAAAATATTACTTTAAGAAAACCAATTCATTTCAAAATAGATTCTAAAGTGACTTTAAACTCCTGGATTTTATCCAAACTCTGACTTACTCAAATTATAAATGGTCTTAGTATACTATCATTTTTAAAAGACATTCTATACTATTACAATGTATTATTATTTAAAAAATAGAAACTACCTAATATTTCACTTTTTTAATGTAAAGCACATACCAAAGATCTTGGCAAACAAAAGAGGTATAATAAATATTAGTTCTTTAGTTTCTTTAACTTCATTTATTGTCTGCTTTCTTAACACTTTTTTTTTCTGATTTATCTTTCTTGGATGCTATTCTGTCCTTGTATATATATTGATTTGGGCTATTTCTGGGTAAGGTAAGGAAGAAGAGGTCAGCCTACCTAGATCATGACCCCCTTTGTTTCTTTGCAAACATTCACCAAAAGAAAAAAAATTAAAACCAGTAAATTGTATTATAAGCCAGTGATTGGGAGTGATTGATAACTGGAGGGAAACATTCTATTAAAATAAGGCTGAGGATATTATTTATGGTTTTTTATTACACTGCACATTTAAATATGAGAGGTTTTCAGTTCAGAAAAAGTGGACCATAATGGACTTCCAGATGTTCTTAACTGATTTTACGAGCAGGAAGTTTCTTTCTTATTTTCTCTATCTTCCGAGGGTGCCACTCTTTATTTCTAACAGGAAGTTTATGAAATTCAGCAACAGCTCTGAAACTGCTGCTTATCTAGGAAATGCACTGGCTCTCTTTAGAGATATTTTAGCTCTCTCCTCTTTCTTAGAAGTGAGGTGGTAGAGAGGGCACTCAGCTTTAAGAGCCTGAAAAGCCTCTGAAGACTGAAACTCAGAGTGTCAGGAAATGCCTGTTTCCTCCTTAAAACAGGAGATGTTGACAGAAATCTGGGATGTGAGGGCCTGGTGTTCCCCAAAATGACTCAGGGTTAAGAGTGAGGGCTTGGCTTTGGAGAAACACAACTTCTTTCCTCCTCCCTCAGATAGGCTCTTGCTGCAGGCTCCCTTGTTCGCAGGGTGAAGAGCACTTGAAAGATTCTATAGAGCAGGGCTAGGATTGTAGCTCGGCGGTAGAGCGCTTGCCTTGCATGCGTGCGGCCCTGCTTTCGATCCTCAGCACCACATACAAAGCAATAAAATAAAGACATTGTGTCCATCAACAACTAAAAAAATATTTTAAAAAAAAGATTCTATAGAGCAGAAGGTGAGGTGTTTATTCACTGTACCACTAATCTGCAGGATAACTAAATTTAATCTTCTAGGATGTGGCAGTTTCTTCCACAGCAGATAGAAACAAAAAGCAGAATTTAACCTCAATAGTAGCAGGATAAGGCAGTTCATACAAATTTAAATTTTCCTTTCTAGCATCTTCAGTGAGTTCTTTTGGTTGATGTTGACCACCTAGACTCCTGTTACCTATCCCCCACTACCAATGCAAATTATCCTTACAATTAATTTGAATTGACATTGTAGTAACTGCGAAGAGCAGAGGCTTCATATGAATGACCAATAAATAAGTGCTTGGATATGTTATGTACTCACAGCTTTGCCCACTTTCTGTGGTAGAGAGTGGAGGGGCAGCCAAGCAGGGCTCCTGACCCTGCCTTCCTCTCCCGCTCCGTAATCAGATCCATCCCAAGAAATCTACAATGAGAGAAGAAAAATTCTGTGAATGCTTGCTTCCATTCCATTATTGGAGGAAACAAGGAGTGGTTGCTTCATCTTCCTTTCCTAACCTAGGAGGGTGACACTAGCTCTTGGAAAGACCAGGAAGAGTGAACATAGGGACTGTGATGGGAGTGACTGGGAAGCCAGCCCTAAACCAGAGGATATCTCTAAACTCTATCTAGTTCCCAGGCTACAAAAAAAAAAAAGGGAAATCTAAATATGTAGCTCCAAGGGAACCACTGACTGATCTCATAGGCAATGGGAAGAAAAACCATAATTTGCCTAAACGGTATCATAGGAAATTGAATTTCTGGACTAAAATGCTCAAGTATGAGCAAGAACTGCATGGCCATTATGCAAAAGTACTATAACAAAATAGTCATAAAAATGCTAGGAAATTATACCGAAAAAAGGAGAGAGGGTGTATTAATTTGCTAGGAATGCTATAACAAAGTACCATAGACCGGATGCCTGAAACAACAGAAATTTATATTCTTACAGTGTTGGGGGTTAGAAAGCCAAGAGCAAGGTGTCAACAGTGTTGGTTCTTCTGAGGCCTTTCCCTTTGGCTGCAGGTGGCCTAGGTCTTCACAAAAGACCTATATATCCTTCCTTCTATACCCATGTGTCTAAATGCCATCTCCTTCTAAGGATATCATTCATATTGGATTGGATTTTACCCCAATGATCTCATTTTAACTTCATTTTTTAGAGACAATATATCCTAATATAGGCATGCTCTGTGATTCTGGGGGTTAGGACTTCAACCTATGCACAGGAGGAGGAGACAGCCTGTGACAGAGAATGGAAAGTCGATAAAATACAAAAAAAAACCCTCCAGGAACAGAAAAAAATTCTTGACAATTGCGTTTTACTGAGAATCACTTGAGAAGGTGATTGTATGTAACAAGAGTTCAAAGATGAGATGTTAAATGTAAAAGTAAGATACAGGGACATTTCACTTCTAAGAAAACAAATTGAATGTCAAAGCAACATCACTAAATAGTACATAGAAACAGCAAGAACAAAATAGATAGGACTGAAATATCATTTTCATGGAGAAGAACAACTGAGGTAATCACAGTGAATGTAGATAAAACCTCATGATTAAAGCATTATATGGAAGTTATTAGATATAGACACTATTCAGACCATCGAG
This sequence comes from Xerus rutilus, assembly GCA_028644305.1. Classification (NCBI taxonomy): domain Eukaryota; kingdom Metazoa; phylum Chordata; class Mammalia; order Rodentia; family Sciuridae; genus Xerus; species Xerus rutilus. Next base: position 45,835,165 of record CM053409.1, on the reverse strand, counting down.
CATAATGATAATTGGTACCTCTGAGATAGAAAGCTAAAACATAGAAGGAAGATATATTTGAAAATTCAGAAGAATTTTTTTATATATTTTTTAGTTGTAGATGAACACAATACCTTTATTTACTTTATGTGGCACCGAGGATTGAACCCAGTGCCTCACACATGCAAGGCAAGCACTCAACCACTGAGCCACAACCCCAGCCCCAGAAGAATTTTCTCAAGATAAATAATTGAAGCTGAGATTGAAAGAGCACAAGGTATCACAGAAAAGAATTGATACAGAAAATCTGGAACACATCTGAAGTAAGCTGTAGAACTTGTAGGCCTTATGGGGGAAAAAACAGAGAATCACTTATAAGGAGAGACATTAAAGTTGGCTTCAGATTTCTTCACAGTACCATCTAAGGTCAGTAAACAATGAACCAGTGCCTACAAAGTTCTTAGGGAAGAAAGTGTGATCCAAAATTAATATTTAAGTATAAAAGCAATCAGCAGATGTTTTCAACGATGGATAAATCAAAGGATGCGGGCAGCACCATAAGCCATTCTAAAGATAATGCTTGACAGTGAAATTTAGCCAGATAGGAGATGAGCCATAAGACAAACAAGGGAACAAGCAAATGACCTTCGGAAATAGGAAAGTCTCTCTCTCTCTCTCTCTCTCTCTCTCACACACACACACACACACAAATGCTGTTGAACATTTTATCCATATAAATATAAAAAGTACTGAACAATTATGGGTCTGGGAATATAAATATACCTTGTCATATATGATACTATATTTGTACATGTTACTCATTACAGTATTATTTGCAATAGAAAAAGTTGGCAAAAAAAAACCAAGGATCTATCAACTGGGAACAGATTTAAAACACTAGGATATCCCCAACAAAATACAAAATAGCTATTAAAAAATGAGGCTGCTATATATTTTTAAATATCCAAAATATATTGTTTTTTAATATATATCATTTAGTTGTTGAAGGATCTTTATTTTGTTTATTTATATGTGATGCGGAGAATCGAACCCAATGCTTCACACATGCTAGGCAAGTGCTCTAGCCCTGAGCCACAACCCCAGCACCCAAAATATATTGTTAAATATAAAGGCATAGTTCATAATACTGAGAAAAAAGGGAAATAAAAGTGGTTTTTTTTTCATTTTTGTTTCTATGTGCACAAAGAAACATTGGAACTACATATAAGAAACTAAGAAAAGTAGTTGTCTAATGGGGATGGGGACAGAGGTGGAAGAGAAACTTCTCGATATACAGCATAGTGTATTATTTTAACTTTTTAAATAATCTGAATGTATTCTATCTTCACAACACATTTTTTGAAGACTATAGGAATTATAGTTACCAAATAGAACTAAAATGTTATAAGCCTGAGCAGTGATTAAAAAAAACAATAATATAATTATTCAAAATTTGGAGTTGGGGGCTGGGATTGTGACTCAGTGGTAGAGCGCTTGCCTTGCACGTGTGAGGCACTGGGTACAATCCTTAGCACCATATAAAAATAAATAAAATAAAGATATTGTACTCATCTTTAAAAATAACTTTAAAAAACGTTTGTAGTTGGACAAAAGAGATGGAAGAGAACCTATTAATACAGATCTTTAAAGATGGTATCAACAGATAATATTTAAATTGGAAACAGGGTTTAGAAAACCCAGGACTCTGATTTATTTCATAACCTCAGTGCATTTTATTAGTACTTAATGTGTATTTCTCTTTTTGAACTTAAAGATATCCTTTATAAAACAGTGCTTTCTGTGGCAAAGAAACATTGTCATTCAGTAATTCCTCCCATTTCATCTTAGTGTTTTTCTTCTATTAAATTCAAGTAAAATCAAAATGAAAAGCTTTAGTAAAATAGCACTTACATGATCCTATTTTAATAAAAGTGATTTTACTCATTTTTCTACCCTCCAATTCTTATAGTTTTAAAGAACGATGCCTGAAACAATGCTTGTTAAAGTTAACAATAATTATTTCTGGGTGGGTAGTTTTGAGGTAATAGGTTTTTACTTTTTATTTGTACTTTTCTTAATTGTTTTAATCATTTATAGTGAGTATAGACTATTTAAAATAGAATGATTTTTATTTAAGCATGCTTGTGAGCAACCACCACATTAACAGAGGAAGCAAATGTCTACCAAGATTTATAGTGATTAATTCAAACCAAATGTAGTGATTAGACAGCTACTTTTCTTTGTATACGTTTCTGCATTTTAAATATATTTAAACAATATTAAACTAAATAATTTAACAGTTTTTTAAAAAAACAAGTAAAATTTGAGCTCCACTTCAATTCCAGTCCTTTTTTCAGGTTTTTGTGTATCTTTTGGTACACCGTACATTTGTTTGGGTTCATGGGATTGCTTTTTTTTTAATTTTTTTTTAATTTTTTTAAAATATTTATTTTTTAGTTGTAGGTGGACAGAATATCTTTATTTTATTTTTATGTAGTGCTGAGAATCGAACCCAGTGCCTCTTGCGTGCTAGGCGAGCACGCTACCACTGCGCCATAACCCCAGCCCCTGGATTGCTTTTTAGGTCTTAGGGAACTTCTAGTTTCCACATTATATTTTGGGGTGGAAGTGTAGGGCCTTGTGCATGCTAGGCATACATACTTCTTGGCCAGTTCAGGAAATAGAGCTAACAACATTGTTTTTAGTGGCTACATTATATTCCATTGTTTGAATATCAGTTTAAATTTTTGATAAATTCTCATAAGGTGGAAATGATCATAATATATCTTTGTGTAGTTATATGAATATATCTTTTGTTTGTCCAGTGCTGGGGATCAAACTCAGGGCTTTTCACATGCTGGACTCATTTACCACCACAGCCCCTGAACATATCTTTACTGTGACTTCCTGAAGGTGGACTTATTAGATCAACAAGAATGTGCTTTACATGTTGTTTTTAATTTTTTGTTTTTTTCAACCAATTTTAATTTCTTATCAAAATTTTTTTTCTTTTATCTATAAGTAACCAAAGTCTCATTTACTCCAAAAGAGGTTAAAGCAGCATTTCTCTACCCCACCCTTGAGAGACAAGGTGCTTTTAACTACTTTTAAGAGTTTCCTCTGGTATTTATCTCCATAATTCTAAAAAAATTCAAAAAAATTTTATCATAATATTTCTTTTTTAAAAATATTGTTTTAGTTGTAGAAAGAAAACCTTAGGAGTGACAAAAATGTTTTAAAAAGTGGATAAACGCCCCATGGTTTCAAGACATCATCTAGAATCCTATGACACAAATTTTCTTTTACACAGGTACATCCCACTTTACAGGGAGCACACCTGGAATTACTTCTTGGCCAGTTCAGGAAACAGAGCTAACAACAATTGACTATTAATAGCTGAGGAAAAAAGGGTTATTTTACTTAATTATCCAATAATCTCATATATTATCTGCTTGTTTTATAAATGAGAGAATTATAAGGATAAATTACCTAAGATCACACAGCTAATGAATGGTGTAATTAAAAGCCAAGACCAGAGGCTAGGGATATATCTCAGTGGCAGAGCATCTGCTCGGCATGTATAAGGCGCTGAGTGCAAACTGTGCATCCATGCGCGCGCGCGCGCGCACATACCCACACATGAAGATCGGATGTTTTTGACTCCAAAGCTCTTGTTCTTTCCACTCTCCTTTCTGGTCTGTCTTCACTAAACCTTACCTACTATATTGTATTTGTTTTCTCTCTTAGTGGATGAGTGTTCGTCTGACTACACAATTGTGCTTCCGGTGATTGGGGCCATCGTGGTTGGCCTCTGCCTTGTGGGTATATGTGTCTATACAATCCGCCTAAGGCGTCAATCATCTGGATACCAGAGAATCTAAACGGTACCCAAGGGAAATGAAAATAATGGAGTTTAGAGTTTCATCGTTTCCAGTATGTTGGTGGCTTTACTTAGGGTTTGGGTTCTTCCAATGATGTAAACCACCATCTTCCTCTAAAACCAAGTGAACCATTTGTGATTTAAGTTCAAGCAGCACAATTTCTAAATATTTTCAACTATCTCACAATTTCTAAATATTACTCTTCTTATGACTTAGCTGTTTTAAGAGTGTTTTCTAGCTTTCTTCAGAACATTGTAACCAACAACAATTGAGAATATTGAATCAACACAGTGCATGTAAAGTGGCATGTACCTCCAAATTATAAACCAATTAATGCTACCTGTGTTTGCATTGAGAATTTTATTTTACTCTTGATCTTTTCCAGGTTTGAAAAAAAAATTGCCTTTGCTTTATCTATCAAATGGACTTTCAGTGCTTCTACCATCTGTATTTATTTGATGTGCATATGCCTTATGATACTTACCTCCATTTCCAGTTTAAATTTTCAAAAAAAAAAAAAGATCAGAAAGAACAACATATCTCAGTTTGTCTAGGTTTTTGATGTGAGACCAATAAGAAGAACAAATCAGTTTATATTCTTTGTCTTGATGATTCCTGCACCAGATTTATTAAATACTAAGAAATAGCTGTCTATAGACAACAGAATTAAATAAGCAGGCAAGAATAACCCTGGCCCTGTCAAACACATGTGTCAGACACTAGGCTAAGCCACTTACACATATCTCATTTAATCCTCATAATTTACAATTAGGAAACTCAGATTTAAGCTACAGATCACTTAAATGCCATGCGCTTAACAAGTGGCAGAGCCAGAATTGGAATTCACGTTGGTCTGGTGCGAAGGTGTTTGATGTTTTCAAGATACCAAGTTGCCTACAAGAACAATGACACTTAGTGCTGCTTCAGGCCTCCCACCCACATCTGCTCCATTTGGGACAGGAGCAGGGGGATTAACCCAGAATCATGAGACATTAGTGTAGATGAAAGGAAGATTGCAAATAATGAAATAGTCCATCTTTAATAAACTTCCCAGGCTCCTGAAAGAGACTGAGGAGCTCTGTAAAACATTAATCAGTTTCTCACTTTTATTGTTTAGCTGTGGCTGTAAAGAGGAAGGAAAGGAAAACACTTCTCAAGGTTCCTTTTATTTCCTCAAAAACCAGGACTGCAGACCACAGACCAATTTTTTTTTCTTGATTGTAGATATCGCCCTCTTGTGGTAACTTTCTGCTTCTGCACTTTATAGTAATTTTCCATTGTAGTTCACTTTATTCTGCAGAGCAGCCTGCCAAGAGTTTCCTGCTGGGTTTTGCTGCTAAGGAAAGGAACGGTCAGAATATTAGCAGTAAAGACCACATGACCCTACCCTCATTAGAGAAAGGCATTCAAGTCAACCTAGAGAACATACTGACGTCCCCGACTTGTTCCCATGTGAATCCATAGGGTCAGTAAGGTCCTAACTTTTGTCTTAATGGAATATTAAATTGTATTAAAAGATTTTGTAATAAAAACTTATTTTGAATATTCATTCATGTCATTATTTCTTGTAATCAGTTTTTGTGCTATTTAAATTTTTCTTTCTTTTTTTTTTTTTTTTCTGTCCTGAGGATTGAACCCAGGAGTACTTTACCACAGAGGCACATCCTCAGTCCTTTTAACTTTTTTGTATTGCGACAGGGTCTCACTAAGTTGCTGAGGCTGCTCTTGAATTGTGATTCTCCTGCCTCAGCCTCCTGAGTTGCTATAATTATAGGTATGTGCCCCTGTACCTGGCTAAAATTTTTTTTACCATCTTCCTTTATATGGATGTTGTTGCTTGAATCAATAAAGTAAGTCATCTTTCTACAAATAAATTATTTTATTCTGTTCTCCATTGCCACATTATTACTCAGTGGGGAGAAGCTGAATGCCTGCAAAAATAAACCACATTTAAGTTATAGACTAAATCTCTCAACTTTTAATGCAGAATAACCAACTGCATACTGTCTTAAATGCTGCCATCATTGGCTCAGTGTTGGCCCATACAGCCAACACTGATGAAAAACTCACTCTGGTAAGAGCTCAGATGAATAAAAGGTTCTGTATTAATCATCTATAGTGATCCAACGGAGAGAGACAAAATAGTGTCTTCTATAACCTAGTCACAAAAGTGACATCATCTGCTATAGTTTGGATGTCAAATGTCCACCAAAGATCAAGGGGTTAAAGGTTGGTCTCCAGGGTGGTGTGACTGGGAAGTGCCACAGACCTTTAAGAGGTGGAGCCTTCTGGAAGATCCTTGGGTCACAGGGCATGTGCCCTTGGAGGGGACTGTAGGACTCTGGCCTCTTCCTGTCTCACTTCATGTTTCCTGACACACAAAGTGAGCAGTTTCGCTCCACCAATGAGGTGCCACTTCATCAGAGGCCCAGAGCAATGAGGCCACTCCATCTTGAACTGGAACTTCCCAAGCTGTTAGCTGAAATAAACATATTCTCTTCTAAGTTAATTTTCTTTGGTGTTTTTGTTATAAGAGCTAACACAGCATGACTTCTCTTTATTCTATTGGTCACAATGTGGGGTGGGGGTGCTACACGAGGGTATGAATACCAGGAAAGGGAGGAAGCACTGGGGCATCTTGGATATTGGCTGCCACACGACCCTACTGTCATGGTGCTTACTGTGGGATTTGTGCTTAACTGTCTTTGGGAACTCACATAAATAAATTCCAGTATGCATGCTAAGAGAAGTAGCTTAATAAGAACCCATACAGGGGCTGGGGCTGTAGCTCAAAGGTAGAGCGCTTGCCTAGCATGCGTGAAGCACTGGGTTCAGTCCTCAGCACCACATATAAATAATGAATGAACAAAATAAAGATCCATCAACAACTAAAAAAAATTTTTAAAAAGAAAAAAGAACCCATACAAAGGGTGATGAGAGAAGGACCTTTCCAGAGGGCTTCCAATCTGGCCCAGGGGCACCGCCTCCCCAGGAGAGCAGCCTCCTCAGCCCTACCATCAGTTTGGTTCACTTTTAATTAACGCAAGTGACCAGCAAGGCTCCCTCCATCTCCACAGTCTGCCTTCTTTTGTTCTCTTTAAATGGCTTTTCCTGGTTTATGACATCACAAGGCTCTAAGTCAGCCTCAGGCCCACAGCCCATTTGAAGGCCTGAAAGATCTGAGGATACAAATATGTGAGCCAATATTTCTGACCCAAAACTTCAGTTCTCTAGAATGATTCACTGAGGGGTTTCCTTCTTACACTATGTAAGAAGCTTAAATGATAACACAGAATGGAAGAATCACCTCTGCCAAGGAAAGAAGAATTACATTTCACAACACCTTCGTCCCTCTTCAATCATCAAGTTCCTTCACTTCCACCTGGGCGCTTTCAAGAGAAAACCAATTTTGCATTGGAAAAGAGATTTCAGGTAGTTTTGCCAGTTTTATTGTTTTTATCTTACCTGGTTTCGTTTTAAGAACAAGAATAGTGATGGACAAAAATCTTGAAATAAACTGTTTCAAAATTCCCTCTCTTGCTTTCTGGATATTACCTCCTGACTGTCGTGGCAAACTTTCTTGTTAAGTACCTGTATCAGGTAGTTTTCTGTTGTTATAATGAAATACCCGAGGCTGGCTACTTTATAAAGAAAAGAGGTTCAGCAAGACCTGGTGGCACACATCTGTAATCTCAGTGACTCAGGGTTGGGTGGGGGTGCTGAAGTAGGAGAATACCAAGTTCAAGGCCAGTCTCAGCAATATAGCAAGACCCTGTCTCAAAATAAAAAAATAAAAAGGACTGAGATGTAGTTCTGTGGTAAAGTTCCCATGGGTTCAATCCCTAGTACCAAAAAGAAAAGAGGTTTATGTAACTCAAAGACTAGAAGGTAGAAAATTCAAGGCTGGGCAGCTCCTTGGGTTTGGCCTCTGATGAGGACCCAGTGGCAGATGGTATCAAGATAGGAGCATACATGGAAGTGAAAACTCACATCCCAACAAAAAGCTAAAGAGTGATTTGGGAGTCAGACTCACTCTCCCAAGAACTAACTTATGGTCCATGAGAACCACCCTAATGCCTGCAGAAGGAAGCACCACCAATGAGCTAAGATTTCCACCACCTCCCACCATCACCCCACTAAGGACCGAACCTGTGAACCTTTGGGGAGCACATTCAAACCATATTCAAGCCATACCAGTGGTCACACATGGTTTCACATGGTCACACATGAAGTTCCTCACATCTCCACCAACCTCAAAATCCTACCCCAACTTGCTTTAGCCTATCCTCCCAAATTTTATTCACTAGTTGATGATCATGTGTTAGTAGCTAATTACGGAGTTACATTTTATCCTTCCAAAGGCCACTTGCATTTTGTCAAAAGACACTACCTTAATCAAAGGCAGAACACTTTGATGGAGGTTTTAGGCCTGAGCAAAGATTGGCAAGAGAAATCTTTCAAGGCAGCAAGATCTTCTGGCCTCTGGCCTCTATCAGATAAAAAAAAGACTGTAATAATTACAAAAAGACATTACCTCCCATTTTCTTCCAGAAATAATAGAGACTCAGATGATAGACAGATATTTGAAAATAGAATTCTTCATGACCAAACTTTCCAGCTTGTATCTTCTTTAACTCCTCTTTATGATTTTTTTTTTAAATGCTGTAGATTGAACCCAGGGACTGACACATGCTAGGCAAGCACTTTACAACTGAGCTATATTCTCAGCCCTCTCTCTTTTTTTAAAATATTCTTTTAATCGTAAATGGACACAATATCTTTATTTATTTATTTTTATGTGGTACTGGGGATCGAACCCAATGCTTCATGCATGCGAGGCAAGGGCTCTACCACTGAGCCACAATCCCAGCCCCCTCAGCCCTCTGTTCATCTTTTGAAATTGTTTACCAAGCTTTCCTTGAAACTTTCATTTCAGAGTCTCTGCTTCCCACAATTCATCCCCTCTTTGCTGGTCCTTCTGCCCTCCTCTAATTCATCAGTCAGAGTTCTCCAGAAAAAAAAGAAAAAAAAAAAAAAAAACCCGGTAGGATATGTTTGTGATGTGTGTCTGTGCGTGTGTGTGTGTGTCTGTGCACACATGCATGAGTGTGTGTGTGTCTGGAATCTCAGACAAAAGTTGGTGCTGCAGTCTTAAGGCTGAATAGTTTTCTCTGGAAAACAGCAGGTTTTGCTCTAAGACCTTCACCTGATTGGATAAGGCCCACTCACCTCATCGAGGAGAGTCTCCTTTACTTAAAGTCAACTGATTGTAGATCTTTTTTTTCTTTTTTCTTTTTTTCTTTTTAGTTGTAGATGGACACAATATCTTTATTTTATTTATTTTTATGTGGTGCTAAGGATCGAACCCAGTGCCTCACACATGCGAGGCAAGCACTATACCACTGAGCCACAATCCCAGCCCCTGATTGTAGATCTTAACCACACCTAGAAAATATCCTTATAGCTATACATAGAGAACTGTTTGATTTAAAAACCGGATACTACAGCCTAGTCAAATTGACACATTAAGCTAACCACACATGCTTTGGAGAAAGCTAAAATAAAGGTTTTCCCCAAAGTTTTCTCCTCAGCCACCTTTGGTCAAGCTCCTCTCCCTTGGTGTTCCACATAGGAGTATAACACACAGATCTCAAACCTAACCAGTTAAAAACAAAGGCTCACTCTTTATCCTTCACTCTCCAAGCCCTCAAATCCACTTCTTCCTCCCATCTCAATAGCACTTACCAATTCCAGCAGCGTGGGAGGCATCCTCATCCATCTCCGTCTCTCACCATCTACACTCGATCTGTTAGCACAACATCCTGTCTGTACCACCTTTAAAATATATCGGGGTCTAATCACTTCTCACATGGCCACCACCTCAGTGAAGTCCCCATCCTCCTCCTTCCAGGCCACTGTAACACTCTTCAGGCCCTCTGGAGCCCATTCTTTAAGACATAAAGCAGATCCCATCACCTTCCCGCGGGAAGCCTTTCCACGACTTCCACTGTGGGAACCTGCCAATTCGGGCCACCTTGCCCTGACCGCAGGCCCCGCCTCCCTCCCCAGCTCACTCGCCCGGCCTTGCTGACGTGCTTCTGGTCCTGCATGCGTGCTTCCTCAGGGGCCGTGCCTGGCCCTCTCCAGCCCTCCTGTTCACTCCTCTTCATTCAGGGCACCACACTACCTCCAGCAGGACCACCTCGCACCCCGTCACTCTTGATCTCAGCACTCTGTTCACTTTCTTCATACACTCAATCACCGAATGAAATGATCTCATTTATTTGTTGATGTTCTTTCTGTTTTCCATCTGTCATGTAAGTTTTATGAAGAGGCAGGGGACATAGTGTAGGGGAGTGGCATTTACTCTGTGTTCCAGCCTGTGGTGGCCAGGAGCACTGCTATGCTGACCTCTAATGACAGAACGTCAGCCAAGAGTCCCAGTGGCTGAGTTCAGAAAGCCTTTGCTATGTTTGCGCCAAAGGCAGAGCATCTTCCATGGCGGCTCCCAGTCAGTGACTGAAATGGTGGGGATGCTAGAGTGGGACCATACCTGGGGTACGCAGCACTCATCTGACAGCTGATTTTGGCTGGTGGACTCCCCCATTGCAGGCAAGGTCTTCCCAAACTTTTCTCAAACTGTACAGCTTCCACCCAACCCTTCTTCCTTTTCCCTTCATTCAAGTTGAGCCCCATCATGGTGGGAAAACTCTCCAAACATCTCTGGCTGCCTTATCATCTTCTCCCATGGGCGTTTCTCTTAATAAAAATCCTTACATGTTGGTATCTTTTTCTTGGTGGACCTGATCTGACAAATGGTACTGAGAGTGGCCCAAGAAAAGAAGGAGGAAGAAGAGGATTTGGAACTGGCTCACCCATTGCCCAACAGGTAGAGAAGACACTGTCTTGTTCATAAGTGAGTACAGGATCCCTGGCTCCAAGGGACAGCTCAGTTGCTAAAAATTTCATTGTTAGCGACTAAAAGAGTAGTTTTGTTTTGTTCTGCTTTGTTTTATTTTGTACCGGGGACTGAACCCAGGGGGCGCTCAACCACTGAGCCACATTCCCAGCCCTTTTTATTGTTTATTTTGAGACAGGTCTTGCTAACTTGCTCAGGGCCTCAATAAGTTGCTAAGGCTAGCTTTGAACTTTTGAGCCTCCTGCTTAAGCCTACTGAGTAGCTAGGATTATAGGTATGCACTACCTTGCCGGGGAATGTAGATTCTTGAAACATTGTAGTTAATACCTCACAGGACCCCAGGAAATGAGCACATTTGCTACAGAAGCCTGGAAGAAATGACAGCCAACACTCAGCAAAGTGGAAATTCCTGAATTAACTTGATAGATGGTGGAAGGAAGTAAAAGGAAGTTGAGGAAAGTAGGCATGTTGAAATGGATATATTTTGGAAGGTCAAAGTACACACTGGAGGATTATTTTCCCTGGGAGGATCAGAGAACATATCATTTATTAAGACTAGCCGGACGTGGTGACGCACGCCTGTGATCTCAGTGGCTCGGGAGGCTGAGACAGGAGGATCATGAGTTCAAAGCCAGCCTCAGAAAATGGTGAGGTGCTAAGCAACTCAGTGAGACCCTGTCTCTACATAAAACAAAAAATAGGACCTGGGGATGTGGCTCAGTGGTCAAATGCCCCTGAGCTGAATCCCTGGTACCAAGAACAAAGAAAGGCAATCACGAATATATTGGTGACATGGTCGCTGACATCACTGACAACTTCAGTGTGGCTTTCTTCTATAGTGCATGTGGTAGGAAAGTGGTCACAGAGGTGGAACCGTAGGAATGATGGGCCCCCCAATGGGAAAGGCCAGGTGGCACCAGGAGAATGCCATTATCACAACAGGTGGCAAGGTCAGAGGAGCAGCCAAGGGAGCTTGAATTGTGGAAATAGGGAATATGGTTAATGGAGCATGGTATCCTCAGGAGCAAAAGAAATGAACAGCCAACATGGTGCCATGAACTTCTATAACAAGAACAACAAGGCAAGAATAAGGGTGGCCACTCCTACAAAACTCCATAGACCCCAGCTCAGTTTCCAGAACTGAGTCCATTTTCAGACTTGGAACCCATTGGTTAGAGGTGCAAGACCCCTAGGAGGAAGGGCCTGTGGATATTTTAATGGTTTTTTTTTCTCCAGAAGAAGTAGGAGTGGTCAATTACTCAAGCAACTGCATACAAGGAAAAGGAAATAACCAGATATTCCAAGCACTATTGGATACAGGGTCTGGGTTGACATTGCTATTCAGAGACCCACACTGTCATTACAACACCTCTAATAGATGCAAGGCCTATAAGAATCAAGTGATAAAGGAAGTCCTCTAAAGTCTGGCTCATAAGTGGGTTCATTAGGCGTGCAAAACCATTCAGTGGTTATTTTCAAAAACCAAGAGCAACAAGAGTGATATACTTGGCAGTTGGAGTAACCCTCACATTGGGCCCCAGTCTGTAATATTTTTTTAAATTTACTTATTCTAATTAGGTATACAATGCAGCAGAATGCATTTTGATTCATTGTACACAAATGGAGCACAAATTTTCATTTTTCTGGTTGTATACAATATAGAGTTACACTCTATGTGCAGTCATACATGAACTTAGGACATTGTTGTCCATCTTTCCACCATCTTTCCTGCACCCATGTCCCATCCCCTTTTCCCTCCCCTTTGACCAAACTTCATCCATTCTTCTCATGCCTTCTCCCCCATTATGGCTCAGCATCCACTCACCAGAGAGAACATTCAGCCTTTGGTGTTTTGAGATTGGCTTACTTCACTTAGCATGATATTCTCCGACTCCATCCATTTACCTGCAAATGCCATAATTTTATTCTCTTTAAATGCTGAGTAGTATTCCATTGTGTATATATACCACAGTTTCTTTATCCATTTATCTATTCAAGGGTATCTAGGTTGGTTCCACAGTTTAGTTATTGTGTATTGAGCTTCAGTAAACATTGAAGTGGCTGTGTCACTATAGTATGCTGTTTTTAAGTTCTTTGGGTATAGACCAAGGAGTGGGATAGCTAGGTAAAATGTTGGTTCCATTCCAAGTTTTGAAAGAAATTTCTGTACTGTTTCCAGATTGGTTGCACCAATTTGCAGTACCACCAGCAATGTATGAGTGTGCCTTTTCCCCCACATCCTTGCCACACTTGCTGTTTCTATTCTTGATAACTGCCATTCTGACTGGCATGAGATGAAATCTTAGAGTAATTTTGATTTGCATTTCTCTAATGGCTAGAAATGTTAAACATTTTTTTCATATATTAGTTGACCAATTGTATATTTTCTTCTGATAAGTCTGTTCAGCTCCTTAGCCCATTTATTGATTGAGTTGTTTGTTGTTTTGGTGTTAAGTTTTTTGAGTTCTTTATATATCCTGGAGATCAGCGCTCTATCTGATGTGCATGTGGCAAAAATTGGCTCCCAGAACATAGGCTCTCTGTTCACTTCATTGATTGTTTCTTTTGCTGAGAAGAAGCTTTTTAGTTTGAATCCATTCCATTTTTTTAATTTTATTTCTGCACTTTAGGAGTCTTGTTAAGGAAGTTGGAGCCTAAATCCAACATCATGAAGATTTGGGCCTACTTTTTCTTATATTAGGTACAGAGTCTCTGGCTAATTCCTAGGTCCTTGATCCACTTTCAGTTGAGTTTTATGCATGGTGAGAGATAGGGATTTAGTTTCATTTTCCTGTATATGGATTTCCAGTTTTCCTAGCACCATTTGTTGAAAAGGCTATCTTTTCTCCAATGTATGTTTTTGGCACCTTTGTCTAGTATGAGATATCTGTATTTATGTGGGTTTGTCTCTGTGTCTTCTATTCTATCCCACTGGTCTACATGTCTATTTTGGTGCCAATACCTTGCCATTTTTGTTAGTATAGCTTTGTAATATAATTTAAGGTCTGGTATTGTGATGCCTCCTGCTTCACTCTTCTTGCTAAGGATTGCTTTGGCTATTCTGGGTCTCTTATTTTTCCAAATGAATTTTATGATTGCTTTTTCTATTTCTATAAAGAATAATGTTGAGATTTGAATTGGAATCACATTGAATCTGTATAGCACTTTGGGTAGTATAGCCATTTTGATGATATTGATTCTGCCTATCCAAGAACATGGGAGATCTTTCCATCTTCTAAGATCTTCAATTTCTTTCTTTAGTGTTCTGTAGTTTTCATTGCAGAGGTCTTTCATCTCTTTTGTTAAGTTGATTCCTAATTATCTTATTTTATTGAGGCTATTGAGAATGGGATAGGTTTCCTGATTTCTCTTTCAGAGGAATCATCACTGATGTATAGAAATGCATTTGATTTATGGGTAGTGAGTTTACATTCTGCTAGTTTGATGAATCATTTATTAGTTCTAGAAGTTTTCTGGTGGAATTTTGGATCCTCTAAGTAAAGAATCATATCATCAGCAATTAATGATACTTTAAGTTCTTCTTTTCCTATTCATATCCCTTTAATTTTTTTCATCTAAGTGTTCAGGCTAGAGTTCTGCTCCAGAGTACCTGCGGACTGGCAGGAGCCTCAGAGGGCCAAAATCCGCCCTCAGGAAACTCCACAGGTGTCCAGCCAAAGGGAGACCAGGGACTGCTACCTCTAGCCACCGGGGAGCCCAAATTCAAGGCAAGGGTCACTCCAGAGACCCCAATGTGAGACAGCCCCGCCAACTGTGGCCTGGGCCCGCCCCAGTTCCACTCCAGAGTTCCTGCGGACCAGCAGGAGTGGCAAAAGACCCAAATCCACCCTCAGGAAACTCCACCAGTGTCCAAACAAGGGTTGACCAGAGACTGATAGCTACCAGCCACAGAGGAAGGCACACCCAGGGTAAGAGTGGCCTGCAGAGATCCCAGCATGAAAAGGCCCCAACCAAGTGCGCTATGAGCCCGCCTCAGTTCCGCTCCAGAGTTCCTGTGGTCAGGAGAGACAGAAGGCCCAAAACCGCCCTTAGGGAGTGCCAGGAGTGCCCAGTTGAAGGCAGACGAGAGCCTGCTAGCCTCCAGCCCCAGGGGAGCTCACACTCAATGTAAGGGTCGCAAACAGACTCTCCTGCTTGTGACCCCGCCTAAGTGAGACATGGGCCTGCCTCCAGTTCCACTCCAGAGCTCCTGTTCACCAGCAGGAGCAAAAGAGAGGGGCAAAACAGCCCTCAGGGGCCACCTCAGGAGCCTAGCCAAGGCCATTCCCACTGTCCTGTAGAGGTACGTCCACTACCTCCCACCACCAACTTTAGTGGCAGTAGTGCCCATCTGGGGACACTGGGAGAACAGAAGTAGCTCCAAGGTAAGACACAGGTAATCTGTAGTGTCAATCAAGATTATAGGATAAAAGCCTCAATATCTCAGATCGGTATTTTTTTTTTTTTTTTTTTGGTACTGGGGATTGAACTCAGGGGTACTCAACCACTGAGCCACATCCCCAGCCCTATTTTGTGTTTTATGTAGAGGCAGGGTCTCACTGAGTTGCTTAGCACCTCGCCACTGCTGAGGCTGGCTTTGAACTTGTGATTCTACTGTCTCAGCTTCCCTAAGTGGTGGGATTACAGGCTTGAGTCACCGTGCCTGGTTCTCAGATGGGTATTTCAAGAAAAGAAAATACACAATCAACATGAAAAAAGAAGGGAATAAAGTGCCCCAAATAAAACTCAATACCACTGTAACAGAATCCATTGACAGCACAGTTGATGAAATGTCAGAGAAAGAATTCAGAATGTACATAATTAAAATGATCAGTGAACTAAAGAACGGCATAAGTGAGCAATTACCGGCAAAAGTTGATCAATCCACAGGGATGCAAGGTTGGTTCAACATACGGAAATCAATACACATAATCCATCACATCAATAGACTTGAAGATAAGAATCACATGATTCTATCAATTGATGCAGAGAAAGCATTCGACAAAATACAGCACCCTTTCATGTTCAAAACACTAGAGAAACTAGGGATAGTAGGAACATTCCTCAACATGGTTAAAGCAATATATGCTAAGCCCAAGGCCAACATCATCCTAAATGGAGAAAAATTGGAAGCATTCCCTCTAAAAATGGGAAGAAGACAGGATGCCCTCTCTCACCACTCTTATTCAATATAGTTCCTGAAACTCTAGCCAGAGTAATCAGATAGAAGAAGGAAATTAAAGGGATACAAATAGGGAATGAAGAACTCAAACTATCATTATTTG
>CM053409.1:45792564-45818601 GCA_028644305.1 Xerus rutilus | reverse complement strand
GTTGTTCGTTGCTTGCTGGACTTTCTCCGCTGGTGTCCTGGGTGTGGGTTTCAGAACAGGGTGAAACTCTGGGCCTCTGGTGAAGGCGCTGATTCACGGCGACAGTGTCGCCAAAGTTTGTACCGAGTTGCTGTCCAATTCCCCCCTGAGACTGGGTTCCCCAAAGGCTTGAAGTAGCAGTCCCTGGTCTATTGGGTGGACGCTCATGTAGGTTCCTTTGGGAAGATCCGGGCCCTCTGCGGATCCTGCCGGTCCTCCGGAACTCTGGAGCAGAACTGGGGCGGGCCCAGGCCACCCTTGGGCTGAGCTGTCTCCGCTGGCATCTCTGGAGCGTCTCCTACCCTAAATTTGTTTAGAGAAATAAAACATATGCAAGTGGGAGATACAAGACTATCTAGTACCACTCTAGTATTCAGTTCAGTGGCTAGCGGCTGGGGCAGTGGGTCCACCAGAGCCACTGCTGTGGGCCCTGTGTGGTTGGGTGGGCGCTGGAGCCAGGTATCCCGTGTAGAAGCAGTCCCCGCCCGGGGCGAGCCCTGGGCTGGGGCTCCGAGCCACCTGCAGCTGCTCTCCGCCTCCACTGCTGAAGTTATGCTATGGCAATGGCTGTTGTCTGATGGCCGTTTACATGTGCAAGTGAAATTTCCTGTGGGGGTAGCTGTATGGTGATGCCCAAAAGCTGGCTTGTAGATGGTATTAACACATTTTCAACCTTCGGTTCTGGCGCGACTGACCGCTGCATCCATCTAAGCCGCCATCTTCAGAAACCAAAGAGATGGTGATGCTTTCTATTGAATTTTTATTTGGTTTATTGTTTCCTTTATTTCAAGAATTTCTGCTTGGTTTTTTGTTTTTTTTTTCCCCCAGAGTTTCTATCTCTTTCTTGAAGTAATCTTTTGCTCCCTGTATTTGCTGTCTTCTTTCTTTGTTGGAGTTATCAATGATTGCCTGTATTTGCTCTCTAATCTCTTTGTTGGAGTGATCAATTGCTGCCTGTAATTGCTGTCTTATATTATTCTGTGTTTCATAGATCATTTTAATTATGTACGTTCTGAACTCCTTCTCTGACATTTCATCTACTGTGCTGTCAACGGATTCTATTATTGTAGCACCTTAGTTAGTAGCATCTTTGGGCATTTTCTTCCCTTGTATTTTCATGTTGTTCATGTGTCTTCCTCTCCAGCAGTGCCGATCTGAGGTATTACAGTTTCAGCCCTATAATCTTTTAGTGTCCCTGCAGGTTACCAATACCTCACCTCTTGTGTAACCACGCCTGAAGGGTCCTCAGGGATGATCTTCCTGGTCCTGGCTGTTATCTCCAGATGAAAGTAGGCTGGGACAGCCACCCATTGGTAGATAGGGGGCCCACTGTGCGGTTAGTCTCCTCCTCTGCCGCCTCCTCCGTGCCTTGGGCTGGGTTTCGAGTAAGAAAAAAAGAAGAAAACAAAGAGCTATCATTGTAGCAAAAGCCAAGTGAAAGTCTCTGAAATACCTTCCCATTTTCCCTGCTGAAATAATAAATAAAAAATGATTTGGTATTCTAGAGTAGGGTGGCAGAGATTAATACCACCATTAAAGACCTACAGAATTCCCAATCATTTCTCTGTTGAATTCATTAGTCTCATCCCTGAAGAAGCAGGGTGGGCCCCAGAGAATGATTCTAAATTCTTGCAAACTTAATCAAATAGTAACCCTGACCGCAGCAGCTATCTGATGGGGAATCTCTGCTAGAGCAGATTAATAAGGCCACTGGTACATGGTAGGCATCCTTGATTTGGCAAATACGTTTTATTTTTTTCATTCCAACTGAAAAGAGAATCAAAACCAGTTCACACTCACATGGAACAAACAACAATATTCATTTACAGTTTTGCCTCATAGCTTTGTTTACTCTCCTACCCTCTGTAATAATGTAGTCCAAAGAGACCTGGACAAACAGAGACAGGCTGAAAGACATCACACTGATCCATTACATGGGCAACATCATTCTAAATGGACAGAATAAGCAAGAAGTAGTTAGTATGCCGGGGATCTTGGTAAGAAAAATTTATTCTAGGAGGGAGAAGATGAACTTTATCAAGATTCAGGGATTGTTTTCAGTAAGTCCTTAGGGAACCAGGGTGTCAGGAGTATGCCAGAATACTCCCCTCCAAAGTTAAATACAGATTATTTTTGCATCTTGCCTCACTTCCACAGAGAAGGAAGTACAGAACTTGGGGGCTCTTCAAGTGTAGGAAGCAACATTCTCAAACCTAGGAAAGTTCCTCTGGACCATTTAATGGTGACATAAAACGTTATCATTTTCTTGTTGCTTTGTTTTGTTTTGGTACCAGGGATTGAACTCAGGGGTACTCGACCACTGAGCCACATCCCCAGCCCTATTTTGTGTTTTATGTAGAGACAGGGTCTCACTGAGTTGCTTAGCACCTCGCCCTTGCTGAGGCTGGCTTTGAACTCGCAATTCTCCTGTCTCAGCCTCCCTAAGTGCTGGGATTACAGGCATGCGCCACCATACCCAGCAAAAGTTATCAGTTTTGATGGGACCAGAACAAGAAAAGGAAGCACAGCAGATCCAGGCCACAGTGCAAACAACCCTGCTGCTAGAGTCATACAGCCAGACAGATCTTATGGTGTTGGAGGTAGGAAAAGGTGAGATATGAAATTTTTGGCAACTCCAGTGGGAGAATCCTAATATAAAGCCTAGTCACTCTGAGCAGAGCCAAGGGCATGCCATTTGCAGCAGAGAGATACATGCTGTTTGAGGAACAGCTCTTGGTATGTTACTTGGTCCTCGAATACTTGGTCATGGGACGCTAACTGACCAGTGTTTGCAGAACTGCCCATCTTGAGGTAGATTCTGTCAAATCCACTAAGGAATAAAATCAGACCAGTCTAGTGGTAGTTTATTGTGTGATGAACATGGTACATCTGTAATCAAGCCCGTTTAAGATCAGAGGGCATGAATAAGCTTCGTGAGCAGGTAGTCCAGAACCCCCATCACCCAAAAGTTAAACCAGTGCTCCTCCACTGACTTGCACCTATTTTTTGGAGAGATGTGGAGAGAAAGACATGTAAACAATTGAAAATGGAAGAAAAGCCCATTTACAGGTCAGTAGGTGAGTGCAAGCCCAAACTGGACAGCAGCTGCCTTACAACTACAGTCAGAGGTGACCGTGAAAGAGAGTGAAGAAGGGAAATCTTACCAACAGGCATTGAAGCAGGCAGGATGCTGGTCATCCAGTGTAGAAGAAAAAGTGGTCCAGAGTAAGAAAACACAGAGATTCTTGGACAGATGTTGCCCAGCTATCTAGCCAGAGATAGATCTTTCTATCTGAAAGAAAAGGACTGTAAGATCAGAGGCAAGAGGCTTGAGGGAGAAGTATGTGGGAAGACAGCTTACAGTCAGCATGAAGTGTGAAGATTTTTAAAGATCACATGTTAGTACCTACCATTTTTAAAGATCATGTGTTAGTGAACACTAACATGAAACACTGAAAAGCCAAGTTAAAAGAATTTTTTTGACATATCCAGTAAAGTTCAGTGACCTTTGTCATTAGACAAAAATAGAATCTTCACAATAGGCATGTGAATGGAGTGGCTGTGGCAGCAGAGATGGAGGCTGTGTAGGACCCAATAGCATGGCCTCCCACTTGCCAAGGCCAGTCTAAATAAAATGAGATACTATTTCACAACCTACAAAATGGCTAAAGTTAAAAAGATGGGCAATGGCAACTATTGGTGAGAACTGTCATTCATTGCCAATAGGAGAATTAAAAGAGACAACCATTTACCAGGGATTAGCAAACTTTTTCTGTAAAGGACAAAATAGTAAATATTTTTAGAGTGGATAGTTTCGATGGTAATGGCTTTATTTGCAATTGTAGCATTAAATCAGTCATAAATAGTACATAAACAAATGAGCATGGCTAAATTCCAGAAAACTTTACTTTAAAAACTGGAAACCTAATCATAAGCCATAATCTGACAGCTATGTTCCATTACCCAGACATTTGCCTACTAAGTATATATGCATATGTTGGCAGAAAGAGGTGAAAAAAATTCTCTTGGTAACTTGATCTAGGATTAGCCTAAACCAGAATTGATCCAAATGTATCACATCAGGAGAATGGACAAAGTGTGGTATTTTCATGTAATAAAATACACACAACATAAATGAAATTCAAAGACATTGACTAAAAGAAATCTGCCACAAAAGAGCACAGTCCATGTATCAGTTATCTTTTGTTGTGTAACATATCACTCCCAAAACTTGGTAGCTTAAAATAACAGCTATTTATTTAGCATGACTCTGCAGGTCAGCAATATGAGTTGGACTTGTTGGGGCTGTTCTGATCTTGGCCAGGTTCACTCATACATGTACAGTCAACTACTGAGACAGCTGGTCCTGGCTAGTACAATTACCAATTTACATGAAATGCCAGGGTCAAGTGACCATGTTCAAACAGATCAAGAGGGTGTAATCAGCAAAATCCAAACCCAGAAGCTATAGGATAAACTATCACCATCTAACTTTTTAAAAAAATGATCAAGGGAATTAAATGAGAAATTGAAGAATCTATAGGTTAGTAGAATCAGAAATGTATCAGCCAAATGTAAAGTTTGACCTTTTTAAAAGAATCTGGTTCAAACAAATGCAAAAATTAAGTTTTAAAAAATTTTAATGAAGAAAGAAAAAATATTTATAAGACAAAGAAACTTGAAAATCAACTATATCTGATAATATTAAGAAATTATTGTTAATATTTTAGGTGTGATTATTATCTTTTAACTACTTTTTAAATTTTTCTTGCTTTTGGACTTATACATTCTGAGATGCTTGTGGGTAAAATTCAATGATGGTTGGGATTTGCCTCAAAATAATTTGTGGAGAGGTGGAATTGGGTGGAATAGAAATGACAAAAAAAATGAATTGGTAATTCTTGAAATTGTATAATGGGAGCAGGGATTTCTTACAAAATTTTATCTACTTTTATAAATGTTAAAACCTTGTCATAATAAAATGCTTTTTTAAACCAAGGGAGAAAAGCTGAAATACATGGAAGAAAAATGTCCTTCTTTTGCTGGGTGTTATGTCTGCTGTGCTGGCAGGAACCTTGGCAGCTTTCTTCTGACATTGAATGGCAGAGCAGAACAGGGAAGCATATGCCTGCATCCTTGATAACGGTATTGAACTATTATTAATCAGTCCTGGAAACAGTCTATCTTCTATTCTTGTTATATGAGATGATAAGTTTTCCTCATTTTTGGTTGGGTGTTCTGTGACTTACAGGCAAAAGCATCCTGACAGAGAATGACATGAAATTTGTGTGATTGACAAGATCACAGAGTTTAATTCAAAATTGTGAGACTGGTGATAAAGAAAATGTCTGAGCTTCCTTCAGATATCGGAAAGTCAAGCTGGTATACATTTGTTTTCAGTACCACTGAGCCTTGCTCTATTTCACTAAATGGATTTTCAGACTTGTATAGACAACCAGAGTACTTTCATTGTCTGAGTAACGCATTTTTAAAATTTTAGGAAAGCCAAAACTATGCTTCCAAGATTGTCTATTTTGAATGTTTATGTGTAATGAAATAACATTTTAGCACAAAATGTTTTAATGCAAAATTGTGGCTATTCACAGGATAACTATAAGATAAAAGCAAAATATTAATTTATGGTCTACTGTAGAGAGTATAGCTCAACACAGAAGCACAGGTTCAAATTTCTGTCCATCTCATCATTCTATTCTGGGCTATATAGATGATGGTTTAAATTTAAGACTTTTTATGAATGGAAATTCTGGGTTGCTAGTCCTCCAGGACATCCTGATCTTTCTTGCAATAACGTATATGTATGTAGTGTTTTACAGTTTGAGAGGTCATTTGACATAAATTATTTAATTTTCAAAATGATCCAATGAGGTAATGTGGGCTCTCAGAGAGAGAGAGAGAAAAAGAGACCTTTACTAGATGAAGACCCAAAACTCTGAGCGTGACCAATCATGCTTGTCTCTTCAGTTAGATGAACAAAACTGGCTGTATATGCTTGTAATGGATCAACTAGAACAAAAACATAATTAATTTAAAGGTCACCAGATTCAAAGACATGCAACGTGCTCACAAATGATCTACGACTAACCTGACCAATGAGAAACATGTGAACCCCAAGTGGGGTTGGGGTTTCAAAAATCACTAACAAAGTAGGAGCTTAGTGTTCTTCCACTTCATATTTGCTAATATGGTAACGAAGATTATAATAATGTACGTTTAATTTGTATTTCTCTCATTTGGTAAATGGTTATGTGGTTTTCACATTTACTTGCCTTTTTTATTTGTTTTTCTGTATCTGTGATTTTTCCTTGTGTGTGTGTGTGAGAGAGAGAGAGAGAGTGAGAAAGAGAGAGAGAGAGACAGCACATTTTTCTCCATTTATTTATTTTGGTACCAGGAATTGAACCCAGGGGATCTAAACCACTGAGTCCCATCCCAAGGTCTTTTTATTTTGAGATATGGCCTCGCTAAATTGTTAAGGCTGACGTGGAACTTGCGATACATTTGTTTCCAGTACCACTGAGCCTTGCTCTACTTTACTAAATGGATCTTCAGACTTGTATAGACAACCAGAGCACTTTCATTTTCTGCGTAATGGGATACTCCTGCCTCACTATCTCAAATTGCTCGGTTTATATGCCTGTGCCACTGTGCCCAGAGATTTATTAGCCCTTTGGTATTGTTTTAAGTCATTAACTCTTTTTTTTGGTATGAAGGATTGAACTGAGGGGTATTTTGACCACTGAGTCACATGCTCAGCCCTATTTTGTGTTGTATGTAGAGACAGGGTCTCACTGAGTTGCTTAGCACCTCGCCCTTGCTGAGGCTGGCTTTGAACTAGCGATTCTCCTGTCTCAGCCTCCCTAAGTGCTGGGATTACAGGTGCGCCACGGCGCCTGACTCATTAACTTATTTCTTTGTATTTACTGATTTCTTCCTTCTGCTTTCCTCGTGTTTATTTTTACATTTCCCCCCTAAACTTTTACTTGTTTAATTTACTATGATTTAGCTGCTTTAGCTGTATCACATAAGCATCTATATATTGTGTTTACTATATGTTTACTAAATATAGTATTTTTATTACTCTCCACCCTCATTTGACTTTTTCCCCATGGCTCGGATTTTTTATGGAAAAGATGACAAGGGAGCGTTCCTCCCCCTGAAGCTGAACCAGACAGGAGGAATCCGGCGGCTCACGGAAACAAACAGAACCAAAGCGCTGGAAGGCCAAGGAGAGAATGGACCCTTCCCCTAGTAGGCTGGCACCTGGAGGGGCGGGGAGACCACACCCCTAGGACACGCGGCCCTACCGGCCAATCGTCACGACCGAAGCCTTCCTCTGCTCTTTGATTGGCTTTTGTGGAGCCGCCCCCTTCTTTACTTGGAAGGGACGGTGGCCGGCGGTGGACATTCGGCTTAAGGAGCGGAAAGGGCTTACGTGTGTGGGACGCAGCCTCCCTTCTGCAAGCAGTCAGGCTCTCTGGATATGGCGGCGGCCTCGGCAGCGTCAGTTCTGCTGGTGGCGGCGGAGAGGAACCGGTGGCAGCGTCTCCCGGTCCTGCTGCTGCCGCCGAGGTGACGGCAGCCGGAGGGGCGGTGGACCAGTGGTCGGGGGATAGGGCAGAGGGTGCATGGACCCGCGTGAGCTGTGGGAAGTGCTGAGGGATCCAGGGTGGCGGGGCTGGGAGAGGACTGAAGGAAAACCCCAGCCGCTTTCTGGGGGTTTCTGCCGTTGGTCTCCGCATCGGAAATGCGATATCCCCACCCATCACTTTCTTTACTTACCTCTTCTCGCATCCACCCTTCAACCCGCCACTGGCTTGTTTTTCCACTTACGAGGATTGGGGAAGAGAAAAGAGCTGGGCCTGCTATTCTCCATGCCTCTCTCGACACTGTGCAGCTCCTAGGCGTTTACTTTGTACTTTCGCAGCACTGTTTGTATGGCAGCGTTGTTACAATCCCAGTTCTGATGAAGCTCAAGGAAACCAAAGACCTGCCCAAGATCACACAGCAAGAAGTGGGACCTGGACGTCCTCAAAGTCTCTTACAGTTCAGCTCTAGTATCCAAATCAAAGAAAGACTCCTGGGATTTTTCCCCATTGTTAGAATGCATTAAGTTAAGAGTAAATTTACTTTCCATAGGGCTGGGACATTTGCCAAAAGCTCTTGTACCCAAGTTGGAACAGAACTTATCTATCAAATGACTCACTCTAGTAACCTAACTCCAGATCCATTTCAAATTGGAGCTCCAGGCATCAGTGATGATTACTTTGGCAGTGAAAACACCCTCAGATTTGCAGGTAGCTTGTAGCTTGCTTCTTTATGTTTCTTTGCTTCAGTGTTAATCATCTTCCACCATTCTGGAAAGACAGTGTAGCTTACTGTTCAAAGGCACAGACTGCAGTTAGAAGGTTGGTTCTCACTAGATGTGTGACCTTGGCTGAGTTAACCTACTATCTCTGCTTCAATTTTCTTGCTTAGGAGGAGGTGATAGTACATGTATCTGGAGGAGATAATGCCAGTATCTTCAGTTGCGCAAATTAACACATGGAAAGAAGTTTAAACAAAATTGACCTGTTTCAATCATTTCATAAACACACTTTGCAGACTCAACCATTTAGACAAACTTGTTTGTGTGCTTTTATTTTCCACAAGTGATTGTAGCTGCCTTGGACTCTCAGTTACTAAATTATAGGACTCGCCTAAACAAAATAAGAAAGTTGGTGGAAGTATTATTAGTGCCCTTCTGTTTCTTCTGACTTTTCTTCAGTTTCCAGAGACCTTCAGAACACTACCACAGACCCCTTTCTCTCTTTCCCTCTCTCTCTCCCCCACTTCTCTCTTTTCCCTCTCAAAACTTACATAGTTCCTATAGAATGATTTTTACAGTAGCTGTCACCCTAGAAAGTGTTAAAGCTGTTGATGGTTTGTAGAATTAAAAAATTGAATCAGTATAAGGATTTTTCATTTTTTTTCATGCTGTGATCCTCCAATAGCTTAGAGAAAAGAATCTCTAGTGGTAAATTCTAGGCATGAGAATAGAAGCTTTCTTGAATTGGAGTGCATTTATTTCATGGAAGCAACTTGTTAATTTTGTTTAAGTCACTGTTTTAAGTTGTAGCCTAGATAATTGTGGAAAATAGAATAGACCAATTCAAGTATTCTGAAATACAGGATTATAGTGCTATGCCTGTCTCCATCTGTTTTTACTAGAAGATGGCAGAAGAAAACTTGAGGTCAACGATGGCCTTGGAACTTAATTAAGTCTTAAGCTGGATTTAATGAGAATCTACCATTTTATAGAAACATCTGCTTAGGACAGGCTTTAAAGCTTACCATAAATCTACCTGAATAATACAAAGGAAAGAAGATACTATAAGCTAGAAAATACCTTATAAAAATCGGAAAAGATGATCTTCCTTGAAGATCAAGAAAGTGAAGTCAACTAAATTAGGAAGATGTGAGAGAATGGCATCCTTCTCGGGAAACTGTCTTACAAAACTCATATGCCAAAGCTGTGGTCTTCCCACAAGCCTTTCATAGATGGCAGCATCCAGTTGAATGTGTATTATGTGGCAATGAGTATATAGAGTCACTATAGTGATCCTGCCCCCTGCATCTCTGCCCCAGTGCAATACTAGTCCTGCTCAGTAACATAGTATATATAAAAGATGTATATACTGCTACATAGTTAAACAGTATCTTCTGTACACTGTGGCTTTATCTTGTGCTTTATGAAGGCTTTATAACAATGGTTTTGCTACATCTTCCAGGTATAGATGGAAAAGATTAAGATGGAATTGCTTCTGCAATTTGATTTCCTGGTATATTCATTTTTAACTGAAATCTAATGAATTTCATACTTTTTCATTCTCAAAGTAAATCTTGCCTGCTTTCCATCAGCTCTTGGTTAATGTTTCAATGTTAAATTATTGCCTAAACAGGTATCGTGGAACTTAATAATTGTCCAAGACATTCATGAACTTCAACCTAGTTAAAACAGACAAAACAAGTTACTCCTCCTTTCCTTTAATACAGGGACTTGGAATTGAACTATGTATTTTTAAAACTGTGATGTGTCCCAAGATCACCTCTTAAAGTCCTCTCTTGTACAAGAACACTGAATATAAGATGTAAGGCATGCATCCCCAACTCAAGGGGCAAATATCCATTCCTAGGAGAACAAAAACGTCTTACATAGCATCATGATTTGTGGCCCTTTAAATCCTACATATAAAATCTTATTTCATAGTTTTTAAGTTTTCTTATGAGGAGGGTGATAGTGAAAAAACAGTTGAGAAGCATTGATGTAAAGGAACTGGGCCTGGACAAGCTGGTCATTGGTGGGTCTCAGATGAATACTCAGCTCTTCTGGCCCCATAGCCAGCATCCCTCCTCTCTGCCACCCTTATTCAGCTTCCTTCCCTTTCTTTCCTTTGTTTTTCTGTTCTTTTTTTTTTTATATAACAAGGATTGAACTCAGGGTACTCGACTACTGAGTCACATCCCCAGCCCTATTTTGTGTTTTATTTAGAGACAGGGTCTCACTGAGTTGCTTAGGGCCTCACCATTGCTGAGGCTGGCTTTGAATTCAATTCTCCTGTCTTAGCCTCCCAAAGTGCTAGGATTACAGGTGTGCGCCACCATGCCCGGCAACTTTTCTGTTCTTAATGTTAAACCTGTCCTATCAGGATTGAATTCTATTGGTATGTTTATTTTTTTTTGAGGGGGGGGGTACCAGGGATTGAACTCAGGGGCACTCATCCACTGAGCCAGCCACATCCCTAGCCCTATTTTGTGTTCTGTTTAGAGACAGGGACTCACTGAGTTGCTTAGCACCTCGCCATTGCTGAGGCTGGTTTTGAACTTGTGATCCTCCTGTCTTAACCTCCCAAGCAGCTGAGATTACAGGCGTGTGTCACCACGCCCAGCTTCTATTGGTATTTTTTAACTGTAATTTAACCAGCATATTTTTAAAAGAAAACAGAAGAGAAAGTATCAAAACGTAGGGTTAGTTATCTTTCATGAAATTTCTAATTATGTGTATGTATCAGGTAGTATTTGCTGAGAGTTATTATGTAAAAAAAAGTTTGAAAAAAGCTGAAGTAGATGATCTTGAAGCACCTTGGTTTTCTAATCTTGTCTGATTCTGTAGTCAAATGTCAGCCTCCATTGTAAACCGGTTAGGTGACTCATACAAGGACTTGTAGTACAAGGGGAAAACAGCCAGACTCTAGCTCCTGATTTATAGATTAGTTTTCTTTCCACAAAGAAAGTCTTACTAAATCATTCTGTTAGTGGGCTTAAGGTTTAACTTAGATTGTATCTGAGTTTGGTATCAAATTTTTAAAAATTTAGATTTTTTGAGAGAACAATGAATGATACTGTGTTTTCTGATTCGTTTTTATTCCATTTGGGTTTGTTTTGTAGGAAATGGACTTGGAAGCAAAGAACCATGAAGTACGGAACAACCACAGGTACTGATGGACTCTGTTGGCTTTGCTTCAGACTGTGAACTAAGAAAGAAACATGTTTAGGCTGGGTGTGGTGGTGCGCACCTGTAATCCTAGCAGTTTGTAAGGCTGAGGCAGGAGGACTAAGAGTTCAAAGCCAACCTCAGTAACTTAGAGAGGCTCTAAGCAACTTCATGAGACCCTGTCTCAAAATAAAAAATAAAAAGGGCTGGGAATATAGCTCAGTGGTAAGCATCCCTGGGTTTAATCCCCTATACCAAAACAAAAAAAATAAGAAAGAGACACATTTAGCCTTTAGTTTATACATAATAAAATTAGTTCTCACTGCTGGGCGCAGTGGCACTCACCTGTAATCCCAGCACTTTGGGAGGCTGAGACAGGAGAATCACGAGTTCAAAGCCAGCCTCAGCAATGGCAAGGTGCTAAGCAACTCAGTGAGACCCTGTCTCTAAATAAAACACAAAATAGGGCTGGGGATGTGGCTCAGTGGTCAAGTGCCCCTGAGTTCAATCCCCAGTACCCAAAAAAAAAAAAAAAAAAATTAGTTCTTACAAACCTTTGAAGTTTGGAATTTTCATACCAGTTTTTAAGTTAGGTTTTCACTTCTTTGATATCAAATACCTCTTGCTATTAAGTCTAAAATGCAGCAGTAATAATTAAGAACATTTACAT
Source organism: Xerus rutilus (assembly GCA_028644305.1). NCBI lineage: Eukaryota > Metazoa > Chordata > Mammalia > Rodentia > Sciuridae > Xerus > Xerus rutilus. The sequence continues at coordinate 45,806,401 of CM053409.1, read as the reverse complement.
TTATGTTGTTATTTCTGTCTGTTTGATCCTTGTAGTATGTTGAATGGAAAAGCATAACTAGAGTGGTTAGTGCTTTTAAGACTGTTCTTTTTAAGTAACAGAATCTTTTCTTTCAAATAGAATTTTATGTAGCATTTCCAGCTATAAAACTAATGAATATATAATAAAATCATAAGTAGAATAAATATTATAATAAAAATATAATACAATGATAACTTTTATCCACCCTGCCTCCAAATGCACATATAAATACTTGATCCCAGCAGCCCTAGTGACTTCTGAGAACTCTTTAAGTTCTATGGATCCCCACAAGAAAACACTATTTTAAATGATATAAAGGTTTATTTTTTTGAGAATGGCTTTATTATGAACTATCAATATTTACTTCAAATGATGATAGAAGTGCATTCTATATGTTAATGCAATAGCATGTCATTATGTAGCTGATGGCAAGCAACTGATGCAATTGTCATTTATATTGCAAGAGAACCATACAACCTATGTACCTATTTAGAGGCAAGGGAACAGAGTGACTCAGAGGAACTCATGTTCTGGAGTCAGGCAGACCTGCGTTCAAATTCTGGATTCACTACTTATTTTAGCTTTATAATTTCAAGAGAGTAGTATCCATTTAAGCCTTAATTTCATCTTTAAAACTGAGATAATGATAACAATGTCAATAGTTGATCCTCCTTATCCAGAAGTTTTACATCCATGGGTTCTACCTCCATGGAATCAAGAAACAGCTTATAGAAAATAGTCAGAAAAAACAATTACGTCTGTACTAAACATGTACAAACTTTTTCCCTGTCATTATTTCCTGAATAATGCAGTATAACAACCATTTGTATAGCATTTATGTTGTATTACATTAAATAATCTAGAGATGGTTTAAAGTATACTGGAAGATGTGTGTTATATACAAATACTATACCATTTTATAGTAGGGACATGAGCATCCAGGGAGTTTTGTATCCACGTGGGTTCCTAGAATCAGTCCCCAGAGGATACCCCGAGACACTCAGGTTGAGTCTTTAGCATAAGACCTGAGGCATAAAAAGTGTTTATTAGACTGAATTTTAAGAAACTAGAGAGTAATGCTTGTATGTATAAATGCATAGCAATATGTGAGAATTTTTTTTAAATATGTCATTATAAACCTAATGAAACAATATTTCTTAATCTGTTATTTTCATCATTTTTATTTCTAATATAGCATCTGAATTATATTGTTACATAAATAAAATAATGATAGTTATCTAAAAAAAGTGCTTATTAGAGGTTAGTTATTATTAACTAAGATGATTTTTAAGGTACTGTGATTTTATCTTTGGCATAACAAAGCCTGTTTTAATTTGATTTTAAGTTTAAAAAGCTAAGCAATTGAAGAATTTATGTCAATAGAGATATCTTAAATTTCAGTGAAGAGAAAAGAAATGCATTAATATTTGTTAAAATGATAATTTTGGGCTCCATTAGAGGCTGATTTTACCAAAACAAATCTTTATCAGCTAGTTACAAACATGCTCATTCTTGTTCCTTGCTCCTCAGTAACATTTAAAAAAAAATTTTTTTAGTTGTAGATGAACACAAGACCTTTATTTTTATTTATTTTTTATTTGGTGCTGAGGATCAAACCCAGTGCCTCACACATGTGAGATAAGCATGCTACCACTGAGCCATCACCCCACCCCTCAGTAACATTTGTGTATGGTCTTCATGGTATTTTAAACAGGAAGAAACATCACCAAGGTCCTCATTGCAAACCGAGGAGAAATTGCCTGCAGGGTGATGCGAACAGCCAAAAAAATGGGTGTGCAGTCTGTGGCTGTTTACAGCGAGGCGGACAAGAATTCCATGCATGTAGATATGGTATGTTATTAAGATCTGGAAGCCAAATCTTGTAAGTGATCACATTTATTTGTTTTATTGTGTCAGTTTAGTTTTTTTATGATGACAGTTGATATTTGCTAATATTAACAGGGTTTAAGTAGCTGAGTTCAAACTGTTCACCAATAATTCTAATTAAAAGACCCAACTACCCTGAAGTTTGGGTTATCAGTCATTACTAGCTATTATGCACCAGGCAGAACGGCAGTCATGGATGAATTCAGCTATTGGCCTCATTTCACTGGCAACAAGTCTCCAAGCACCCACAAAAATTTGTGGGGACCAGCTTCTCCTGGGTATTCATCACTGTATCACCCACCTGTTCACAGTAGATGCTCGTGATTTACAGAGAAAATAGAATTGAACTTCCTGCCACAGAATCTGCTGCCTCATCCACATCTGCATCCATCCTATTCCCATCCAGTGCCAGTCATCTGCCTGAACACTAGAGTCCTTTTCTTCTTGTCTTTTTCAGACTTTTCTAATGCTGGGGATATAGCTCAGTGGTAAAGCATGTGCTTAGCATGCAAAAGGCCCTGGGCACCACCCCCAGTACCACAAAAGAAAGAAAGAATTTTCCCAAAATAACTAAAAGCATAAATTTTGAATGTCTCATCATAAAAAATGATATGTAAACCAAACGATGGGTATGTTAATTAGCTTGACTTAATTATTTCACATTATATAAATATATCAAAAATCATACTGCATCCCATATATACACAATTATGATTGGTCAATTTAAAATATTAATAGCTGGGCACGGTGGTGCATGCCTGTAATCCTAGTGGCTCAAGAGGCTGAGACAGGAGAATCAGGAGTTCAAAGCCAGCCTCAACAACCGCAAGGCACTAAGCAACTCAATGATACCCTGTCTCTAAATAAAATACAAAATAAGGCTGGGGACGTGGCTCAGTGGTCAAGTACCCCTGAGTTCAATCCCCAGTACCAAATATATATATAAATATAAAATAAATTAATAAATTCCTACCTCAAAAAACATCTTCCATTTTCAATGATGTGTCTTTAGTCACTCTCCCTTAAATCCTTCCTAAAAGCATTTAAATACTGTATAGTTTCTCCATCTTCATAACTGTTGACAGTCCCACATTACCCTCTACCCACTTACACTCTTTCTTCTCCAGTTTATTACCAACTTAATAGTCATTTGCCCTTCTCTTTTCTCTTCTTTGCTTCTCATTCTCTTCTCAACCCATTTCTATTCAGCCTATATCCTCACTCCTCCATTGACACTCTCCCTGACAAGGTCACTGTAACATGCACGTCCCAAAATCTGGTGGAGTCTTTTCAGGTCTAAAATGGCTTGAATGCTCAACATTATTTAACATCATAGTAAACTACTCCATCCTTTTTTTTTTTTTTTTTTTGGTACTGGGAATTGAACTCGGGCACTCAACCACTGAGCCACATCCCCAGCCCTATTTTGTGTTTTATGTAGAGACAGGGTCTCACTGAGTTGCTTAGTGCCTCGCCATTGCTGAGGCTGGCTTTGAACTCTCCTGTCTCAGCCTCCCAAAGTGTTGGGATTACAGACGTGTGCCATTGCCTGGCTACTCCCTCCTTTTAGAAGTAAATTCTTTTATGCCTTTCATGATCTCTGAACCTTCTGTCATTTTTCTGGGATTTGGTCCTTGATTCCCTTCTCCTTTTTTTAATATATTTTTTAGTTGTTTATGGACCTTTATTTAATTAATTTATTAATATGCAGTGCTGAGAATCAAACCCAGTGTCTCACACATGCTAGGCAAGCACTCTACCACTGAGCCACAACACCACCCCGCTTGACTCTTCTTTTCTCCCTGTCTGCTCCCATTCTAGGTCATTTCACATACTCCTCTAACTTTGTGAAGAACTCCCAAATTTCTGTTTCTAGCCCAGACTTCCTTTCAAGCATGATACATTAACACCCAACTGCTTGCTCCATAGATCCACTCTGACCAAATTAGCATGTCTGACAATGAACTCCTGACTTTTTATCCATACTGAACCTGCTTTTCTTACAGTCTTCCCTCCCAAATAGATGATAACATCTTTGCTTATAAAAGTAGTAACACCAGAGATTTGGTCTTTGGACATCTCTCCTTTTCTCCTTACTCATGTCCCTCACCTTCACCCCTCCCCCAAATCAACAAGTCCTACTTCCCAAACATTTTTCCCCACTTCTTCCTATCCCCTCCTACCTGCATCTTAAGTCAAACCCCTGTCATCTCTTGCCTGGTCAAATGCTGTAGCCCCTGAAGTAGTCCCCCCACTCCCACTCTTGACACCGTTCCACAAACTGTTTTTTACATTTCAGCTAGTCTAAGAATTTAAAATAAAAATTTGGTCATGTCACTCCTCTGCTTCAAATGCTTTAAATGGTGTGACCTGCCAGGTTAGGAATAATTTTAAAGGTATATAATACTCAGTGTTGAAGGGAGTTAATTTTGGTTAAAATGGAGTTGTATATTGGAGTTGCACGTTTCAAAGGCTGTTGAACCAGGAGCTGTAATCAGGTGCATATCCTTCAACACAAACATTCCTTTAGGTTTGTGTCCCAGAGACACACTCACATATATATTTAGATGGAGGTTTGTACAAGAATGTTTTCTTCAGCCTTGCCCATATCCAATTTTTATTTTTTGCCACTACAATGAAAATGCATGTGAAGAAGTTCATGATTAAAGGAATTATAATACCTCCATACTGTGGAACATTATGCAACTGTTATACAAGGCAAAGTAGACACACATGTACTATCAGAGAAGCAGCTCCAAAACATACTGTTGGTGAGAAATGCAATTGCAGAGGATAACTATATAGTATGATTACATCTGTGTAAAAAACAAACACTAAAACTGTGTGTTTATATAAATGTGAATGAATAAATAGGAATATGGATATGGAAAAATATGTCCCAAATTGGTCATAGTGGAAGTTAGATCTGGAAGGAGACTGCAGTGGGAAGAGAGGACAGTGCCAAAGACTACATTGCCTTTGTATTATTGTTCACATTCCTTAGAATGGGAGTGAATTTACATTTTGTGAAACCAAAAGCTTAAAAAAATTTTTTTCCCAAATCTTGTTTAGATTTTCCTGTAGAAGAAAATCTAAAACTAACCCTAACCCTAATCTTCTCCAAGGCCCTGTGAAATCTGTGCCCTACAATGTTGTCTAGTCTCATCTCTGGTCCCTTGACCTTTCCCTCATTATTCCAGCTACACAAGCTAATATTAATTCCTCAAATGGATCAGACTTCTTCCCACATCAGGACCTTCATATATGATATTTTCTCTGCATAGGAGGCTCACCCAATCTCCATTCTTGTTCCCAGTCCCACGTTCTCCATCCCTATTCCAGGCCAAGTCCTCATTATCCTTGAGGAACCTTCCCTGACCTTCCCTTCTCACTTGTCCTGACAAGTGAGATCTTCAGACCAGATCTGGTCCTCTTCCTACCTGTTAGGTACTTGTTTTTTCCTTCAGAGACTTTTGTCCCCCTACATTTTTATTGGCACATTATAGTTGTGAGTTGCTTAGCATTTTTATTGGCACATTATAGTTGTACGTAATGATGGGATTTGTTGTTACATATTTGCACATGAACACAATATAACACTATAATTTGGCCTTGGTTTATCAGTTGTCATTAGGTGTTTGAATGCTTAATGTCTGTCCCTCCCTCTAGACAGGGGCATTGGTCTTGTTTACTGCTATTCAGGTTGCTCCCACATAAAAGCATGGCACATAGTAGGCATTCAGTAAGTCTTTTGAATGAATGAATATTTTCTGTCTTGTCTACTGTAAAGGATGCTATTATTATGTGAAAGTTTTAAGGGACAATACAAAATAGTTTACAAATTTATGGAATGAGTATTATTATGATACTCTAGCTATTATATAAACTTAAGTAAACTTTTACTCTTTTTCTGCTATATATATCAGTTGTATATTTTGTTTCTTGTCAAATTATAACTTTTTGGCATTACATACATTTAAGATTATTATTGTTGTTAATAATACCATGATGTATGACTGTTGCTTTCTATCCTAAGACATTAATTTCATTCCAGTTTGTGGTTTATGTGTAAAAATCAAGTTTAGCACCCTCTTCATGCGAAAGATAAGACTGGCTTCTATAATATAAGCATGAGCTGGTACTTCTGTTTCTCAATCTTTGTGTTGTCCCTGATGAGGTAACATTTTTTTATAATCATAAAATAACTCTGAAGCAGTTTGAAGAAGTGTTTGAGTGTGTAGTAGCCATGCCATCTTTTAAGCAGGTACTATTTCTTGAACAGGCAGACGAAGCATATTTCATTGGACCAGCTCCCTGCCAGGAGAGCTACCTCTCTATGGAGAAAATTATTCAAGTGGCTAAGATCTCTGCTGCACAGGTAAGACTTCTGAAGAGATTTACAAGAGGAATAGGTTTTCATAATTTATGCAAAATTATTTATTTGTCAAAATTATTTTCTATTTTTAGCCAAGACATTATTATCATTTGGTTTTTGGGTTGTCATTATAAACTAAGCACATTCCTTTTCATTCTTCTTTCTTTACTGAATCCCGAGTACTTCAGATCTTTCCAGAAGTAAGTAGAGGGAGGATCTAAACTGTAAATTAAAATGGAAAGAGATTTCAGCTCTTCTATCTTCAAATCCAGGTACTGGGAGCATCAGATCCTTTCGGAGAATAGATGGTGCTCTAAATTTCAAAGTAAAATATAATTAAAAGAGAAATCTTTTTCCCCTTGACTTCTAGGTGTCATTGTAGGGACTCTCCATCTGTTTTTCCAGTATCCCAGGCTCAGAATTTGGATATTATTACATTTCTCCTTCCTCTTTCAAATGAAAAAGAAACCAACTTGTGTTCTTTCTTTGAAATGGCTCTAGAAACAGTTCTTTTTAATGACACAGCCAGATCTTTTGATCTCTTATCTGGATTTATGAGTCTCAGCTGATTTCCCTACTTTTAAATCTCTTACCTGTTCAATCAGTTCTCCATACTTCTGGATGAACTTTTTTTTTTTTGTACCAGAGATTGAACTCAGGGGCACTCGACCACTGAGCCACATCCCCAGCCCTATTTTGTGTTTTATGTAGAGACAGGGTCTCACTGAGTTGCTTAGCACCTCGCCATTGCTGAGGCTAGCTTTGAACTCGTGATTCTCCTGTCTCAGCCTCCCTAAGTGCTGGGATTACAGGTGTGCGCCACCGCACCTGGCTGAACATTTCTTAAATAGAGTTCCTTATTATCTCCTGCCTCTCCCTGCTACCCCATTTTAAAAACAACCTCACTCCTTCCCTATATTATCCATCAGTTAGTAAATCTTCCTTGGTTTCAAGATAAGTTTTAAACTCTTTAGCACAGCATTCAAAAGAGTTTCTTATATGATCCCAGTCTATTATCAAGACTTATGTTTGGGGCTAGGGTATAGCTCAGTGGTAAAGAGTGCTTGCTTAATGGGGCTGGGATTGTAGCTCAGTGGTAGATTGCTTGCCTTGCATGCATGAGGCACTGGGTTAGCACCACATAAAAATAAATAAATAAAATAAAGATATTATGTCCATCTACAACTAAAAAAAAATATTTAAAAAAAAAAAAGAGTGCTTGCTTAGTATATGTGAAGCCCTGGGTTTAATCTCTAGCACTGCAAAAAGCAACTACAAAAAACCCTTAAAAATCAACATGCGTTTCATCTCCAGTTCTTTATAGTAACTCTAATAAACTTCTCCCTCTTCTTTACACTCCATACTTTTTCATCTATGCATTTGGTGATATGGTTCCACCTGCCTCAAGTGTCTCTTCCCCCTTCCCTTTCGCTCATGCATTTATTCTCTCAGCCAGCACTGATTAGTCCCCAGTTTTGTGCCAGTCTCTAAGCACGGATGGAGCATTAAATAAGATAGAAACAGTTCCATCCCTACAAAGCTATCCTGCAGTGGCAGATAATAAACATTTAAAAAAATAATAGAACAAGCAGAGTAATACTTAGTGGGAAGAAAGTAAAGCAGAATTAAGGAGACAAAGACTGGGTGGGAGGTACTTTTAAAAAGGATGGTCAGGAGCTGGCAATGGAACAAAGACCTAACACAAGCCAGGAATGGTGGCCTGAGTTGCTTTAATCCCAGTGACTCAGAGGCTGAGGCAGGAGGATGGCAAGTTTGAGGCCAACCTTAGCAACTTAGTGAGGCCCTCAGACACTTAGGGAGACCCTGTCTCAAAATAAAAATGGATGGGGATGTGGATCAATGGTTAAGCCCCTGGGTTCAATCCCCACTACCCAAAAAAAAAAAAATTTTTTTTTTTTCATTTAGGCTGATCAGCCTCCTAATTTTATTATACTTTGTCCTTTAGGAAAATTTCTTAGAGTTAAAAATCCACTCCCTTTTTAATGACTATTCTCTGTAACCATTTTTTAGTTTAAGTAACAACCCTCTAGCAAATATATGACATGCAAAATTCCAGAGAATTTATCAACTCTGTATCTTTTTGGTTAGTATTGTGTTAGATGCTATAACACAAATAATGAGAAGATAATAGATACTATTTTGAAAAGAATCAAGTATTTTTTAAAATATCAATTTCACCTGAGTATTTAAGATATGAGATAGATTGCAAAAAATTAGATATTGATGAAAATAAATGATAAAAGGGCAAAAGACCATTAATATGGGAGAAGGGAGATTGAAATTAAATCAGAAAACTTAGATCTAGTAAGGATACTTTACATCTTCCTGGCAACCCTGATCAGAAAGGAAATATAGTGAGTTAACAATTTATAGAGCTTCTCCCTAAAAAGGATATTTGCCAGTTAGAAGAGGAAATCTTGCCCTAACTCTGATTTTGAAAAAGACACATGAAGGTCATTGTAATAACATTGAATAATGCATGTATAGTAATTTGAGCAGAATTTTTCAAAATTGTAGAGTTGTTCTTAATGTGACCATTTTGATGTAGGCACTTTTATAGGAACTAGAGTAAAATTTACAAATGAACTAAATTTCTTCTGATGTCCAATGACATAGCCCTATTGAGAGACACTGGAAGATGGCAAAGATTTAAGAATAGGTGTATTAGTCAGCTTTCCATCTTTCCATTACTATATAACAAATACCCAAGATAATCAATTTATAAAGAAAAAAGGTTTGTTATGGCTTACAGTTTTACAGGTTTTAGTCCATGATTGGTTGGCCTTGTTGCCCTAGGCAAAATAACATCATGCTGGGAGTACATGATGAAGCAAAACTGCTCACCTCATGGCTGGGAACTAAAGAGAAAAAGAAAAAGACTAGAGACCACAATCCCCTTTGAGGACATTCTCTTCCAGTGACCTAAAGACCTCTCATTAGGCCCCACCTCTTACAGTTCCACTACCTTCCATAGGATGGAGACCATACCTTTAACATATGGACCTTTGGGAAAACTTATCTAAACCATAGCAATAGGAGATTCCAGTGTTCTGCCTTTATTAATAAAGTCATAAACTTCTTGAGGCTGTTTTGGGGTTGCAGTTGAACTCTATTTTCACAAGGATATAGCTGCTTTTCTCTGAGATTTATCTAGTTGATCAAAGAGTTCCAGGAAATTATCTGCTAACAATAAAGGGAGCTAGCAATGAATACTTCAGAAATGAAATTAAGGAAACAATTAACTTTCATAATAGCATCAATAAGGATCAAATATGAATAGTTATCACAAACAGTTCAAGACCTATGTACTGAAAACTCTAAATCTCTAATGAAATGTTGCTGAAAGAGAGAAGTTCTAAATGAATAAATATATCAACAGAAGACTCAATATTGGTAAGATGGCAATTCTTTTCAAATTAATCTGCACATTTAGTTCATTCTTTTTATTTTTGTTTTTGGTAACCTTTTGACACTAAGCAAGCACTGCACCACTAAGCTACATCTCCAGCCTTCTTTAAAAATTTATTTTGAGGGCTGGGGATATAGCTCAGTTGGTAGAGTGCTTGCCTCACATGCATAAGGTGAGTTCAATCCCTAGCACCACAAAAAGGGGGAAAAATTAGTTTGAGACAGAGTCTTCTTGCTAAATTTCCCAGGCTGGCCTCTAATTTATGATTCAACTGCCCAGTAGCTGGTATTATAGGCATATACTACTGCACGTGGCTTAATTCATTCTTTATCAAAATCTCAACAAGCTTTTTTGTAGAAAGTGGTAAGCTAATCCTAAAACAGCCTAGTTGTACTGGCTAAAACAATTTTAGCTATACTAGCTAAAACAATTGTGAAAATATTAATAAATTTATAGAGATTTGACTGTTTCAAAACTCACTAAAATCTATAGCAACCGACAGAGTGGTATTAGTATAAGGATAAATATATAGGTCAGTGGAGTGGAATAGACAGTCCAAAATTAAACACACACACGCATACACACTAAATATTAAAAAGAATGAATGAACTATATAGATTAATATGGAAAGAATTGCCATCTTACCAATATTGAGTCTTACAATGATGTATCTATTTATTTAAAAACTTCTTATATATATATATGAATATCTGTTCACAAAAAAGGTGAACTTAAAGTCTGGTTCTTAGAGCCTTGTCTCATACCTTACATTAAAAAATTAACTTGAAATGTTTTGTAGACCTAAATGTTAGAGCTAAAACTAAAAAACTTATAGGAGAAAATATTTGAGGCCTCAGGTTAGGCAAAGATTTCTTAGGCAGGCTACTAAGAGCAAGATCCATAAAAGAAATAAGTGATAAAATGGTCATCTTCAAAATTTAAAATTTGAGGGCTAGGGTTTTAGCTCAGTGGTAAGAGCACTTGTCTGGTATACATGAGGCTCTAGGATGGATGCCAAGCACCACCAAAAGATATGTCCTTTAAAATATAAAAATTTTGCTCTTCAAAGGAAACCATTTAAGAACATACAGACAGCTGGGCACGGTGACACACTCCTGTATTCCTAGTGTTTCGGGAGGCTGAGGCAGGAGAATCGGGAGTTCAAAGCCAGCCTCAGCAAAAGTGAGGCACTAAACAACTCAGTGAGAACCTGTCTCTAAATAAAACACAAATTAGGGCTGGGGATGTAGCTCAGTGGTCGAGTACCCCTGAGTTCAATCCCTGGTACAAAAAAAAAATCAACAAAAAGACAAGGTTCTGACTGGGAGAAATATGTTCCAAACATATTTTTGGAACTGATGCTAGAGAGAGAGAGTTGCTTCATCCCTTACTAAATCATCCACGCCTCTTCCTTTTGCCTGATTTCTGTTTCCTTTGTTTGCTATCAACGTGTTTACTCTTAGAAATCTTGTGCTCTCAATTACTGATTTTCCTTTCTATGGGCTAGAAAGCCAGACAAGTAAATCTAACAAAATTCTTAGTGAATTAGAAGTGACTAGACTAAAATCTGAGGGATTCCTCTTTCACTACATAAAGACTCTACTACCTGACTTTTTGCTTGCCTCTTAGCTTGTTTCTGGAAAGATAACATTGGCAGACAGTAACCTAAAGTTTATGAGGTATTAATGTCTAGTGCACTCTTTCCAGCTTTTGGATATTGTGGTTTCAATTCTAGGCCAGTTGTACAGAGACAGAGTAAACAAAACCCTCTTACCCTGTGCTTCTTTTTTTTTTTTTTTTTAAATATTTATTTTTTAGTTGTAGGTGGACAGAATCTCTTTATTTTATTTTTATGTGGTGCTGAGGATCGAACCCAGTGCCTCTCGCATGCTAGGCGAGCACGCTACCACTGCACCACAACCCCAGCCCCTACCCTGTGCCTCTTGACATTTTTCTCTAACAGTATTACTCTTTTTTCTTTTTCCCCATTATGGGGGATTGAACCTAGGGGCACTTTACCACCAAGTTACATCCCCAGTCCTTTTTACTTTTTATTTTGAGAACTTCCAAATTGCTGGGGTTATAGGCATGTGCCATCACGCTCAGCCCTAATAGCATTATTTTTTTAAATTAAAATATAGATTCTTCTGTGCCATCTGATCCAGAAATTTCACTTCTAGTTATAAACCTAAAAGGATTGAAAGCAGGGACTCAAACAGATACTTACAGCAGCATTATTCACAGTAGCTAAAAGGTAGAAGTAACTCATATGTCCATCAACAGATGAATGGATAAACAAAATGTGGACTATACATACAGTGCAATATTATTCAGCCTTAAAAAGAATAAAATTCTGATACATGCTACAAATGGATGAACTTTGAAAACATTATGGTAAGTGAAGTAAGCCAGACCCAGAAGGACAAATATACAATTCCATTTATGCAAAGTACCTAGACTAGAAAAATTCATAGACAGAAGGTAAAATAGAACTTACCTGAGACTAGGGGGGAGAAGGGAATGGAAATTATGTTTGGAATGATGAAGATATTCTAGAAATGGATGTTGATGGTTGAAGACATTGTGAATATGCTAGATGCCACTGAATCATATACTTAAAGGTAGTAAGTTTTAAGTTATGTATACATTACTACAATTTTTTTAAATGACAAGAACTGGGGATGTAGTTTAGTGGTAGTTTCTTTTTTTTATTTTTTCCCTGTGCTGGGTATTTAACCCAGGGCCTTGTGCATGCAAGGCAAGCACTAAACCAACTGAGTTATATTCCCAGCCCTAGTGGTAGTTTAATATGCCTTGTGTGCAGACCTTGTTTTCCAGCCCTACCACACACACACACACACACACAAAGGCAGATTATTTTGGCTTAGATTAGGCTTCTAAATTACAGTTGGCCTATTCCAGACATCTCTTGGGAAGCAGATTTTAATAGAGACCACAGCATACCTGTGACAGTGCATAGAGAAGCCTCCCTACAGGAATATAGCTTCACCTGCATCACAGCTTTGCCAGTTGACAACTAGCTAACAAGTTTGTCATTTTGTTTCTCACTTCTAGGCTATCCACCCAGGATATGGTTTTCTTTCTGAAAACGTGGAATTTGCTGAACTTTGTAAGCAAGAAGGAATTATTTTTATAGGTCCTCCTTCATCTGCAATTAGAGACATGGGTATAAAGAGGTACAAGTTGATATCTTTTTAAATAGAACCAGTGAAAGTTTCCTTTATGCAATTGGTGTTTTAATTATATACTTTTTTGTTATAGATATAAATTATTTATCCACAATGTAGGAAAATTACATTGAGTTACAGAAATATTCAAGTAATTAATGTTTCTAATCAATATATTAATTAGGATTTTTGAACAAAAATAAGGTGGGATAAGCTACTACACAAAATGGTGAAAAGTAACTAATAGACATTTTAATGTATGTATTAATATTTGTTTTCTCAGACTGTAGTCCTTCCTTTACCTATAGCATGCTTTGGTAATATGTGTGGTTCTTATGAAAGATTTATAGAATTGGGGCATCTTGGTGTTCTTCCTCTAAAGCACATCCAAATCCATAATGGCTGCTGCTGGAGTGCCTGTTGTGGAAGGTTATCATGGGGAGGACCAGTCTGACCAGTGCCTGAAAGAACACGCTGGGAGAATTGGTTATCCTGTCATGGTTAAAGCCGTCCGCGGTGGAGGAGGAAAAGTAAGGCTGTGGATGCTTGCCTGTGCCATTTCAGGTAATCTTCTTTGTTTAATTTATATCAGATCATAGCCATCTTTTTCTTTTTTAGGGCATGAGGATCATTAGATCAGAAAAGGAATTTCAGGAACAGTTAGAATCAGCACGGAGAGAAGCTAAGAAGTCTTTTAATGATGATGCTATGCTGATTGAGAAATTTGTGGACACACCAAGGTGCGCTGAGCTTTTTTTCTGAATCAGATTTTTTAAATGAAATCATAAAAGTAATACATGCACATTCTATGATATATAAAATTCTAATAGTAAATGAGTCCATTAAGTTCCCCAATCCCAACCTCTGATATAATCACTGAATAGAAACATAGATGCATATGTTTTCAGAAAAAAAATACATACAAAGAATAGTGAA